>JAGSMR010000002.1:920000-1520000 GCA_029286605.1 Sericinus montela
CATTCTCGATGGGAAGTCTGGTTTTAACTTATGCATAAATCATCGTTTACGACCCTTTGTGAGGGGAAGAATCCCCTTGGCTAAATGGAGGCGAGAATAGATTGGCTCGTGGTAGACCGACGTCAAAATTAGTTACCAAGCAAGACGCTCTTGTGTTGAAAAATTTAAGTCTCAGTTTCATTTAAGTTTTAATTACTATCATGTAATATGCGGTAATTGACCGCCTACGTTATTTAATAATAATGGCCTTGGCATCATTAATATATCAGATAGCTTGGTTGGGAATGTCGATAAGAATCGGCATTCCCAAAGAATACATTTTTATTATACAACGTGACAGGTGGTGAGCCTGACGCCGACTTCATATCCGAACGATAATCGTACATAAGTTCTGAAAAAAGTCAATTGATACGAGCCCACCATCTGGGCATCGAGCTCCCGGCGTCTTGACTCGAATGTGATTTATTTAAAAAAAAGCGGTATCTTATTTTATAAGTCACGATAGCCGAGTTGTTGGGTGGTCGGAATTTCGAGTCGAGAGACCCGAGTTCGATCCCCAGGTGGCAGTACCAATGAGTTTTTCAAAAACTTATGTACGAATTTTATCGTTGGCTTGGACATAAAGACGGCGACAGGCTCACCACCTGTCACGTTGTCCCGAAAATATCTTCGGTGGAAGGTGGTTCGACTTCATTGTCCAGACTTGACCTCTGTCTACCCCTGTATTGGGAATTGCGTGAAGATATTTTTTTATATATTACCATATTTTTTATATATTATGTCACTACCAGTTACCTTTTTCATATACTCTTTTGTTATTTATTTTCACAATAAGTTTTAATTTTACAATCTTACGGAATTAGTTTCAGTGTCTTACACGGATATACAATCAACATTGAAGCTTACTTTAAATAACGATGAAATATATATAGTGAAATAGTCATAAAGATAATTAAAACGAAAGTAACTCGTCAGTGTCTAATCGGCTGCACTGATCTTGAAGCAATTCGATAAGGACGTACCATAATGAAGAAAGTCCAAAACTTCTTTTCGTAATATTTTTTCTTTTATAAAATTACAATGTTAATCGAAACTGCCAGAGGAATGAAGTAGCGTATATCAACTAGCAGAAAATTAATGTAAACAAACAGAACTATGACCTTTAGGCTTTCGACGGTTACGTCAGTTGAAAGTACGTTGACAGAGACGGCAAGACGACCGTTATTATACCTCGGGTTTAAAGTTTTTTTCCTTATAATTATACTGATACTGATATCCTTATACTTATACCGAGATCTTACAAATGTTATAAATAAAAGCACACTTGATTGATTTATTACCACTTTTGATTGAATATATCCTTCTCTTTCAGCCATTCCCTGATCCCTCCAGTAGCATATACCGAGCTCAAACAATTCCAAATGAAACGCTTAACGAGTTTAGTTGATATCTTGAAGCTAATAAGCGTAATGGAGCAGATATCTTGTATTATTATATAGTCAACTTTTATCCTAAAAAATTGGTGAATAGATGTTAAACCTCGGGATGCCGATTTCGGTAGAAAGCGACAGAAGTAATAAAAGTCGGGTGCTCTAAACACGAATCAGAAGACTAAAAAGAAGGGTCGTATAAATGCCTTTCCCGAAACTTATGTAGGACTTATTGTATATGTTGACTTGGACACTAAGACTAGGCTAGACTAACCAGTCGATTAAAAGAAATAAACTAAAGTTCTGACCACCTTATCCATCCTATCTACCCACCACGTATTGACTGTACTGTCTTACGTTTAAAATGAGCACATTGGTGTTCAATAATTAAAATACAACCAGATTTTTAGCTGCAACGTTTCTTGAAAAGATTGCTTACTTAAATTCTTGCGATTGAGTAATAAAAATAAATTTTTAAGACGTGTGCAGAAGCCCATTAAAAGCTTTCTGTGAAGTAGGCCCTCGCAAGACGGATGGGGGAGTAAAGGACTAAATACTGACAGGTGGTCAAGTGATATGTCCGTTGTTCATGTTTTGTTTTGCCCCCGGCACGCAAGTTTTATCGCTTTTCCACTGAACTGAGACATTAACAGAGCGGTATGGACATTTTCGATTAATTTAAATGTGAAGTGAAAATCCGCTTTGGAAACTTTATACATACATACTATCACGCTTCTTTCCCGTAGGGGTAGACAGAGACCACTTATTTCCACTTGTTACGAACCTTACATACTTGTTTCGCTTCGTCCACTATCCTTTCATACATTCTCTTCTATTTAGGATACTCTTGACCAGGCCTTTTTTCAGAACGTCCCTGATTTGATCTCGAAACGTCCGCCTAGGTCTTCCCATTCCTACACTTCCATTCACACTCGCCTTATACCCTTTTTCGTCAATCGTTCTTCATTCATTCTCTCGACATGGAAACTGGAAACTTTATGGCAGATATAAATACTTACAAGGAAGGCAGATTTCTACAAGAATTATGCCTTTATCAGTCATGATAGCCGAGTGGTCAGGTGATTGTAATTCGAGTTCGATCCCCAAGTCTCGTACTAAAGAGCTTGTATGCGATGTAAATCGTACATTGGCATGGACATAAAGACTCACCATCTGTAACGTTGTCCCAAAAAATTTCTGGGCTGGAAAGAAGGTGGGTCGAAAGGACTTAATTGTCTAGATCACTGTCTATCCCTGTATTGGGAATGGAATATTTATTTACTATACCTTCATCTACAGGATAAATACAATATCAGAGGAACATAGGAAGTTGATGGATGCATATGCAGTCTTCAAATTATACGCGCTTTGGGGCAATGAAAATACTCGGAAACAACTCGGTTAACTTCTCAATCAACATCGTCCTTACTAGATACCCATGCCGGTGATGGTTTTTTGTAACTGATAATCATAAAATTAAAGTTTAATGTCTACCTATACCGTATTAGGACTACGCCTTGTAAGTACCTAACACGCGTGGACCAGCCCATGCCTTCCTCAAATTTATCCCGAGCTCCAATGCGCATGTCAAGTTCAGTTACCTAGACTTTTGATGATATATTTCGATAGTTGTGGGGTCAATCAATACGTTAGACATCCCGATGATTTTCTGGCAAATATTCGACAAGATAGATACAAGACAAATTATTATTGAAAAATTTTATATATTTTTAATTTTTTTTTTCTATCCAAGCTACCTACCCGCACCGCACCTTTACGGATATAGATATCACAACATAATAGAGTATTCAAAAATTATACTTAAAATTTACTTCGCAATATTAGCTTCGCGTTATTAGCTTTGACGGTAGGGAAATAGATGTGAGGAACAATTGTTACTCGTGATTACTATTATAACATTATTAGGCACAAATTATCAAGAACGATGTGATACTAAATCTTTCTGTATAAAAATTAACGCCTGGGAAAATGAAGCTCGTGAGAACACTCAGTATATCTCATCTATTTGTAGTGTTTCGCAAGAACCGGTAACCTAATTTTGCAGGACGGAATGGGGTCGTTTTTCGCAAGAAATTTTTGAGAACAGTTGCAACTTATATTTTGCTACATAGTTATTCTCATGTTTAAACACAGTTATTGTTGTAAGAAAGTCGTTATATTTCACACAGTGTAAACGGAAAACACTAAAATTATTATGTAAAATATTACAAAATAGCCTCACCTGTAAATGAATCGGCACTTTTTTGACTGGAGCGTTGGTCATTTTAAACAAATTTTTAGTCACCAAATTCACAAATCAATTAATACGTGTTTAAAACTGTGACGTTATTTTAATTTACGCGTACTGCAGACTACACTACAACACACAATACCGGTAATCATATAGCAAGTAGCAACTGCTTATTTTCATTGATGAATGACAGAAAGATGCTCTCCCCTCCTTTGCGCATGTGTACTACACGTCTAGTCGTAGTTTGATTGGACGGTTGGAAAGATTCGAGCGTCCATCGTAATAGTTTCTAGAACTTTCTATAGATGGCTCTTTCTTCAAATACAAAAATTAGTACACAGTTTAAAAAATATATCCTATTTGTTTCATGGTCTTTTATGGCTTAATATAATATAACAAAAAACTCAAATTTTCGAAACAACTGTTCTGATAACTGTTTTAAAAAGGAAATGGTATAAGACACGTTTATTCCCCATTTCGTAAAAAGCGTCAGTTTTACTGTATTCTAACAGATGGCACTGTAATACAATCAAGCATTCGATCATTACATGGAAAACCGAACAAAGCCGATAAGCCCAACAATTCCCGATCCCAACGAAAACGAAAAGCCAAAACATTCCATCGAGCCATGCGTCGGGTGAGACCGGCTTTTCGCGCCAGTTTTATTAATCGCGAATTTTAAAAATTACCATATTAAGGACTCAATTTACCTGAAAAACCAATGTGAAGTGAAGTGGTAATAATTATTTATACACATGCCCTCGTTACACTTGAAGCCTGGAATCACGGTAAAGTATTTTTTGTGCCCATGAATTTATCTATCATAATGAAGAAGCATTGTAAAAATGGATATAAAATTTATTTTTTACATATATCACCTTTACCTCACACAGCGTATAATTTTAGAATGTAATAAAGTTACGGGGTCCAAAAAGAAAATTTTAAATAAATAGATACCGAGACGAAATATTCGAAGTTGTTGTTTTCTTCATGCGTTTAAGTAAGCCATCAACCTTTAGGTACCTTACAGAACAATGAATTCTTAGATCTACATAAAATAGATACACTATGTCGAAATTATTAAGTGTACAATTTTCCATAATATAAATTGTTTCATCTAAAAACATTACTTGAAGCATTGGCTTAGTACTGTAATTTTTATTAGTTATCATTTAAGTATTTACCTATATTTGAATTAAGAATTCATAGATAATGTTTATTCAAGGTTAAAATGTTGTGTGAACACAAGCTGCTATTATAATGTCTATGCGACTACCCGTGATCGATTTGGGTATCTATAGATATTATAGCTGTAGGGAGCACGTTCGCCGTGTGGAAACCCTTTATGGCGTAAAACGATTTATTTTCAGAATAAAAATTAAAAAAAAATCATAAGACATGTTTTCTATTGTCTATCCCCAGATTTTAAATGAAGTTACCATCGCAAATGTATTTAAAGTCGATTAAGCGGCATACAAAGCTTAACAGTATCGAAGTACTTATCCTCTCGAGTGATGGCGACCATTGTTTGGTACAAAATAAAGCTTATATTGTATATTATATTATCAGGTTTCAAGTATTTTAATACAAGTGCTTTTGTATAAGATAATAGTTCCAACAAAAATAAATTATAAAATATTTCGCTTGCACAAAAATCGTTTGATGCTCTTATAGTTTCTAAAACAAATAGCTTTATACATTTGTCCATTTCCCCCAAAACTAATTTTATCCATTGGATAAAAGATGCCTGTTCAGCTCGTCTGGGGCGGGTTTTATCAATAATTTTCAAAGTAATATATTATGAAAACGCTAAGTCTTACTGGTTTCACTTTCCTTTTAATCATCAAAAAGGCATTTCTTCTATTTTATCCCTATTTTTAATATGTCCAACGCAAAATGTAATTGAAATATTGTGTATAATGTAATCTTCAATTAGAATAACAGACTTAATTTGTTCCATAAAAAGAATCTTCGAAGTTAAACTCGTGACAAATACAATTTCAATAGAGGGAAACTTTATAAAACAAAGTTTTTAATAAAAAAGTTTGGAAATATAAAATAAAAGTAAAACATCTTCACGCCTTTCTCAGTGCAGGGGTAAACAGAGGTCTAAACAATAAAGTCCTTTCGACCCAACTTCCACCTTAGATATTTTTTGGGACAAAGTGACAGGCGTCTTTATGTCCAAGCTAACGATGTAATAGTACATAAGTTTTTGATGTAGTGAGATAAGTATTTGATAAGTTTTTGAGTAGTAGGTGAATAGTACATAAGTTTAAAAAAACCTATTGGTACGAGAACGAATTCCAATCACCCAACTACTGTGCTATCGTGACTATATAAGTATAAAATAAATATCGCATATTCCCAATACTGGAGTACAAAGGGAATTCATACATACCTACATACCGGCCTATTGAAGTCCTCTGCAAGTCTTAGGCCTCTCCCATAGGGAAGATTTGCCATAATCGCCACGCTTGGCAAGCGGATTTGCGATCGCAGCAGCAGACCACTCCCACCTCAGACGCTGCAGCCCATCTTCGGTCCGATTATTTTTAGAGATGGTTATGGCGCCATCTATCGGTTGCCATAACGATATTCTGGGCCGTTTCCCTTTTTCGCCGCTTACGACACACTTAAATGAAAGGGAGAGGCAATATTCTTACACCGTTAAGACACAGAATCCATCAACATGAATATCTTAACTCTCTGAAATTGGAGATATTTTTGGTAGTTGTGACATAATAAATATGTAAATCCATAATAAATATGTAAATCCATCGGCTTTCAGTCGATTTTAGAGTTCGTTATTCCGTTATGCACTTATATTTAAAGTAACGATGCGGGTACGAAGTAAGCCACGATAGCCAGTGGTGGGTGGTCGGAATTTCGAGTCAATAGACCCGAGTTCGATCCCCAGGTGGCAGGCTCGTACCAATGGGTTTTCAAAAACTTATGTACGAATTATATCGTTGGCTTGGACATCAAGACGGCGACGGGCTCACCACCGGTCACGTTGTCCCGGAAAAATCTTCGGTGGAAGGTGGGTCGAAAGGACTTAATTGTCTAGACTCGACCTCTGTCTACCCCTGTATTGGGAATTGCGTGAAGATATTTATATTTATTATTTATAAGTTTTTGAGTAGTAGGTGAATAGTACATAAGTTTAAAAAAACCTATTGGTACGAGAACGAATTCCAATCGCCCAACTACTGTGCTATCGTGACTATATAAGTATAAAATAAATATCGCATGTTCCCAATACTGGAGTACAAAGGGAATTCATACATACCTACATACCGGCCTATTGAAGTCCTCTGCAAGTCTTAGGCCTCTCCCATAGGGAAGATTTGCCATAATCGCCACGCTTGGCAAGCGGATTTGCGATCGCAGCAGCAGACCACTCCCACCTCAGACGCTGCAGCCCATCTTCGGTCCGATTATTTTGGTCTGGTATTTTTAGAGATGGTTATGGCGCCATCTATCGGTTGCCATAACGATATTCTGGGCCGTTTCCCTTTTTCGCCGCTTACGACACACTTAAATGAAAGGGAGAGGCAATATTCTTACACCGTTAAGACACAGAATCCATCAACATGAATATCTTAACTCTCTGAAATTGGAGATATTTTTGGTAGTTGTGACATAAATAAATATGTAAAACCATCGGCTTTCAGTCGATTTTAGAGTTCGTTATTCCGTTATGCACTTATATTTAAAGTAACGATGCGGGTACGAAGTAAGCCACGATAGCCGAGTGGTGGGTGGTCGGAATTTCGAGTCGAGAGACCCGAGTTCGATCCCCAGGTGGCAGGCTCGTACCAATGGGTTTTTCAAAAACTTATGTACGAATTATATCGTTGGCTTGGACATCAAGACGGCGACGGGCTCACCACCGGTCACGTTGTCCCGGAAAAATCTTCGGTGGAAGGTGGGTCGAAAGGACTTAATTGTCTAGAATAGAACTCTAGTCTACCCCTGTATTGGGAATTGCGTGAAGATAGTTATTGTATTATTTATTATTTTAAGTAACGCCTTTTTTGCTGGTCATAGAAGATACTTGTTACAGATGTAGATCGTATGATGATAATGACAAGTAAAACATTTGAAATCTTCTAGTAATACTTCATATTTGAGCAGCGTAATGCCGTTTAGTTCTAACAAAATAAAAATGAGGCTCCCACTTTTTTTACACATTTTATTACATATTTAGAAGTTAGTACGAGAATTTAACTTCTCCGAGACATGTTTTAATATATCGCAATACAAGTTTACATTATAACAAACCACATTATTTATTGTACACCGAACAACAGAGCAATAATATCTTTTTTTGAATTAAATTCGTTATTTATTTATAATTATATTTTGATTAAATTTAAACTATTTAAATTATATCCCTCGATTTATTTAAACTTTCAATAGCGTGCATTTCAAAAAAACAAATATAAAATATGTGGATAAGTGTAACTCGACATTCGACACGAAGGTAACTTACAATATTTAAATTATTAATATTTTTAGCAAAATAGTATACGGCATACGGAATATGATTACGTATCATTATGTTTGAATTATTATTATATACACCCAAAATCAACGTTAGTAAGGGTATCTATTACACTTGAATTTTCATTTTTTGCTACTAAATTGCTAATAATTGCACATGTCAATTGGGTTTTCAACATTTTTTTTCTTTACATTAAATACATAATATTTAAATAGAATAATTGTTTTCAGAATTATCAGTCCTTAGAATAAGTGGTAGTTAAAATTTGACAGCACTTTATTATGGTTACTTGTATTTCATTATTCAAAGGATACGATCCCACTTCCTACTAATATTATAAATGCGAATCTTTGTGAGGATTGATGGACGTTGGTTACTCTTTCACGCCAAATATATGCATTGGATTTTAGATATAAAACACGTAGGCTACAATTAAAAAGGGCAATTTTTGTTGCAATTTGGTCATAATGTTACGATAACTTTCAAGTCGGAAAAAATCGTACCTTTCAAGATCTAGATTTGAGTTAGATATAGTACTGTAATGGTTGTTACCCCATTACAGACCTGTAAATGTGTTATTATATAAGTCTATACATTAATAAACAAAATCTACCTTGGGGGTACTAACTTAAACCGATGGAGTTACACGAAGATATTGTACCGTAAGATTATTTAACTTAACACCGAAAGGTACATTTTAAGTAAAGAGTATCTACATTTACGTTTTTTTTGTGCTGTTACATTTTATGGGAAAGCCGATATCTCAAATTATAATTTGGTTGCCTGGAAGAGATCGCTTTCTAGCGATAAGGCCGCCAGTTGGAACACTCATAATTTTTTTTAAATATTTTTCTTTTGTTTTTATTTATTGGTATACAATCAAGTTAATTTCATTCATTCATTCATCCGTACATTCCGTTATAAATCAAAAACCAATTTGATTTTGGATACCTTTTTACAATGCACACTAGATTATGTAAGTAATTCTTATTAAAATTGACCAATTTGTCATTTTTAGGATTTAATGAAGACGAGGTTTAGTACTTTGAAATCTTCCTCAGGCTTAGGCAATACAATTTTTTTTTTAACAGGCCACGTGAGCGGAAGCTAGCAATAGATATTTATTCAAAGTGAATACGTCAACAAAATAATTGAATATATTTAGTTTGATACCACCAACTTTTCCTACTTAATGTCTTTAAAGGCGACAGTGCTTTTGTACAAGAGTATAATACTAGTGATTTCTTTTCCATACCCTTATCAGAAAGATATTATAAGTAATACGAAGAACTCCACTAACCTTTTCTGCCTGTGATCGAAGTTTATCGGATGCAAACCAATAATCGTACGTTTCAGTCGTATGTTCAGCACGCAGTGTAGCTGCATATACTTCTGGTTCCATTCCAATCGCTTATGTCGCTGATAGACGTTTTTGTAGCCATCACTTGATGTAGTATATGCTATTACTCTCTGGATTTATCTCAGTAAATAGGTTGCATAATTTCGATGTCGAGTAAGGTTGATCGATAGAAAGAATGATGATCTATTGAAATTCCACTTCTGAAGTGTTACAGATAAAGCTCGAATGACAAATAAAACACGTGAAAACTTGTAGTAATTTGAGCATCGTAACGCCGTACAGTTCTGTCAAAATAATAATGACCCTCCCACGAAGCTGCGTCAGGGTTTTATACAGTTTATTTTGACACTTGGAAATTGAAGTAGTCATAACAACAACTTTTATAATACTATCATTAATTTATAAACATCAGTCTCTATACAAACAATTTTTATTTAAAAATAATACTTATTTATTTAAACTGCATAATCTTCTTTAGTATCATAACTGATTAGATATTATGGACGTTGAATGTTAATGAATGATCGTAGTGGTGACGGTAATATTTATCGTACTTTAAGAAGGTTCATCATACCAATTTTTTCTTGACGTAAAATTGCATTTAGCAAACCAACGCCTATTCTTGTGGAAACGTCTAACATCCTTCACACATGTTGCAAGTTATGTTTACGGATACGTTAATGAGTTCAAAGAATAGCAATGAGAGCAAAAGAAAGTACTACAGAAAGATTTTAATGAATAAAAAAAATTATAGTAATACATTAATTAGTAACAATGTATAAAAATTAACTGAGGGTACTTTATACATAGGATACAACATTGGCTTCCCCAAATTTTCGCCAAATCATCAAGTATCCATCGACTTCCTGTAACATTTAGCAAGTCGTCCTCCATCTAGTGGTACCCCCACAAATTGGAGGAGGACTTGCTTAATCCTACACTGTGTTTGCCACTCGGGAACCTTTTTTACCCAACGGTTTTTTCATGATGATTTTGAATTTGAACGTGCTATAGGTCCGGCCCTTCGCCACTTCAGCGCGTTTATCCTCTCAGTTTGATTGATCAGATCTCAGTTTGACAGAACTCAGTTGCTCTCAGTCAGAGCTCTGTCAGTTACCTTAGTTCTGCTGCGGACGTCTTCGTGGCAGATTCTGTCACTCGGAGAAACACCGAGCATAGCCCTATACATAGCACGCATAGCAACTCTGGGCTTCCTCATTTGGCCAGCACCGAAACTGAAAGTCACTTTGGGTAGTTTTCCTGAAACTGAAGTTGAACATAAAAATTTATAATTTTTTCGTAATTTAGCTAATAACAAAGACCTTATAAAGACCTAAAACAACTTTCTTTTAAGGATAATCTAGTTAATAAATAAGCTTTATTGCAATCATAAAACTAAAATGAAATGAAAATTGTAACTTAAAATTTGAGTAGGATTTATATTGTTTGACATTACGTCGGAGAAAAGGTATTAACTGAAGTTAATATTAGGCTGCACTTACCAGCTTCGGTACTTTCGTAACGCCAATGAATAGGTTTTTTGCTAAAAATTAGCCCTGAGTGAGGCCATCCACACTCACAAAGCCCTTTTCGGTATAATGCAACTTCTATATTTTATTTTATTTTTTAATCTTAATGTTGTTATTGAAGAGTATGAACTGCTTGTGCTGAATTAATGTTTTTTCTAATCTATTCTAAGGTATTAATAGTAAAACAGATTTTTGTTATCCTCATGCTGATATACGAACAGAATTTCTCAGTTTTATGAAAAATACAATACCAAAAAATACTAAAGAGAAAATAAAAAAAAAAAAATTGACGACTTACGACGAACAAATTGGTCGAGTGGTGTAAACATCGGTTTTCTAAGTGTCGCCATGTCGAGGTCGAGATGGCGATACCTTAAAAACAGGTGCCATCCCATAAATACAAAGACACTCCAAAGGTGATCCTTGTTAGTGATTTGGCATTCATTATTTATTTATTTATTTATTTGTCTTCACGCACAGTCCCTGACGGGGTAGCCAAAGATAATAGATTGCTAAGTGTCACGTTTCTTATGTACCACTTTCGCTTCTTTCAGATTCGTAATTTTCTTCATACATCCACGTCAACTTATCAGAGTACTCTAGCTCAAAAGCTAGTTTCGGCCTACCTCGACACCTTTTAATATTAACTTTCGCGCTATATATTCTCTTAAAAATTTTGGCGGTTAGGTCATCAAAGATGAAAGATGATGAAAATTTAATATAGTAATATTATATTGCGAATCACTTCGTATTATAGTATTGCGAATCACTTCGTATAATATGCGGCGTCAGCTTAGCAGTCGGCTAAGGTGATGATGAAATGATCGCATTTCCAGTGCATTCAACTTGCTTTCATGTTTCTTCTGGCATATCCAGGTTTCGCTGCCATATAGAATAGTCGGTACCAGTACTGCGTTATGTATCGCAAGGCGTGCACTTTTCACTACGCCATGCTTTTGGATTAACGCAGTAAAGGCGCCGCTGCGCCTATCCACATCTATATCAACTCTTCCATCCCGGCTAAAAGATCTCCCCAAGTATAAATCTCATTGACCTGTTCTAGACATTCCTGATTTACCCATATTTCACACTTCGTTCTAACTTCGTCCCTTTCAAATACCAGAACCTTAGTTTTATTAGCACTCAAACGGAGACCTTTATATTCACATTCCTCTTTCATATACGTGACTAATGCCTGCAGTTCTGCCGACTCTCCGACGGTGCAATAAGCACTGAGTCATCGGCATACAGCAGACAATTTACTTTTATGTCATCCAATTTCACACCCAAACAGCTTTTGAAAACAGCTGTTGAAATACAATATGATAGCCAGGAGGACATGACACAACCCTGTTTTATGGCCGTTTGGACGTTAAGCAAGAGTGACAGATCATGCCCTACCCGTACACAGGCTTCGCGGTCGCAATAGAGCGACTGCACAGCCCTTAGCAGTTGACCACATTTTACACCATACCTCGGCAGCAGTTCCTACATTTTATTCCTTACAAATTTATCAAATGCCTCAAGAGTCACAAAAGCACAGAAAATCTTCTGGTTAGCAGCCAGAAGCTTTTCCGTGATCATGCTGAGAGAAAACACTTGCTCAATGCATCATCTTCCAGGTCTATATCCGCATTGTGCCTCTCATAAAAATCTTTCCGACTTCTCTGGTATCCTACGGTACCTTCGTGTGAACTTTACTTGCTAAACTGGACAAGCTGACGCCCGATAGCACCCGCAGACAAAATTTTAACCATTACCTTTATATAAAAGCACAATGACTGCTGAGCGCCAATCACCCCGGACATTCCCCGTCTCCCAGCATAAGTTGAATATATAGCAATATAATAATAGAATATATAGCTGTCCTAGACGCGAGCCCCACCATGCCTGATCATTTCCGCAGTAACTCTATTTAGTCCTGCAGCCTTATCACATTTCAAACAAATTACACATTCAATCTATTTCATACTGAAAACCTCAGCGTCACAGAAAACCGAATTATTTCTCAGTTAAACTCGCTCCATCGCCAACCAGCGAACCCCCTTAATTTTGTAATGACTAGATAGTGATCCGTTCCCAGGCCAGGACCCCTGAAAACTCGTCACCGGTTTGCGCAGTCGGTCCAGAAATAAATCGATCATACTTCTCTCATTCATACTTTCTCTAGTATACATATGGATTTTCTTGTGGTCAAACATAGAGTTTACCATAACTAGACCAGCTTAGTAAGTATAAGCCTGCCAGGATCGTTAACCCTTTATCACCAAGCACAAACTACCCTGGTCTAGCGGTACCAACCCATCCATTCAAATCACCAACAATTCTTCCTTTTCCCGTAACCAAAGCTAGAACTTCTCTAACATTCTCCCAAAACTCTTCCAGCTCTTGATGACGAAGCTACCTGCGCATAAACAGCCAAAAGGAATAACTTCGTCAGTCCCAATTTAAGCGAACCCACATAAGTGTCGTGTTCACAATCTTATATTCAGTCATAACACCGACCAACAGAGACGACAGCAAGCGCCTTCAGGACACTTCCTGGCAGGCGCTCTCGCTCTCCTGGATTTCGGACCACAGAGCTAACGCCCCACTAGGGAGAACTTCGGTGCCACTGCCACTGGCCTCCGACAAACACACGACTTCTAATTCTCTTTATTTCATTAATTTCGAATTTGATCAACTTATTCGTCCTATCTTTAATGCCTCATCCAAAATTCCACGCGGCAATGCATGCACTAATTCTACTGGATGCACTACCACCACTACACTCAAACCAGGTACCGCTAACAAAAACGTGACACGTTTTGCCTCAAACCAAGATATTATCAAGCGTGTAGACTCTGTGATGAGCGATCACAGAGTGAGAAATGAGTCACTCGAGCAGTCTTTTATAACCTCGAGAGACACAACCGGCCACAGTCCCCACACACAACCGTTGATTACGTCACAACCTACCCGAAAAAATATTCAAGAGGTGAGTTAAAGACGTTTATTCAGCACCGCAAAACGTCCACTACCATTGTTTTTTATTATCTCCAACTGTAATTGTTTAATAACAACTTTATTTTGAATCTACTTTATTACGAGTTTCCGCAAAGTAACGGCTGAGTCTATTAACTACCGTATCCTTTAATGAATGTAATTTAATGTAAAATAGGGAAGACGAATGACATAAATTTTAAACCACGTTTACAATTTTCCTTAAATGTTTGTCAGTAGTTCCTGAGATGTGCGAGATTTAATAAACGGACCATTACATAAATATCTTCATGCCTTTTCCACTACAGGGGTAGACAGAGGTCTCGACAATTAAACCTTTGCGACCCACCTTCCAAACATTTTTGGGACGACGAGACAGGTGGTGAGCCCGTCGCCATCTTTATGTCCAAGCCAACGATACATATCGTACATAAGTTTTGAAAAAACCCATTGGTACGAGGCTTGGGGATCAAACTCGGATCTCGTGACTCGATATCCGATCACCCTAACACCCGGCTATCGTGACACTAAAAATCACTAAAGATACTATTACCCTTCCAAACTTTCCCCCATTCTATTTTCGTGTTTTTTGATCGATCGATCGCTTCCAGACAACATTAGGCTAAGAAAAGACTCAGGACAGTGGGCGGTGGTGTGTAGCTATAATAAAATAAATGCAAATACGTAAATAAACTAAATAAATATTTTATATGAATTATATGTTACAGTAAAAGATTAATAGATCTTAAGTAGAAAAAATATCATAGACATTTATAAACGTAAATAAGAATATCGCAATAAATATATAAGAGGATTGTACAGACACCGGATTCTACTATTTTGTTATATGTATAGAAAATGTAGATTGTAATTTCGGAATTATTGCGAAAACGAAAGCGATAATCCTGACACAAAATTACGTGAGTCCATGCCTTGGTAGAAAACCTTTAAAAGTTGATTATGAAAATTAAAAAAGAATATATCTTCATGCTATTCCCAATACTGAGGTAGACATAGATCTGGACAGTTAAGTCCTACCCTTCACTGAAGATATTTTTTCACAACGTTTTTCTACAACGTTACCGCCTTTCGCCACCTTTAAGTGCAAGCCATCGATAAAACACAACGATATAAATAAAGACAACATCAACCTAACCTAACATAACATACATTTCTCGTACATTCATATACACAGTCAGGTCATAAGTATTGTCACTCAGTAAAAACTTTTCTTTTAGAATGCTGGCCACAAAAAAGTTTATTGAATTCGAATTTCGCATTGTTCTTGAAGATAAAACTGTACAGTTTTTAGAATTTTAGTCATTTTTAAATATAGAGTGGACCCTTAAAGAAGACCGTGTTGCAGTTATTGCGTAGCATCGTTGCGGTTACGCGCCAATTCAAATTTTGACGTACTAAAAATTTGAACCATCAAACGATACAATGAAGACTCTAGTGTAGATGACAGGTCAAGAAGTGGTCACCCTCGGGCTGTTAGGACTCCAGCAGTGATAAAAGCTGTGAAGGCGCGAATTCAAAGAAATCCCAAACGTAAGCAGAAGCTGTTGGCCCTTCAGATACGGTTAAGCAGAACCACAGTCAAAAAGGTGTTAAATAAAGACTTAGGGCTTCGGGCATATCGAAGAAAAACAGGACATCGTTTGAATGCTCGTCTAATGGACCTGAGACTGAAGAGATCCCGCGCTTTGTTGAAGCGGTTTGTGGGAAAAAATATCGGGAAATTCTTTTTTCGTATGAAAAAATTTTTACCATAGAAGAGAGCTACAACAAACAAAATGATAAGGTACGCACACAGTAGTGAAGAAGCGAGCAACCGTATTCCGCGTGTGCAACGAGGTCATTTTCTATCCTCACTCATGGTATGGTTGGGAGTTTCTTATTTGGGCTTAACAGAGGTACATTTTTGTGAGAAAGGTGTAATAACGAATGCAGTTGTATATCAAAATACAGTCCTGACGAACCTTGTGGAACCTGTTTCTCATACCATGTTTAATAATAGGCACTGGGTATTCCAACAAGACTGGCTAGCGGCGTGTGAAATCGACTTCATCCGGCACGAAGACTGGCTCTCCTCCAGTCAAGATTTGAATCCGTTAGATTACAAGATATGGCAACACTTGGAGGAAAAGACGTGCTCAAAGCCTCATCCCAATTTGGAGTCACTTAAGACATCCTTGATTAAGGCAGCCGCCGATATTGACATGTAACTCGTTCGTGCTGCGATAGACGACTGGCGGCGCAGATTGAAGGCCTGTATTCAAAATCACGGAGGTCATTTTGAATAAACTTTAGTGTCATAAAATCTATGTTTTGTTAAGTTCATTTTGGTATATAAATTGTTACATAATGAATAAACTTGTTTCAATTATTTTATTTTAAACATGTGACAGAATTTATGACCTGACTAGGTACATTGATATGTTCCCAAAATTAGCAACTAGAAGTGGCAATATTCTTACGCAATTACCACACGGTACACCTTATCACACTGAAAAAATATTAGACCAAAATAATCAGACCAAGGATAGGCAGCAGCGTCTGAGCTGCCGGTCTGATTTTACGATCGCCAATCGACATGCCAATCGTCGCGATTATGGAAAATCCTACCTTTGGGATAGGCCTATCTACTGCAATAACTGCATACAGGCCGTTACATATGTATATATTTTAATAAATTATATACGTATGTAAATATTTTTAAATATTCCCTAACTTGACTTTTCTGTATTAGTCATAGGGTTATTTAAGATTAATGTTTGCCTAAATATACCTAGGTATACCTAGGACTGCATCCTTAGCTTAGATTGATTAGAAATATTTGTAGTTTTTTTATCAATACTTTATTCACAGAAATAAAATTACGTTTATATTTTAATACTTATTAACTAAAACTACAGTAATCATACAGCCGTACACTTTGTGGTACATTGAATGTCTAGACTGTTGAACCAAACAAAGCAGCAACCTTCTTGTCTCCAGCGGATACGACCAGACGCGGTTAAATTTTTTTGGAAACTGCTTCGCGCCAGGACCCCATGGACCGATCGTCTCTACGGTAAATGAAACAAATATATAGACTTCTTTCAAAGACTCATATCTCCTCCCTAAATATCTAAAACCGAGGGAATATTTACGGAAACAAGAGCCCTTTGGATGATTTCATTTAGTGAGCCGTGACGAGACAGTCTGCCTGCACTTTTTGAGATAAAAGCTTGTAGAAGCACAACACGGTGGCCACAAGGACATCGATATGGTTGAAAAATCGATGCTATGCGTAAACTTTCGCTATCCAATAATGTACCAAGGTCACTTGATAGTAAAGCATGTAGCCAACAAAGTAATCCTGTACTTTGTCGAAACGCCTAGAAAGCGAGCACAGTTTCTGTCATAGTGAAAATTGTTCATTAAGCATTTCTGCACAATTTTTGATTTCATTTTTCAAAGCATTTTTGATTTCATTTTCTTGCACATTTTGAACCAACGGGAAATCCCTCCATTTTATGAGTTTGATTCCAGTGGATTATCCTTGCTGGGACAGACACGTATCAATGCTTCCCTTGCTTTGGTAGCATAGGTCAAGTCCAAATCATTCTTAAGAATTTTACTGGATAAATCGTGAACACTGTGCACGTAGTCAAGAAAATCCGGCAGCGTAATACTTGATACCTAATATACCGATACCTCCAAATCTAATAGGTGGAGTCCTGCTAGATGAGACTGAAGATTAATTTGGATTAGTTGATTTCATCAGACTTAGTAACTATGTCACAATGATTTTATCTCTCTTCCTCTCCGTATTTGAAGACTCGATTTTCTCGTAACCAAAGTGAATGACTAGAATTTATTGCTCACTTTTAGTTTTTTATTCTTTTTTATCTTGTTCATTAGAGTTCTGGTGAACGTCACCTTATAATATTGGCAAAACAACTATGAAAATATTTCTTTTGCACACCTGTTGAAAGCTAAAACAGTCGGCTCGACAATCGACCTTGAACGGCTGTCCCTGATTGATTTTTCACCGAGTACCCAAGGCTCGGTCGCCGCCCAGTAACCATGACAATGCGCGCTTTGGTTTATCACTTGATTGTTTTGATTAGATAGACATTTATTTGCTATAATTTATTGGGATATAAAGTAAAGCTTCATGCTTTATTGAATTCGTTAGCATGTTTCTTAAGCATTGGATAATTTAAAAAAAGATAAATAAAAAAAAACATTCAAAGTTTGTTTAAACCCCAGATTAATCTGTTAATTAATTTAATAATTTTTTGTTGTGTAAAAAATAAATATATCTTTAACTAAGAGAATGTGTTTTGTGGATAAAATAAAATGCGTATACATGCGTAACTTGTTCGCATTTTAAACTTGTGCCTATCCATATAACTAATTTTTTTTTTGTGGAAAAGGGAGGCAAACGAGCAGGTGGCTCATGTGATGGTAAGTGATTACCGCCGCCCATGAACACCTGCAATACCAGAGGCATAGCAGATGCGTTGCCGTCCTTTGATGCCCCCCCCCCTCCCCGAATTTTGGGAGTGGGGGAGGAGGCTCCGGTTACCTGCACTCACCAGACGAAACGCAGAAGTTTGTTAGACTTCTACTTCACGCCGGTATTCTGGGAGGTCGTGATACTTCCCCGGTCGAGCCGGCCCATTCATGCAACAACAAGCGATATGAACAACAATTGTAGTCCGTTAGCTTTTCCTAGGTTCTAAAAAAAATTTGAACTGAACTAAAGAATCATCTATATCTTCTGAAAACTGAAGTAAAGAATTATCTATCTATCTATATTATATGTAAACAACTAAACGTATATGCAATTTCGTAACATTTTTATAAAAAAGTTTCTAGGACTACAGCAAATAATTGCAACGTCATGTGGACACAGCGTTCTGCGCTTGCCTTGTTAATGCACAAGGGCACTGATGGCACCCTTCACAACGTAACATGGTAGTAAATGTTCTGTATAATTATTGGGTTAAAGTGTGGATGTGAAAAGCTTTTATAATGAAAAATTCAAACAGCCTTTGTTTATAAAATCCACCCCTTTCTTATCGTAGGTTTTGTAAACCTTTGAAAATTAAGATTACTATCGATCATTGTAAAATTCTTGATAATTGAAGAATAGAATGTCATATTTTAATAAGGAATATTGTAGCTTTTTTATTTATAAAAAATATTAAATCAAAACATAGCAGTATTTCAGTTATGGAAGATTAAGCAGTACGCCACGTAGGAAACGTATTTTGTTCTCATCATCAAACTGTTCTCGTTTGTGGGATAACTCTACCAAATATCAACTTTAATCCTTTTATTCAGGATGGTCTTGAAAGCCGAGCCTAAAGTCAAATAAATGGTAATACTTTGAGTAAGAAAAAATACAAAAATATACATCTTCACGCCATACTTGAAAAAAAATATCTTCACGCAATTCCCAATACTGGAGTAGACAGAGGTCAAGTCTAGACAATTAAGTCCCTTTGACCCACCTTCCACCGAAGATATTTTCGGGTCAACGTGACAGGTGGTGAGCCTGTCACCATCTTTATGTCCAAGCCAACGATGAAATTCGTACATAAGTTTTTGAAAAACTCATTGGTACTGCCACCTGGGGATCGAACTCGGGTCTCTCGACTCGAAATTCCGACCACCCAACAACTCGGCTATCGTGACTTTTACTTTTACGCCATACTTGTAATATTAATTCCAATATATTAATTTATTATATTATAAATTAATATATTGGATCAATATATTAATATCCAATATAGGGGTAATAATAATTCCATACAATTAGATCTTTTCGATCCACCTTCCACCGAAGACATTTTTTGGGACAATGTGACAGGTGGTGAGCCTGTCACCATCTTTATGTCCAACCCATTCATGAATTCCGATTCCGAATCGAATTCCGATCACCCAACCAATCGGCTACCGTGACACAACAAATTACAAAGTATTATATATATTTAAGCTCTATACAAAAAGTCACGATACCAACACGCATTTCCTCAGAACTGTGGTAGGGGTGCGAAAAAGAAATGTTATGCCATTACAAATAAATTTTATTTAATAACAACTAGCCGAACATGGCTGACATGCATGAATATTGAAGAAACAACTACATTATTAATAAATATCTTTACGCAATTCCCAATACTGGGGTAGACAGAGGTCAAGTCTAGACAATTAAGTCCCTTTGACCCACCTTTCACCGAAGACATTTTTTGGGACAATGTGACAGGTGGTGAGCACGTCGCCGCCTTTATGTCCAAGCCAACGATATAAATAAAAATAAATAAAAAAAAACATTCAAAGTTGTTTAAACCCCAGATTAATCTGTTAATTAATTCTATTTAATAATTTTTGTTGTGTAAAAATAAATATATCTTTAACTAAGAGAATGTGTTTTGTGGATAAAATAAAATGCGTATACATGCGTAACTTGTTCGCATTTTAAACTTATTATATCCATATAACTAATTTTTTTGTGGAAAAGGGAGGCAAACGAGCAGGTGGCTCATGTGATGGTAAGTGATTACCGCCGCCCATGAACACCTGCAATACCAGAGGCATAGCAGATGCGTTGCCGTCCTTTGGTGCCCCCTCCCCGAATTTTGGGAGTGGGGAGGAGGCTCCAGTTACCTGCACTCACCAGACGAAACGCAGAAGTTTGTTAGACTTCTACTTCACGCCAGTATTCTGGGAGGTCGTGATACTTCCCAGTCGAGCCGGCCCATTCATGCAACAACAAGCGATATGAACAACAATTGTAGTCCGTAAGCTTTTCCCTGGGTTCTAAAAAATTTGAACTGAACTAAAGAATTATCTATATCTACTGAAAACTGAAATAAAGAATTATCTATCTATCTATATTATATGTAAACAACTAAACGTATATGCAATTTCGTAACATTTTTATAAAAAAGTTTCTAGGACTACAGCAAATAATTGCAACGTCATGTGGACACAGTGTTCTGCGCATGCCTTGTTAATGCACAAGGGCACTGATGGCACCCTTCACAACGTAACATGGTAGTAAATGTTCTGTATAATTATTGGGTTAAAGTGTGGATGTGAAAAGCTTTTATAATGAAAAATTCAAACAGCCTTTGTTTATAAAATCCACCCCTTTCTTATCGTAGGTTTTGTAAACCTTTGAAAATTAAGATTACTATCGATCATTGTAAAATTCTTGATAATCGAAGAATAGAATGTCATATTTTAATAAGGAATATTGTAGCTTTTTTATTTATAAAAAATATTAAATCAAAACATAGCAGTATTTCAGTTATGGAAGATTAAGCAGTACGCCACGTAGGAAACGTATTTTGTTCTCATCATCAAACTGTTCTCGTTAATGGGATAACTCTACCAAATATCAACTTTAATCCTTTTATTCAGGATGGTCTTGAAAGCCCAGCCTAAAGGCAAATAAATGGTAATACTTTGAGTAAGAAAAAAATACAAAAAATATACATCTTCACGCCATACTTGAAAAAAAATATCTTCACGCAATTCCCAGTACTGGGGTAGACAGAGGTCAAGTCTAGACAATTAAGTCCCTTTGACCCACCTTCCACCGAAGATATTTTCGGGTCAACGTGACAGGTGGTGAGCCCGTCGCCGCCTTTATGTCCAAGCCAACGATGAAATTCGTACATAAGTTTTTGAAAAACTCATTGGTACTGCCACCTGGGGATCGAACTCGGGTCTCTCGACTCGAAATTCCGACCACCCAACAACTCGGCTATCGTGACTTTTACTTTTACGCCATACTTGTAATATTAATTCCAATATATTAATTTATTATATTATAAATTAATATATTGGATCAATATATTAATATCCAATATAGGGGTAATAATAATTCCATACAATTAGATCTTTTCGATCCACCTTCCACCGAAGACATTTTTTGGGACAATGTGACAGGTGGTGAGCCTGTCACCATCTTTATGTCCAACCCATTCATGAATTCCGATTCCGAATCGAATTCCGATCACCCAACCAATCGGCTACCGTGACACAACAAATTACAAAGTATTATATATATTTAAGCTCTATACAAAAAGTCACGATACCAACACGCATTTCCTCAGAACTGTGGTAGGGGTGCGAAAAAGAAATGTTATGCCATTACAAATTAATTTTATTTAATAACAACTAGCCGAACATGGCTGACATGCATGAATATTGAAGAAACAACTACATTATTAATAAATATCTTTACGCAATTCCCAATACAGGAGTAGACAGAGCTCGAGAAAATTATGTCTTTTCAACCGAACCTTCCACCTAAGAAATTTTTTGAGACAACGTGACAGCTTATGTCCAAGCCAACGATATAAATAAAAATAAATAAAAAAAATAAAAATGCATTTATTTGGAACATTAAGCATATGTTTACAATCTATAGTGTACGATAATAACAACCTTAGTAAAAACTGTGTCGCACATAAAAATCGCACATAAGTTTTTTGAAAAAAAAAAATTTTATACATTAATACGAGCCCTGGGATCGAACTCGCGTCTCTTGACTCGAAATTCCGACCACTCAACCACTCGGCTATCATGACTTCTTACTAATAGTTACACAATTTTTAATCATAAAATAGAGGCAATAATCAAGAACGCTTTATTACTGAGTTACGTGATGGAACAAAAGGCAGCTAAATCATTTTTATTACGGCACGATATTGGCCGTATCGAAACAAATGTTTGCTGTTACTTCATACGAGCGTATGAACCTGTATTAAAACTTAATATCGTATATGTTTGAGCAAATATTTACAACGTTTCAGGCTGAAAGCTAATACCCGCATAATCCTTATCATGTTGATTTAGTACTACGAATAGAAAGAAGGCTACAATGTACTCTTTAAACCTAGAATTCAAACGAAAAGGTACCGTAAACGTTTGATATTAATATATTATTAATAACATAGCTTTTGTTTGATATATGATCAATTTTATATTATTAATAAATTACGCTTTAAAATTAATAGCTTTCTTTACATTATGGGAAGAATGGCAATCCATTTCAGCGTACATTTCCCCAGAATATTTGCTGTGGGGAATGATAGAGCTTTCTTGCAATCGGGATATTTACAAACCAATTATGCGATATAATTGTCTACCTAATCGATCCAAGGACAGCAGACTGCGGAGGAAGAACTGAAGTAAATTCTTTGTTTCTTACGTTGTCTTTCATTCTAGCTTAAAATATAAAATATTAAAAAATACTTATTATTTGTCCTTTCATAAGTCTGAAATATTTCCAAATAAACTGATATACATAATACAAATAACTATAAAATATATCTATACATGTAAATGAAATTCCGAAAAAAGTCACGATAGCCGAATTGCTGGGTGGTCGGAATTTCGAGTCGAAGACCAGTTCGATCCCCAGGTGGCAGTACCAATGAGTTTTCAAAAACTTATGTACGAATTTCATCGTTAGCTTGGACATAAAAGGCGGCGACGGGCTCACCACCTGTCACGTTGTCCCGAAAATATCTTCACTCAAATTGCCAATTCTGAGATAGAGCCCTTTCTCACTTTTTATCAAGTCTTTAGGACAATGTGACTGGTGATGAGCCTACATGTCTTATTTGTTTTACATTTATTCCGTTAGTACACTTTGTCTTCTTCCTATTAAAATATCATTCTACTATACGTATTGAATCTATCACATGTAATCTTAACATGTGTGCGCATGCGTCACAAACGGATTCATAAATTTAATATCGATGCGACGCCGTGCTGCGTGAAAGAAAGTAATTCGATCTGTGAAAACATATTGCAGCGAACTTTTATCCTAAGAACTCTATATGAGTTTCTTCTCCGTTAGAGGAACCTCATTACGAAACGGTGGTAGACTAAAAAAATTCTTTCGACAAATTAATGTATGTTCTTATTTCGATAAATAAATTATTCTATTTGATTGTATTTGATATTCCATAATGTAAGAAAATTGAATATCGCCCAAAAGATTGACAATTTATTTCAGCGTACATTTCCCCAGAATATTTGTGGGGAATGATAGAGCTTTCTTGCAATCAGGATATTTACAAACCAATTATGCGATATAATTGTCTACCTAATCGATCAAGGACAGCAGACTGCGGAGGAAGAACTGAAGTAAATTCTTTGTTTCTTACGTTGTCTTTCATTCTAGCTTAAAATATAAAATATTAAAAATACTTATTATTTGTCCTTTCATAAGTCTGAAATATTTCCAAATAAACTGATATACATAATACAAATAACTATAAAATATATCTATACATGTAAATGAAATTCCGAAAAAAGTCACGATAGCCAGTGGTTGCGTGGTCGGAATTTCGAGTCGAGAGACCCGAGTTCGATCCCCAGGTGGCAGTACCAATGAGTTTTCAAAAACTTATGTACGAATTTCATCGTTGGCTTGGACATAAAAGGCGGCGACGGGCTCACCACCTGTCACGTTGTCCCGAAAATATCTTCGGTGGAAGGTGGGTCAAAGGGACTTAATTGTCTAGACTTGACCTCTGTCTACCCCTGTATTGGGAATTGCGTAAATGAAATTGGAGTGTCTGATTGTAATATTGAAATAACCGTTTTGCAACATGTTTATGAATATATACGGTACATACATATAAATAACATTTTTTAATTTTGTCTGTCTGCCTATCTGTTTCTCTGGCTAATCTCTGAAACGGCTGGACCGATTTTAACAGGACTTTCACTGACAGATAGCTTATCTTAAAAGGAGTTACATAGACTACTTTTATTTTAGAAACATAATTAGCGTTTACCCTTAAACTACGAGCAAAGCTCGTATATATAACGTATATAAAATAAACAAAATTATGATTATGTTTACAATATTTATTAACAAAATCTGCAATAACCGTACAGTGCTATTCCTCGTGGCATGATACCAAGAACGCTGGCATCATTTCTACGTAATATATTAAAATAATATCTTCACTCAAATTGCCAATTCTGAGATAGAGCCCTTTCTCACTTTTATCGAAGTCTTTTTAGGACAATGTGACTGGTGATGAGCCTACATGTCTTATTTGTTTTACATTTATTCCGTTAGTACACTTTGTCTTCTTCTATTAAAATATAAAATATTAAAAAATACTTATTATTTGTCCTTTCATAAGTCTGAAATATTTCCAAATAAACTGATATACATAATACAAATAACTATAAAATATATCTATACATGTAAATGAAATTGGAGTGTCTGATTGTAATATTGAAATAACCGTTTTTTGCAACATGTTTATGAATATATACGGTACGTACACATAAATAACATTTTTTTAATTTTTGTCTGTCTGCCTATCTGTTTTCTCTGGCTAATCTCTGAAACGGCTGGACCGATTTTAACAGGACTTTCACTGACAGATAGCTTATCTTAAAAGGAGTTACATAGACTACTTTTATTTTAGAAACATAATTAGCGTTTACCCTTAAACTACGAGCAAAGCTCGTATATATAACGTATATAAAATAAACAAAATTATGTTTATGTTTACAATATTTATTAACAAAATCTGCAATAACCGTACAGTGCTATTCCTCGTGGCATGATACCAAGAACGCTGGCAGCATTTCTACGTAATATATTAAAATAATATCTTCACTCAAATTGCCAATTCTGAGATAGAGCCCTTTCTCACTTTTATCGAACTGAAATAATAAATGTAGTGATTTAAGACTGACACGAGCAGGTTTCGAACTCGTGACCTCTGCCATATAGTACACTGCTCTTACCTCCGCACCAACGTGTCCAACACGCATCAGTTGAAATTTTAAATCTCTCTTTTTATTTACGCCTTTTATGGCCGGTGATATTGCCAAATTTATTCTAACTTGTAACTGAATCTCAAAAACTTTACAGCTATGGAGCATTTAATCCTACGTATTAAGAAAATCTTACTTATAACTATATAAAGTCACGATAGCCGAATTGCTGGGTGGTCGGAATTTCGAGTCGAGAGACCCGAGTTCGATCCCCAGGTGGCAGTACCAATGAGTTTTCAAAACTTATGTACGAATTTCATCGTTGGCTTGGACATAAAAGGCGGCGACGGGCTCACCACCTGTCACGTTGTCCCGAAAAATATCTTCGGTGGAAGGTGGGTCAAAGGGACTTAATTGTCTAGACTTGACCTCTGTCTACCCCTGTATTGGGAATTGCGTAAATGAAATTGGAGTGTCTGATTGTAATATTGAAATAACCGTTTTTGCAACATGTTTATGAATATATACGGTACATACATATAAATAACATTTTTAATTTTTGTCTGTCTGCCTATCTGTTTTCTCTGGCTAATCTCTGAAACGGCTGGACCGATTTTAACAGGACTTTCACTGACAGATAGCTTATCTTAAAAGGAGTTACATAGACTACTTTTATTTTAGAAACATAATTAGCGTTTACCCTTAAACTACGAGCAAAGCTCGTATATATAACGTATATAAAATAAACAAAATTATGATTATGTTTACAATATTTATTAACAAAATCTGCAATAACCGTACAGTGCTATTCCTCGTGGCATGATACCAAGAACGCTGGCAGCATTTCTACGTAATATATTAAAATAATATCTTCACTCAAATTGCCAATTCTGAGATAGAGCCCTTTCTCACTTTTTATCGAAGCCTTTTTAGGACAATGTGACTGGTGATGAGCCTACATGTCTTATTTGTTTTTTTACATTTATTCAGTTAGTACACTTTGTCTTCTTCCTATTAAAATATCATTCTACTATACGTATTGAATCTATCACATGTAATCTTAACATGTGTGCGCATGCGTCACAAACGGATTCATAAATTTAATATCGATGCGACGCCGTGCTGCGTGAAAGAAAGTAATTCGATCTGTGAAAACATATTGCAGCGAACTTTTATCCTAAGAACTCTATATGAGTTTCTTCTCCGTTAGAGGAACCTCATTACGAAACGGTGGTAGACTAAAAAAATTCTTTCGACAAATTAATGTATGTTCTTATTTCGATAAATAAATTATTCTATTTGATTGTATTTGATATTCCATAATGTAAGAAAATTGAATATCGCCCAAAAGATTGACAATTTATTTATAGAAAGTTATCAGAGTGTTTGATACGTTTGATAAATATAGACAGCTTTTTATGCCAATAATAATTTATCTATTTTTAGCCAATTTCGCGTTACCGAGAAAGGTTTTAGGTGTGTTAGAGTAAGGGGTTTATCAGCCTATAAGTGTATAATTGTTTCTTTGTTTTATGCCTATATGTTTGTTTCTCTGTTTTATGTGTGTATATTTGATGACCTCCGTGGACGACGTGGTGACGTTCGCATTGTATGGTGTCGCCAGCTCTGAGGTCCCGAGTTCGATTCCCGGTCGGGTCAATGTAGAAAACACTTTTTCTATATTTTCTCGAGTTTGGGTGTTTGTGGTACCTTCATGGTTTCTGATTCCATAATGTTAACATCACAAGTTACGAAGAAGAATGGTGGATAAAATATTATATAGTAGTTAAACAAGTTCTGCAGCTAAGTGGCCACCTCGGACCGGCCATTTCTCCCATTTCCCCTACTTTTTATCGAACTGAAATAATAAATGTAGTGATTAAAGTTATATAAAAAATTATAGCATTTATTAAATTAAGGAGAAGTATAAAAAATTCAACTGACACGAGCGGGTTTCGAACTCGTGACCTCTGCCATATAGTACACTGCTCTTACCTCCGCACCAACGTGTTCAACACGCATCAGTTGAAATTTTAAATCTCTCTTTTTATTTACGCCTTTTATGGCCGGTGATATTTGCCAGAATTTATTCTAACTTGTAACTGAATCTCAAAAACTTTACAGCTATGGAGCATTTAATCCTACGTATTAAGAAAATCTTACTTATAACTATATAAAGTCACGATAGCCGAGTGGTTGCGTGGTCGGAATTTCGAGTCAAGAGACCCGACTTCGACTTCGTGTCTAGACTAGACCTCTGTCTACCCCTGTATTGGGAATTACGTGATATATTTTATATTTTTTGTTTATTTACCTATAACTAAAAAAAAGTAGCGGGCAGATTTTATAGTCTCGAAAAATATTAGCATTTCTTTATGTTTCTTTGTTATTATACTTTCAAGTTTATAAAGAAATATTTACTTAGACATCCACAAGTGTTGGCTAATTTCCTGTAACTACTTCCTATAAAATAAATATTTATCTATATTAGGATCATAGTTTAGGCCATACCGGTACACTCCGCAATAGATAATAAGAAAGTTCCTTTGCGCTCGACTCCTTTGATGATCAATTGGAGACTTGCGGCTTACATTTGATGATTGTTAAGATAAATATCACTTAACTTCTATTGAAATCGAAAAACATATCGCGTATCTATAATATGACAAAAATAACTAATTTTATGAGATTAATAATTAATTTTTCTTTCCTTGCATTACTACTATGCTTCTATATCCATTTGAGAGAGAGAGAGAGAGAGACCTGAAACATCGAAAGGTATTTATATACAAAATGAAATGAGATAAATTCTGGAAAAAATTCTCTAAACTATAAAGTTAAAAGACTAGTATGATTGTTCTCTACTATATACACAATTTTATTGAAGAATTAACCTTAATTAGACTATAATGAAAGTGTAGACTCGAAATAAATGAAGGAAATATCTCATTTAGCGGCTACACTTGCGGTTTCAAGCGAACAAACCATTAAAAAAGATTCTTGATATGTAGTTTTACTAGTACGTGTTTATAGTGATGCCTTATAGGCTTAAGAATGTATAATACCACCAGCAGTCATGATAGCCGAGGGGTTGGGTGGTCGGAATTACGAGTCAAGAGACCCGTAGGTACCAATGGGTTTTTCAAAAACTTATGTACGACTTATATCGTTGGCTTGGACATAGACGTCGACGGGCTCACCACCTGTCACGTTGTTCCGAAAATATTTTCGGTGGAAGGTGGGTCAAAGGGACTTAGTTGTCTAGACTAGACCTCTGCCTACCCCTGTATTGGTAATTGCGTGAAAATATTTATTTAATTCCACCATTCTTTCTGGACCTACAAGTAGAAATATGGTGGGATTTCTTCGAGATTCAACATCCTCTTCCTGTTTTTATCGTAAAGTAACACTCATAGGTGTAATTAATCGTGATTGTATACGAAACACAATCGTAAAACATTCAGAATGTCCTCCAACGAAGATAGAATTCTATTTAACCGTTAAACAGGAAATAAGGTGTCGGCCATCATGAAATAATATTACTTCTAACGGATATTGGTCCTTCGAACTTAAATTGCATTGTCACTATTGCTTTATATTATTTTCTGGATTGGCAAAGAATTATAATACTATATATAGCTACTGTCACTTTACTTTTTTATTCCTTATTTTTTTTCATTAAAAATTATAGTGAATAATACAAAATTATAGTAATTTATCACCGTTGATACGAAGCATATGATAAGTGTGTTTGTTGAGGTGTGCTTATTCGGTATTATTCTTAAAAGATGATTTTAATAAAACGAGCTTTCAGTTAAACAGATGGTAAGTGGCTGCTGAATCGCATATACATCTGCTAGGAATTTATATCAAAGGTTTTTGAAACGCTAAGTTCTCTAATCCTCAGTCTGGCTTTTTGGTATTTTTGTTCCAGCATTCTATGAATTTCAAATCGAAACAACAAGCGTTGTTAAATTGTTACATTTTTAGATCAGTTGTAGCTATATTTTTATACTTGTATGAAATATATTTTTTAGCGATAAATGTTGGCAAGATATGATGTTGGTAATACCCCTTTAATCTAAAGGGATATTACTACAGAGTGGTAAGCGTTGTGACTACTAAACTTTTTTCTCAGTTCCTTTTTCTTTGCTTTCCACGATGAACTGAATGAATGATTGAATGATAAAGAACATAAATTCTAAAGCCGCCTCTTTAAAACTTTCTCTCTTTTTATAAATAAAATGAAATAAATAAACAAATAATTATCTTCACGCAATTTCCAATACAGGGGTAGACAGAGGTCTAGTCTAGAGAAATAAGCCCCTTCGACCCACAATCCACCGAAGATATTTTCTGGACCACGAGACAGGACGTGAGCCCGTCGCCGTCTCAATGTCCAAGCCAACAATAAATGGTACGAGCCTATCACCTGGGGATCGAACTCGGGTCTCTTGACTCGAAATTCCGACGACCCAACCACACGGCTGTCGTGACTTTTACCACTCGGCTATCGTGATTTTTTTATAAATTTATACAATATATGGAATTTATGGATTTTTTTTATCTTAATAGATGGCGCGTTACAAGAAAACTGGTTTTATGGATGATGATGCTGGCAGCATCAGCTCAATCCAGCTGAACGAAGGGGTCCGGTCCGGTGGAACACACATCCGTTACCATATGGTGAGTACTAAGAGTAACAGTAGATGTGACAAAAAGGGACTGGGTGTTGGCATATAGCGTTTGCATAGCAGCGAGTTCGTCTACTTCATGAGATATAATAGTATTATAATTATATCATATTAATTCGGTAACTTTTACAATACTAGGGAGAAAAATACAAATATTTTAAAATAAATATAAATTGAAAGATATACACTACTACCTAAAAGAAGAGTATTCCCTAAAAAATCTTAGAAAAAAGGAAAAAACATGTACAAGCGCAATTAAAAATGAAAAAAGACCAGGGGAGAAAAGCCATAGTGGACGATAAAATAATAATGTGAAATTCCTATTCCTAAACACCACAAAATTCTATTATTGATTCTTCTAGGACATATAGTAATTTCAACCCATTTCCTAAGAAAATGAAACGAGATACAATTACCTCCTTCGTTAAACGCAAGGCAGTGAACAAACATTCAACCTCATCAAGAAAAGATATTGATGTTCGTAATGAATAGCAATCAATGGTCCCTCATAATTTCCTAAACTAGTTGGTGGGAACCGTGGGAAAATGTGTAAAGCCCTTAAAAAAATTGAAAAAATGTGACCAATAGAGTCTCTATTGGTCACATTTTTTAAATTTTTTTAAGGGCCATTTCATAAAAATAAAAACACATCGGCACTATTTGGTGTAGGAAGAATGGACGAACTGAAATTTATTTCATTTTATATATTATTTATTGTCACACCTTATACTGAGGGCTACAATGAGCAGACTTAATGCCTGCTGACATTCTCTACCAGTCAAACTTTGTGATAGTGAAAAGTAATAAAAGAAAGTGAAATATAAATTAATACTCCAATATTAAATAAATATATGTATAAACAATACATATTTTATATCATAAAATGTATTCATATATTGAGAAATATATATTGATATTTTACATAAACTAAACGTATATAATTATACATAGATACGTAAATAATTTACATAAAATATGTTTTATCTACTATCAGAAGCTAAATTAAATGGAAACAATTTAACGGAATGCTATGAATATATATTAATTCATTCGGGTAGATCGAGAGGCTTTAATGGTGTTTGATTTATAATAAAGAAAAAATGAAAAATTATATAGTTCCATAACGAGACAACGGGGATACGGAATATGAAACAAAAAGGGGGAATGCCTAATTGAATTTAATTTAGAAAACCACTTACCAATTGTAAATACATATTTTAAGAAGCAACGAAACGGAAATGGACGTGGCTATCCTCAGATGGAAGGACAAAGAACAAAATTGATTTCATATTAACAATCAAAATAAAAAATATCGAAAACTGTAATATATATCCATCTGACCACAGACCACTTAGTGCTACTCTTAACTTACAATTAAATACCTATCAGTATAAAACAAAACCTCTTTAAACTCACACAAAATATATATCCATCTGACCACAGACCACTTAGTGCTACTCTTAACTTACAATTAAATACCTATCAGTATAAAACAAAACCTCTTTAAACTCACACAAAATATATATCCATCTGACCACAGACCACTTAGTGCTACTCTTAACTTACAATTAAATACCTATCAGTATAAAACAAAACCTCTTTAAACTCACACAAAAGAATAAAGCTCATCGAGCATCATCGAGTTACAAAGGAGTCTGGCGCGTACAAGCGATGTATTGCCTATCAACTTCAAACAGGCGCTGGTATTGTTTCTATGAAGTATGTTCCTATATCCCATACTCATGGTTCAATAAATAATAAATAAATACTTAAATATATATATGGACATCATCACATAAATTGATCTGATCACAAAACAAGTTAGCTAAAGCACTTGTGTTATGGAATAGGAAACAAAGCTGGTACGACCAGACCCGAGATGATGCAAAAAAGTGGTTCTTTGTCTATACTGGTCCGGGAATCTAACTGTCTATACTGGTCCGGGAAGAGAGCGAAGTTTGGCTCTATCATTTGCAATCGTATAGCTACAATCGTGGCTCGATGATGCTCGATGAGCTTTATTCTTTTGTGTGAGTTTAAAGAGGTTTTGTTTTACACTGATAGGTATTTAATTAGTTTTTATTTTTTATTATAAATTTATCTCACGAAAATAACAGGATACCAAATTTGGAATAGATGGAACATTTATAAATTACCTTTCAGCGACTGGAAAAGAGATGATGATCTTCAAAACGCTGAACAGATTTTTATTAAATATAGCTCTCTCCATCGATTCATCTGTTTGAGAGCTAGGATACATACACACAAACACACAAGCTAAACCTTATCCTTTATTTGCTTTGTAGGTTAAAACTTACTCGTAGTTAATTTTGTGAGTTAATAGAAATAAATTAGATTAACATTAAGATGTTGCTAAGTTTTTACATTTTTGTAATTTTTTACGTTATATATCAGAGCGTTTTTTATCTTTCCGACAGTTATTAACCTATTTCGATTGAATGAAATTATGGATGCGTTTTTCTTATAAATTTATAGTAATACTATTTTTAAAATTCATTGTTCAACACTTTTACACAATTCACTTTATTTCGATTATTTATTAGTTAGCCGTCCGGATGATGCTGTAGGGCGAAACCGGTCGATTAACTTATAAATAATAGAAATAAAGTGAATTGTGTACAAGTGTTGAACAATGAATTTTAATGCAATGCAATTTCACCAAGTGACAACAATCGCAAGTATAAATTAATACTATTTTTATTCTTAATTGTTAATTGTCTCTAAGCGCAAGAATCTACCAACCCCATTCATACCGTGGTTGTAGTTAGAGGCGGCTAAAAAAAAGCCTGAAACTAAAGGGATGAAATCTTGATAATCTTGACAAACAATTAAACAAGCTTGTTGAGGGATGGTATAAATCTTAATACAACATTTTCACCTTAATTTAATTTTAAATGAGAGAATACTCTTCATTCTCTCATTTAAAAACAGTCAGTTGCCTTTATTTAAAGGCTCGTTGAGCACGAGTTAAGTCTACCACCTGATGAGGGTCCTGAAAATCTGTATTCTTGTATCCACATTTAAATATTAAACTTCGAAGCTTATTCTGTTTTAAAGCTACTTTAGAATGAAATCTTAGCTACGTCGCCAAAGATAGATACAGTGATAAATCGATAGACAGATATACGCACCCTCTCCTTTGTGGAGTATCCCCCTTTTTTGTTTTTTGTTTGTCCAAAGAATTCGTAATGAAGTTGTTTATACCATGGGCACTTGGCGTATAAAATGACCTAGAAGGTGGTAGCGTTATGTTACAACGACTTATATCCAGCCGACTACCATTGACTTAAATAAGATTGGTTATAATAATAAATAGTAATACATAGATTAGCTCTGATCTCAATTTAACTTGCGTTTTGGAATCAGAAAAAACGAATTAACCTGAGCCCGTGGTAATGTAGAAATAGTTTATCCACTTTGTCACGTCCGGGAATCGTACACAAGACCACATACCTGGCGACACCATGAAAACCTATGTGTACGTCACTGATCCACGGAGGTCGTCAGATTGTATAGGAAGCGTTCAAAAATATTTACATAATTTAAACTTTGTTGTTTATCTTATTAAACGTTAACACTAATATCCTAAAACACATTATTTGCAAATCACACGGAAAAGCCAAACATTTAAAATATTTTACATTTATGATGTACATATACAGGTATGTCGCTAAACAGCTGAGCAATCAACTGTTGTTTTTTTTTTGGAGGGATATATAATCGAATATTTGTCTCACTGTAAATTTACTACTGCTTCTGACTGATTTATTGACTTTGACTTCACTGAATTCTAAACTTGACTCACATACACACATTACATATACATATCCAAAAAAACTTGAGAGTGACCTAGTATTATATATATAAAAAATCATGAATTTATAATCTAAAAAATCTTAAAGAAGTCACGATAGCCGAGTTGTTGGGTGGTCGGAATTTCGAGACGAGAGACCCGAGTTCGATCCCCAGGTGGCAGTACCGATGAGTTTTTCAAAAACTTATGTACGAATTTCATCGGTGGCTTGGACATAAGGGCGGCGACAGGCTCACCACCTGTCACGTTGTCCCGAAAATATCTTCGGTGGAAGGTGGGTCAAAGGGACTTAATTGTCTAGACTTGACCTCTGTCTACCCCTGTATTGGGAATTGCGTGAAGATATTTATATATATTTATTTATTTATTTATGAATTTCTAGGCGCAACACTAAATGTTAGTAATGTTCGAACAAGGTTCAGTGAAATCTTGATTTTTTGTACCGTAAGATTTATACCGTCTGCTAGAGATACCCTTCAAACGATGCGACTTAAAATGTGTTCTAAATCCATCCTAAAGTTCAGACATACTTTACGTAACACTGATGAACATAGGATACCTTATCAAATTATTTTTTATCAATGTCCATCCGTTCGTTTAGCCCTAAGCTGCAGACACGAAGACAGAATTACATTTGTTTTTATATTATTAGCATATATAGTCACGATAGCCGAGTTGTTGGGTGGTCGGAATTTCGAGACGAGAGACCCGAGTTCGATCCCCAGGTGGCAGTACCGATGAGTTTTCAAAAACTTATGTACGAATTTCATCGGTGGCTTGGACATAAGGGCGGCGACAGGCTCACCACCTGTCACGTTGTCCCGAAAAATATCTTCGGTGGAAGGTGGGTCAAAGGGACTTAATTGTCTAGACTTGACCTCTGTCTACCCCTGTATTGGGGTGCGTGAAGATATTTATATATATTTATTTATGAATTTCTAGGTACAACACTAAATGTTAGTAATGTTCGAACAAGGTTCAGTGAAATCTTGATTTTTTGTTTTCGTTTCTTTGGATCAAGATTTATACCGTCTGCTAGAGATACCCTTCAAACGATGCGACTTAAAATGTGTTCTAAATCCATCCTAAAGTTCAGACATACTTTACGTAACACTGATGAACATAGGATACCTTATCAAATTATTTTTTATCAATGTCCATCCGTTCGTTTAGCCCTAAGCTGCAGACACGAAGACAGAATTACATTTGTTTTTATATTATTAGCATATATAGTCACGATAGCCGAGTGTTTGGGTTGTCGCTTGGAGTCGAGAGACCCGAGTTCGATCCCCAGGTGGCAGGATCGTACCAATGGGTTTTACAAAAAAACCTATGTACGAATTATATCGTTGACTTGATACATTCACAATAGCCGAGTTGTTGGGTGGTCGGAATTTCGAGTCGAGAGGCCCGAGTTCGATCCCCAGGTGGCAATACCAATGAGTTTTTCAAAAAACTTATGTACGAATTTCATCGTTGGCTTGGACATAAAGGCGGCGACGGGCTCACCACCAGTCACGTTGTCCCGAAAAATATCTTCGGTGGAAGGTGGGTCAAAGGGACTTAATTGTCTAGACTTGACCTCTGTCTACCCCTGTATTGGGAATTGCGTGAAGACTTGATACATAAAGACGGTGACTGGCTCACCACCTGTCCCGTTGTCCCGAAAATATTTTGGGTGAAAGGTAGGTCGAAGGGACTTAACTGTCTAGACTAGACCTCTGTCTACCCCTGTATTGTGAATTGCGTGAAGATATTTATATTTATTTATTTTATGTTATCAGTATAGTTTTGTACTGGTATGGATTATTTCCTCATCCACTCCATACGAAAAACGAGTGTATATTTGCTCGAAACTATTGAATTTGCACACATTTTATTTGGTCTTCATATTATACGTAACACAGACGGGCTCGCAGCCATCGTATTAGCGGGCAAACTATTTGTGTTACGACTTAGTACTGTATCGAACGCGTTACACTTACGTTGTCCGTTGGTACATTTCCATGGCGTGGACAAATGTATGACGTCACCAATTTGTAGTTGTATAGGATGCGATGGCGCCAGAGATCTTTAAATATATGTATGGCGCCAGAGACTAGAGTATCTCGACCACTACTAGAGTAGACTAGAGTGTTAAACTTTTATTCAGAATAAATTAATTCTTCGTGTATCATGCCAAAAAAAAATTTCTTCACGCCATTCCCAATGCAGGGTTAGACAAAGGTCTAAACAATTAAGTCCTTTCGACCTTAAATTACATAGCCACTATTGATTCATGATATTTTCTGGATTGGCACCGAATTATATAGCGTCTCTCACTTTTTATCTTCACACCATTCCCAATACACAGGTAGACAGAAGTCTACACAATTAAGTCGTTTCGACCTGTCTTCCACTGAAGATATTTTTTGGGAAAACGTCACTGGTGATGAGCCCGTCGCCGTCTTTATGTCCAAGCCAACTATATAAATTGTACATAAGATTTTGAAAAAACCTATTGATACGAGCCTGCCATCTGAAGATCGAACTCGTGTCTCTTAACTCGATTTACAATCACCCTATCACGTGACTATAATATCGTGATTAATGAAATCATTTAAGCAAATCGTTTGCTGAATTTGTTAATGATAATTAATCGGTGTTGAAATTACATTATTTTAAACATTTACACATCTCATCCATTCCCATAATAGGATTCCCTGTCGTGTCTATCGACTCAGAACACAGAACAAATTGTCTTGGTAAATGGACGGCAATAAATTAATTATTAATATACATAGTGCACGTCTGGTATCGGCGTAGGAAGAGTAGCAAAGAGTTGATCTGCTAGTGAACTGTTTGCTACTTTCCTTTTATCAATATAGATAATAAATAAATAAATAAATATCTCCACGCAATTCCCAATACAGGGGTAGACAGAGATCTAGTCTACACGATTAAGTCTCTTCGACCCACCTTCCACCGAAGATATTTTCGGGACGTGACAGGTGGTGAGCCCGTCGCCGCCTTTATGTCCAAGCCAACGATATTCGTACATAAGTTTTTGAAAAACCCATTGGTACGTGCCTGCCACCTGGGGATCGAACTCGGGTCTCTCGACACGAAATTCCGACCACCTAACCACTCGGCTATCGTGACTTATAATATAGATAATTAGTAGATAAATGTAAAGCTCTTATTTACTTACGTAAAAAATGACTGCCCAAGTCTACAACAGCACAAAAGCATCTCCCGTAAGATTAGAGATCGTAAAGAGGTTATCTTTGAGATGCTTAAACTACTGCTATTTCTTCGTAGCCATTGCCATATCCGCAGATTTAAGTATAAAAAGAAAAGTATAAAACGCTCACGTGACTGAATAATTATTAACGTGCATGTAATAATTAATTACATACACGTGTTGAAGCGCCGAGAACAATATATGTACGTTAGGACAATAGGTAAACGTTGGTTGTATATTATCAAAATGAGAAGAAAAGAATCGACTTGGAAAATAAATGAGGAATGTGTTTTTAATTATATGTTTCTCATGTTAACACGTGCGTGCACAATCGTGTGCTGTATTGTGCGAAATAGCGTGACGTCTAATATCACGTTACTTCGCACAAGTGTTAGTGCTGTGCGGTTTTGCCAGTGTTCAATTTGTAGTATACATGCCTTTATTACTGCCTGTACCTACTATACAGCTCCTATGACTCACCGGATGATGATTATGGAGGCATTTTTTTTAATTGAACTAAAAGTTTATGAGATAAGCGCTTCAAAACATTCAGGTTACATAAAACTCTAGAGGTTTTAGTTTTTTAACCACTTATACTGCCACGGAGTTTAACGGTGAAAAATTAATAAACAAGATAGTTAGCATATGTGGTAATCTAGGAGAAGCTATCTCCATTTCGGATTTTAGTCAAATCCGTTGAGCTTTTATCGCGTGAAGACTAAGTTACACACATACACGTAGACAATCGTATTTATATTTGTAATATTAATGTGATGAAAAGATGAACTTGGTTTACATTAGTGTCCGAATGTATGCCATACTTTTTCATGAAGTTACTCAAACGTTCAATCCTTCCATCAGTCTTGTTTATGTTTAAAATAAATAAATAAATATAAATATCTTCACGCAATTCCCAATACAGGGGTAGACAAAGGTCTAGTCTAGTACATACATTGGAGAAAAGAATATAAAGTTTCCATTTGAAGTTCGTAAAAATATGTACACATCCTAAAAGAGTATATTTTGATTCGATTTGATTTTTGTTGATAAATATTTCTATAAAGTATATTATATTGTATTAAATATATTATAAATTAACTAATGGATTCTTTAAATTAATTAATGAATTCTTTATTTATTTCATTTTGTATTATTATTTATTAATATATTTTTATTAGTCAATGATTATACGATATAGTGTTTCAGTGTCATATCCGACATATATTGTTTTATAGAATAATAACTTTTTGTATAAGTAGATTTTTTAGTTTTATTTAAAACTTTTTTTTCTATAGTTATAATTTTTATTGATTCTGGCAAATTATTATAAATTGTTATAAGTCCTACGACTCACCTTCCACGGAAGATATTTTCGGGACAACGTGACAGGTGGTGAGACCGTCGCCGTCTATATGCCCAAGCCAACGATATAGTTCGTACATAAGTTTTTGAAAAACCCATTGATACTAGCCTGCCACCTGGTCGTATCGTGAATCGTGGATCGAACTCGGGTCTCTTGACTCGAAATTATTTAATTATCGTGACTTTATGTTTAGCTTGATATTCTTCGCGACTGCTATCTCGCCATCATCATCTTAGCTGGAAAAAAAGGGTGGCAAAATTTGGTTTACGCTGTTACCACACGGTAATCTTTATTTACCAGTACACATATATACATACCAACCTCTTGTTAGTTATAATTCGTATTGTTTTCCTTTCTCAACAATTAAACTAGCTAAGGTCATTTATAATAACAATATGTTTCCGCGTACGGGTTCTATAGTATTTTCCACAACGTATTTACCTGAGTGAAAACATAAACACTTCCTTCTGCAATTCTATGAGGTATAAATAGACCGGAACACATGATACGTAATTGTATCTAATGCGTTGTTGTTTTAGCAAAGCCTTAAGCTTAAACTCTAGATATAAATATGACGAGCATATAGTCTTATTTATCACCAGATAATGGAAACTAGGCGCACTAGGCACTTTTATCGTAATTGTCGCGGCATTCTTTAGTTTTTCGGTCTTCATCACTCTGGGGACCCACAATAATACAAATCAAAATTCGTTGGTCAAGTTATTCTTTAAGTTTTGCCTTCCGGGTGCGTGCATTTTTCTAAAAAAAATATCTGCACTATCTAGATCCAGTCTACCGCCAGCGTCTACGTCACGCACTCCACATGGCCACTTTAAGGCTTTAGTAAGAAATAATATTAAGAATTTATTTGCTACATGTTTTTTATTTAATAGATAATTTGTTTCCGTTTATTGATTACAAGTTAGCCGCCAAATATAGACATATTCCTCTAAAATATTTCTACAGAATCGTCTACTTGTAACACAGCGCTACAGACTTTTAATTCTTTGAATTTGTGTTTTACACGTTGCTTGTTACACAGACAAGAACTTACTCTATTTTTGGGACAAAGAACGCAAAGATAACTTAATAAATTTTAACAGTGCTACTGCTACAAACTCTGCGTTTGATTAAAAAAAATTATAACCGTTGTTATTATAAAGTATTCACAATACACCAATAAACTGTTCATTACCACATATATTTTTTTTTACATATTATACACAAATAAAAACATAGGGACAACATCACACACATTGTTCCGATCTCAAAGTAAGAAGCGAAAGCACTTGAGTTATGGGAATCGGAAACAACGAAGGTACCACAAACACCCAGACCCGAGAAAATGAAGAAAAAGTGGTTTTCTTTCGACATTAACTCGTCCGGGAATCAAACCCGAGACCTCGAGATGGTGACACCTTGAAAACCGGTGTTTACGCCACTCGTCCACGCAGATAGTCAAATTATTTAATTAAATTATAGACCATAAACGATCACGATCACAAACATAGCAAATGATTAAATTATATAATAAAAAGCAGTCACGATGGCCGTGTGTACGGGTAATCGGATTTCGAGTCAAGAGACTCGAGTTTGAAACCCAGGTAGGATACCCCATTTGTCTAGTACCAATGGGTTTCTTTCAAAACTTATGTACGGGTTACGATTAATTTACACGTAAACGCATATCATACGAGTATAAATATAGTGCAGGTTTAAATTAGATTAAGTAGAAATAGCTTGCTAAAGCAATTCATGCCTTTACAATAAAATAGGTAGGCGACAAACAGACAGATAAACAGATCGAATTACAACGCCCGCATCAGCAATGTAGCTATGAATAGATCCCAATCGATTTTATAACGCCATCTGTATGTCTATCATCATGTTATCATTCGGTGCGCCTATTTTCTATTGTCTGTTGTCAGTTAATGTATTCTAGCACTTTATAGCATTAAAACCCATTAGCCGAGTCAAAGCGTTGGGTTGCGAGTTCGAATCTCAGTAGGGACAATTTGTGTGACGATTATGAATGTATGTACTCGATTCGTGGATGTTTATACATATATGAATATTTATCTATATAAATATATATGTATGAAGAATATATTATACCATAAGCTTGGACATTAAGATTGCAATGGGTTCACCACCAGCCACGTTGTCCCAAATAAGCTTTGGTAAAAGGGAGTCAAAGGACTTTATTGTCTAGATCTCTGTCAACCTCATCGTGGAAAATTGCGTGAAAATAAGAAAAATAGTCCGATAGCCTAAGGGACCTCAATTCGAATCAAAAGACTTCTTTAATCAAAAGATTAGTTGAGCTCGTATTAATGAATGTTTGGACATATTTTTGATGACAGATGAAGTTTTTTATCGGTGACATGTACATTAAGACGGCGACATGCTCACCACATATGACGGTGCCCCAACAATCTCTGAAACGGATTAAGGATAACAGTCTTAAGAGTTTTTAAAATTTAATTTGTTTGTAGGATAAACAGGAAATGAATTTATAATTTTCAAATTATAAAATAATTTTATAATAATCAGGATTATTTTAGGCACTATATTCTGTATTTTCAAATGTTAATATTTATGTATATATAAATAGTTATTGCCTTAAAAATATAAAAACAAAAATCCTAACAAGACACTATATTAATTCAATAACAGAAGCCTCGTATTCAACTAGTACTCAGTTAGTAAAGTCAGTATAACGTGCAGCCACAATGAATAATCTCACTAGGTCGAGCTATTATGCTAGATCCCAGGGATTTGGAAGCTTGCTCTCGAAAGCCTTTCAAAGCTTCCTTCGCTACAATCCTTCAGAATTATATTCACTTAGCTCTCATATTATAACAGCATTTTGTTTAGTAGTTGTAGTAGTGATACTGGCTACTTTTCAAATCTGATAATATTTTTATAAGAAGGGAAGGGGGGTGAAACATATGTCAGTTATGTGGCTACAGACGTCCCGAAATAAATTCAAAAGAAGTCTGTAGTCATTATTTAAAAAAACTGCTGCAAATCTTATTGCACGGCTTTACATAGGTACCCCTTGTACCTACTACACTACATATTTTTTTGTAATAGTGTCTTAAATTATATTCGAGAGGTTTTATTTTGTGAGAAATTTAATTATGCACTTCTTGCTTCTTCCTTCAAAAGGCACTAATGTCCAAATAATCGTTCAGTCCTTATTGACCCTCTGAGAAGCTTAGGGAGAATTATCGGATAATGTCCTTTAACAATTGCTAAAAGATCAAGTTTGAAGCATCAGCGGTTTGAGACTTTGTTTTGATTCTTCTTCATAAATATGAGGATCTTTATATCAACAAAAGTTTTGATAACATCAACAATTTTTAGGATAATAATATAGTATTAAAATTATAATAATATTGATACTAGCATTAATGAAAAGCTACTGCAAGAAACTGAAACACTACAATTTTCACGGTTATATAACTTGGGGTCCAATTGATGCAATTCATGTTTCATATTGAGAAATCGCGCAGGAAGATAAGATAAGACAGAGACAAATCACGGACGAGACAAAGACAAGACAGAGTCAAAACAGAGAGAAGACAAGACAGAGACAAGGCGGAGAGAAGTCAGAGACAAGACAAAGACAAGATAAAGACAAGACAGAGACAAGATATAGACAAGACAAAGACATGACAACGAAAAAAAACAAGACAAAGACAAGATAGAGACAAGACAGAGACAGGACAGAGACAGGACAGAGACATGATAAAGACAAGACAGAGACAAGATAAAGACAAGACAGAGACAAGACAGAGATAAGACAAAGACAATTCAAAAACAACGGCTGGGCCCATTGTTACATGACTCACTGGCAGGTAGTTGATGTTATAAGGAGTAACTTGGCTATTTTTATTTTAGAAAAATAATGAGGGTTCTCATTAAGTGCATACATGATCATTACATTATATAGGCATTATATTTATAATACTTATTACATTGTACATTTGATCTTGAATAGATAACAGGTTTCAGTGTAGTATCCCTGACGGATTTCGATTAATTTTGGTTTTATAATATTTTATTGTCATTCCGGGCTCACCACCTGTCACGTTGTCCCGAAAATATCTTCGGTGGAAGGTGGGTCAATGGGACTTAATTGTCTAGACTTGACCTCTGTCTACCCCTGTATTGGGAATTGCGTGAAGATATTTTTTTTATTGTCATTCATTATTTACACTATCAGAGGTATTGGATTAAGTAACCCTCACGTAGCTTAGCTTTAGTGATTTTTAAAAGGTTATCTTTTGTAAATATTTAGTTTAGAATTAAATGTATCTCTAGTCTAGTTTAGAAATAAAATTATCTCTTTATAACACTTCATATACAAAAACAATATTATATTTAGATTCAAAATATGTATTAACTAATAATTGCAACTATTGGCCGGACCTATTATTCCTGACTGAGAAGAACGCTGGCTGCACATCCTCGTTGAAAGGTTAGACTTAACCTTTGACGGAGCAACCAGCTGCCATGACCAATTGCATATACAATTCCTTTAGAAACTGTATCGCAGGTGGCCCTCATGGACCAATTGTCTCTTCGACAAATGGAGCAAATGTACAGCCTTTCTTTATAGACTCATACATGCGCCTCTTACCCAATTCCTGACTGTGATGATTGTGAAGTCCGAAGAAGAAGCAGTCGTAGGAGTCGTTGTTACAAAGACTCGGATATGGTTGAAAAATTGACGCTCGTAATCGAATAGAGATAGAGGTAGAGAGATACGCCAAGAGACACGTCAAGATTACTAATACTGTATGTCAATGGAAAAAAAGAAAGAATTTTGTTTTATAAAATTGTACTGTAATACTCAAGGATATTTTTTCTTAAAATTATATTTTCATCGTATGTTCTCTACTTCCTAATAAAGGAAGTAAATTAAAAAAAAAGCCCTGTAAATTTAAGTTAAGTTGATTGCTCATCCCAAGTTTATAACATATATTAAAACGATTTTACTCTCTCTTATATATTACTTTACTCTTTTTCTATTGACGACCTCCGTGGACGAGTGGCGTGCACTCCAATTTTCAGGATGTCCCCAGCTTTGAGGTGCCAGCTTGACACATCAGAGCTTGTGCATTCCTACTCCGCATATACTTTAATTCACATTGCTCATATTGCTCCGAACTGGAGTTATATGAAAAAGTGGTACAAAGGTTTTTCTTCACGCATTAATTTTCATTATCATCAGATCAGTCAAATAAATATTCTAATTTTAATAAATTTCTTACTGTTAAAGAAAATATTTAAAAAGCTACATAGGTATAATATTTAAATTTGTGTTTAAATTTAGAAGTATAAATTGTATTAATTAACTCTAGAAATAAATAGCATCTGTTCAAATAACTTATACACAATCAAATTGACTCCGTCTTAAAATAAGATATGCGAAGCGACATGACAAAGTTTGTGGCAATGATAAATAAATATTTTTATAGGGTTTTGACAGGAATTTGCTACTCCAACTCGAACTACACTGACCTCCAAAGAGAATAGCCCTATTTACAAATCGACTGTTCCATCTTCGATAGATTTGCAATCATGATGTTAATTTTTTTTTCAGTTTCTCACACGTATGTGCAGATTCAGATGGCATAAGGCCGCTATTTATTTTTATTTATTTACGTTTTATAACAATAAATCTTATTTTAAAATGTCGCAATAGACGGACTTGTTGCAATGTGACATTCTCTACCAGTCAAACTTACTTTATGAAAAATAATATTAAAGAAATATCAAGGAGACTACAAATTAATATCTAACAAAGATCTATGAATATACACACATTCATACTCATATCCAATGTATATTATATACATATAAAATAAGTATAAATCAGATGAACGACACAATACAGAAAATAATACGGAGAAAATCTAGTCCCATTCTTCAGATGGTGGCCGTTATATGTGATCTTTAGAAGAGCTGGGTACAGCTGTGGAATTTTGATAAGCTGTTGAGATGCTGATGATGATCGTTTAAAAAGTTGTCAAAGAAACCTACAGACCTATGAAAAGAAGACAAAAATGAACTCTTTTTAAATTACTTAAATTACTTATTACTGATATAAAGCATTATTTTGTGCCTTGTGGTAACGGCGAAAGAATATTGCCGCTCCGTTTTTCCCGTGGGTGTCATGATAGGCGACTAAGGGACACAGCCTTGAATATCAGAAGAGATGGGCAGTAGCGGCTGAGGTGCGTGTGGTCTGATATTGCGATCGCCAAACCGTTTGTCAAGCGTAGCGCTTATGGCAAATCCTCCCTATGGATGGCTATGTCCTGGAGTGGACCTAGCCGAGTAGTTGAGTAGTCAAAATTAGAGTCAAAGGTCCTGAACTCGATCCCCAAGGCTCGTACCAATGTCTTTTTTAAAACTTTTATACGATTTATATCGTTGGCTTGGACATAAAGACGACGACGGGCTCTCCACTTGTCACTTTGTCATGCCATATGCGTCAATCAATGTCGTAAATCTAATCCATTCAGGCTTCGAAGGTTTGAGCATGTTGAGCGAATGAGTGATGATGAAGTCCGAATTGTAAAGAAAATATAACGCGAAAGTGAATATTAAGAGGTGTCGAGGTAGGCCGAGATTAATTTTCGAAGGCGATGTGAGCAAACCGGTGTTTACGCCACCCGTCCACGCGTATCGTCAAATTACTTAATTAAATTATAGAACATAAACGATCACGATCACAAACACCGCAAATGATTACATTATTTAATAAAAAGAAGTCACAATGGCCGTGTGTACGGGTAATCGGATTTCGAGTCGGAAGAGACTCGAGTTTGAAACCCAGGTAGGGTGGGTACCCCATTTGGCTAGTACCAATGGGTTTCTTTCAAAACTTATGCACGGTTTACGATTAATTTACACGGATAAACGCATATCATACGAGTATAAATATAATGCAGGCTCAATAATTTTATAATCTCAGAATAGATACGCTGAGTTTAAATTAGATTAAGTAGAAATAGCTTTCAAAAGCAGTTCATGCGTTTACAATAAAATAGGTAGGCGACAAACAGACAGATAAACAGATCGAATTACAACGCTCGCATCAGCAATGTAGCTATGAATAGATCCCAATCGATTTTATAACGCCATCTGTATGTCTATCATCATGTTATCATTCTGTGCGCCTAGTTCATATTGACTGTTGTCAGTTAATGTATTCTAGCGTTTTAAGCATTCTAGCATTAAAAGCCCCGAGATGACCCAATAGCCGAGTTGGTAGTGAACCTGCCTTCAAAGCTTTAGATTGCGGGTTCGAATCTCATTAGGGACAATTTGTGCGATGACTATGAATGTATGTACTTGATTCGTGGATGTTTATATATATGAATATTTATCTATATAAATATATATGTATGAAAAGTATATTGTACCATAAGCTTGGACATTAAGATTGCAATGGGTTCACCACCAGCCACGTTGTCCCAAATAAGCTTTGGTAAAAGGGAGTCAAAGGATTTTATAGTCTAGACCTCTGTCTACCTCATCGTGGGAAATTGCGTGAAAATAAGAAAAATAGTCCGATAGCCTAAGGGACCTCAATTCGAATCAAAAGACTTCTTTAATCAAAAGATTAGTTGAGCTCGTACCAATGAATTTTTGGACAGATTTTTGATGACTGACGAAGTTTTCGTATCGGTGGCGTGAACATTAAGACGGCGACATGCTCACCACATTCCTTCCTCGTGTTGAGGATAACGGTCTTAATGGGTTCTAAACTTTAATTTGTTTGTAGGATAAATAGGAAACAAATTCATAATCAGGAATATTTTAAGCACTATATTCTGTATTTTCAAATCTTAATATTTATGTATATGTAAATAGTTATTGCCTAAAAAAATAGAAACAAAAAATCCTATAAAAGATACTATATTAATTCAATAACAGAAGCCTCATATTCAACTAGTACTCAGTTAGTAAAGCGACTACAACGTGAAGCCACGATGAATAATCTCACTACGTCTTGCTATTATGCTAGATCCCAGGGATTTGGAAGCTTGCTCTTGAGAGCCTTTCAAAGCTTCCTTCCCTACAATCCTTCAGAATTATATTCACTTAGCTCTAATATTATAACAGCATTTTGTTTAGTAGTTGTAATACAGGCTACTTTTAAAATCTAATAATATTTTTTTATAAGTTATGAGGCTACAAGCCTCTTGAAATAAATTCAAAAGAAGTCTGTTGTCATTATTAAAAAACTGCTGCACATCTGTTTTCATTATTAAAAAACCGCCTAAGTCTGTATATAGGAGACTAGCTACTCGCCCCTCGCTTTACATAGGTACTAGAGCACACAACGTTTTTTTTTTGTAAATTATATGTAAGAAGTTTTTTTTTGGGAGAACGGTTTTAGACTTTATATTGATTAATCTTCAATAATGTAAGGATCTTTATAACAACTAACGATTTTGAGACCTACAACAATTTTTAGGATCTTTGTATCGATACTCGCATTAATCCTAAGCTACTGCAAGAAACTGAAGGCAGTTTTCACGGTTGTATAACTTGAGGTCTAACTTATGCTGCTATTCATGTTTCATATTGGTAAATCGCGCAGAAACATGATAAGACAAAGACAAGACAGAGACAAGATTGAGACAAGACAGGGACAGGACAGAGACAAGATATAGACCAGGCAAAGACAAGACAGAGACAAGTCAGAGAAGGGACAGAGATTAGACAGAGACACGTCAGAAACAAGACAGAGATAAATCAGAGACAACACAGAAGGAAGACAGAGACAAGATATAGACCAGGCAAAGACAAGACATCGAAAAGACAAAGACAAGATATAGATAAGACAGAGAGAGGACATAGATAACACAAAGACAAAACAGAGACAAGATTGAGACAAGACAGGGACAGGACAGAGACAAGACAAAGATAGATAAGACAAAAACAATGGCTGGACCCCTTGTAACATGACTGTCACTGACACGTAGCTAAAGTTATAGGGAGTAACTTGGATATTTTTAATTTATAAAAATAATAAGGGTTCCGCGTTAAGTGCGTATATGGTCCCAGGGAGCAGCTAATATTACTATAAAATTGTATTATAATATATAAGAGACATGTCTGTAGATTGAAGATATTTTAGTGAAAATAACATTGTTGTTGTTTAAAGTCTATTTTTTTCAACTTAAAAACTGTCAAAAGTATTAAATTTACATTTGATCTTGAAAATATAACAGGTTTCTGTGTAGTATCTAGGACGGATTTTGATGAATATTGATTTTATAATATTTTATTTTCATTCATTATTTGCACTATATGAGGCATTGGATTAAGTAACGTAGGAGTCGTTGTTACAAGGACTTGGATGTGATTGACAAATTGACGCTCTTAAACGAATAGCCATAGAGGTAGATAGATACGCCAAAAGATGCGCCAAGATTACTTTATGTTCAATAATAATAGCAATGTTATTGTTCATAGTAGTACTTTTAGTATTCTAAATGAAAGTATTGTCCGTTAATAGAAAAACAAGAAAATTAATTTATTTTTATAAAATTGTACAGAAATATTCCAGATTTTTTCTTAAAATTAGGTTTTCACCATATACGTAAGTTCTCTACTTCTTAATAAAGGGCAAAGCCCTGTAAATTTAGGTTAAATTGATTGCTCATCCCAAGTTTATGACATAAACAAAAACTATTGGTGTTATTCATTATAAAAAAATAAAATTTAAGTTAGTAAAAGTGTGTGTATGTATATGTGTTAAATATCTTATGGTATTCTGTTCGGAAATTATATCATACATACACTAAAAATATAAAACAGTAGTTATGATGTTACAAAAATGATGAAAACTGATAAGTATGCGTGTTATATTGTACATTTGATCTTGAAAATATAACAGGTTTCTGTGTAGTATCTAGGACGGATTTTGATGAATATTGATTTTATAATATTTTATTTTCATTCATTATTTGCACTATATGAGGCATTGGATTAAGTAACGTAGGAGTCGTTGTTACAAGGACTTGGATGTGATTGACAAATTGACGCTCTTAAACGAATAGCCATAGAGGTAGATAGATACGCCAAGAGATGCGCCAAGATTACTTTATGTTCACTATGAACAATAACATTGCTATTATTATTGATAATAGCAATGTTATTATTCATAATAATACTAGTATTCTAAATGAAAGTATTGTCCGTTAATAGAAAAACAAGAAAATTAATTTATTTTTATAAAATTGTACAGAAATATTCCAGATTTTTTCTTAAAATTAGGTTTTCACCATATACGTAAGTTCTCTACTTCTTAATAAAGGGCAAAGCCCTGTAAATTTAGGTTAAATTGATTGCTCATCCCAAGTTTATGACATAAACAAAAACTATTGGTGTTATTCATTATAAAAAAATAAAATTTAAGTTAGTAAAAGTGTGTGTATGTATATGTGTTAAATATCTTATGGTATTCTGTTCGGAAATTATATCATACATACACTAAAAATATAAAACAGTAGTTATGATGTTACAAAAATGATGAAAACTGATAAGTATGCGTGTTATATTGTACATACAATTCGTATATTGATATCAGTTAATTGTCGGACGGCAACAGCTGTCACGTGACATGATTCATGATTTCGCAATGTACGCGTTAATGGCGACGACATTGCCGGGGCATTAACAAGGTAAACGGAAGCGGGCGGAAATGTCGGCGTCGATTGTTTCCTTGTTAGAAGAACAAGAGATAATAAAAATCATATCATTTAGGATATTATTTCTACTATTTTTCTATTGATGACCTCCGTGGACGAGTGGCGTGCACTCCAATTTTCAAGATGTCCCCAGCTTTGAGGTGCAAGCTTGACACATCAGAGCTTGTGCATTCCTACTCCACATACATTTTAATTCACATTGCTCATATTGCTCCGCACTGGAGTTTTATGAAAAAGTGGTACAAAGGTTTCTTCACTTCACGCATTAATTTTCATTATCATCAAATCCGTCAGCTAAATATTTTAATTTTTATAAATTTCTTTTCTATTAAAGGATATATTTAAAAAGCTACATAGGTATAATATTTAAATTCGTATTTAAATTTAGAAGTATAAATTATATTAATTAACTCTAGAAATAAATAGCATCTGTTCAAATAACTTATACACAATCAAAGTGACTCCGTCATAAAATAAAATATGCCAAGCGAAACGATAAAGTTTGCGACAGTATAAAGATAAAGTATAAATAAAGAATGTATAAAATATTATTTATAAAGTTACGACAGGAATTTGTTACTCCAACTCATATGCAAACTACACTGACGTCCAAAGAGAACAGCCATATTGACATATCAACAGTCCCATCTTCGACCGATTTGCATACATGATATTCAGTCAATTTTTTTCTGTTTCTCGCACGTATGTGTTTTGTGATCTTACGAATAATTTTTTTGCCCGAGGAAATGTAGCGATAGTAATCTAATGTGTGTATTTTTGAATATTGTGTGAATGCAGTGGCATATATTATTTTTATTTTTGATTGTGTAAAAAAATTGTCGAAGAAACCTACAGACCTATAAAGAGAAGACATAAATGAACCCAAATATAATCCCAAATATATCTTTTTAAATTACTTAAATTACTTATATAAAGCATTGTGTTTCCCGTGGGTGTTGTTATAGGCGACTATGGATCATAGCCTTGAATATCGTTATAGAAACCGATACATGGCGTCCATCTCCAAAAAATATCAGAACATAGTAATCAGAATGAAGATGGGCAGCAGCGGCTGAGGTGCGGTTGGTGTGATACTCTGATCGCCAATCCGCTTGCCAAGCGTGATGATTATGACAAATCCTCCCTATGGGAGAGGCCTATAAATTCCTGCAGATTATTAAGAATTCACGATAGCCAAATAGTTGGGTGGTCAAATTCGATTCAAAGGTCCTGAATTCGATCCCCGAGGCTCGTCCAATGGGTTTTTTCAAAACTTTTATACGATTTATATCGTTGGCTTGGACATAAAGACGGCGACGGGCTCACCACATGCCCATTTGTTTGAGCACGTTGAGCGAATAAGTGAAGTCCGAAGAAAATATATAACGTGAAAGTTAATATTAAAAGGTGTCGAGGTAGGCCGAGAATAACTTTCGAAGACCATGTGAAAAAATTTCTCGAAGGAGGAGGGTGAAGATTACTCAGGTATCCGAGTAGAAGTGCGTGAATGAAGAAAATGATGAATTTCAACGAAGTGAAAGAGGTATTTAAGGACCGTGATTCATAGCGATATGTTCTTTCTGGCTACCCCTCCTGGCTACCTAGTCCCTAAGGACTATGCATTAAGATATTTATATATTTTCAGTCAGTGGAAACTATTAAACGGATAATTCGCCTTTAACTCAATGCTACCCGGAAGTTTCTGTCGACAAGTCGTATATTATTGCCAAATTCATAACACTCGAAGAGTGCAGTGGCCTCCATCATCAGCTGTGGGATAACATCATACACGTTGTTCTGATCCCAAAGTAAGCAGCTTAAGCACTTATCTTATGGAATCAGATACAACGAAGGAACCACAAACACTCAGACCCGAGAAAATGTTGAAAAAGTGTTTTCTACATTGACCCAACCGGGGAACGAACCCGGGAACTCATAACTGGCGGCACTATGAAAACCGGTGTGTACGCCACTCGTCCACTGAGTTCATCAATAATCACGAGATATAAACAATTGAAATAAATCAGGAAAGAGCGTCAAAATTCTTGTAAAATTTGTATAAATTTTCATGAGATTTTAACTCAGCCACAACAAAGTTTGAATCTCAAAATAGAAGGACGATGACGAAATTCGTTTTCATTCAACGTAATTATGAGGTGAAAAAACATAAAATAAAATAATTGGTAACTCCTCTTTCTTGATGTCGGTATAATATGGGGCCTGGCAAGGCAAAGCCCACTTTACCTAATAAACTAAGCTATATTTAGCGAAGTAACTCGGTCAAAAGTATCTACCCTTGAGATCATAAGTTATGATACCCTATCTCCGATCAAACATCGTGTTTAGAGTAATACTTGAGCGTACTTTGCGAGAATGTATGTTCAGTATTAAATTGACATATTATATATTCATATATGTTCAATAACTAAGTTTTGTTTATGATTAAATTTATTTATTCTTTAATGAACCTTACAAAACAGTAATGGAACATAAGGCGGACTTAATGCTAAAAGCAATCTCTGCCAGTCATCTTCATAAATCATACATACAAACATACAAGTTAACTATATGATTTAGGCCGATCTCACAAGGAGAATCTGGTTATATCATCACGCTTGGCAAGCGGATTGGCGATCGCTGTACAAACACTTTGTCTTTGCATTAATTATTTTTCCTTTAATAATTATTTGATTATTGATGTGAAACATCTATAGCCGCACGTAAAGCCGATTTCTGGCGTGGCGACGCATGCCGTGGCTATACAAAGGTATACTAATTTACACCCTATTACGTGAGAATTAAGGTTTATAATTAAACACTGAAATCCCTTTTTATATTTAATTAATTATATTCATATTATTCATATTAGTGACTATGTAAATTATATTAAGATTTCATTTTTACATGAAAGGTCATTTCCTTATAGTCAAAAAGGTTCAATAATTTTTAAAACGAATAAATATAAACTACCATTAAAATTAGCTGGAGATTTTAATGTAAATTTGCAAGAGCTGAATCAATGCCATTAATGACATTTCTTCAAAAAGAATTTCAATTGCAAATCACCAACAATCCAAAAGAATCTACTACCAAATATGGAACAACTATAGATGCTGTAATTGTGAGTTATCTTGATAATGTTTCATCCAATACTTTTGTTACGTAATAAATAAATATATAAATATCTTCACGCAATTCCCAATACAGGGGTAGACAGAGGTCAAGTCTAGATAATTAAGTCCCTATGGCCCACCTTCCACCGAAGATATTTTCGGGACAACGGGACTTTACTACTACGGGACTTTTGTAACGTAGTTTAGTTATCATCGACCAATCGTCACAGTAATACCGGCAGAGGAAACATCGAATATAACTATAACTGAAGTCACAGAGAGAGAGAGAGAGAAAATATTTAAATTGTGTAAATAAATGCTTATTAAATAAAGTTACCATTTTCTGCAAGAAATTCGTAATACTTCATTTTTTCATTAGTATTTTCTTAGTACTTCATTTTTTCATTCCTGTAATAATATTATCTTTTATGCATATTACTTGTACACACACGATATTTCACATCTGCCAGGCGTCCCATGACGGCTCACATTTTTTTTATTTTATTTTTGGTATAGCCGAGTGGTAGGGTGGTCGAAATTTCGGGTCGAGAGACCCGAGTTCGATCCCCAGGTGGCAGGCACGGTTTTTTCAAAACTTAAGTACGAATTAATAGTTGGCTTGGACATTGAGATGGCGACGGACTTACCACCTGTCACGTTGTCTTAACATATCATCGGGGGTAGGAGGGTCGAAATGACTTAATTGTCTAGACCTCTGTCTACCCCTGTATTCTGAATTGCGTGAAGATTAAAAAAAATAAAAAAATATCTTCACGCAATTCCCAATACAGTGGTAGACAGAGGTCCAATCTAGACGATTAAGTCCCTTCGATCCATCTTCCATATTTTCGGGATAACGTGACAGATGGTGAGCCCGACGCCGTCATTCGTACGAGCCTGCCATCTGGGGATCGAACTCGGCTCTCTTGACTCGAAATTCCGAGCACCCAACCTCTCGGCTATCGTGACTTTTATTTATAAATATCTATAATGAGTTTTTGTGTTCAAACAATGAATAATATTTAATGTAATGCCACTATATACTACTAACTAAATATTATGACTAACCAAATATTTTTTTGTTGCTCCCGATAATGAGATCGTTATGAATTGTATAATGAGTACGTCATCGCTTACGCAAATATCCCATCGCGGCCTCAAGCGGGTTCGTGGATTTCTCGCTACACATACGTTATATACGTCACATAATTAAATTATTGCATGTAAGGACTAATCCGAATAATTTCTTTTGATTTGGCAGCCCTATATTCAGATAGTTCCTACACTACATCCACTTGCGCACGCGCCGATGTAAACATCGAGTTGAATCTTTTCAGTCCCGCTCTGAACAATTACGCGTTCAGACGTGTAATATCCATATTATGGCCATTAGTTTAAAAATAAATAAAATTGGCTCTGTTTTATATTTATCACAAACAAACATTCGGAACATTTTGTTTATAGAAAAGGGAGTCAAACAAGCAGGCGGCTCACGTGATAGTAAGTGATTAAGTGATTACCGCCGCCCATGAACACCCGCAATACCAGAGGCATAGCAGATGCGTTGCCTCCCTTAGAGTGCAAGAATTGGGAGAGAGGGGTGTGTGGGCCACCGGTTACCTGCACTCACCAGACGAAACGCAGAAGTTTGTTAGACTTCTACTTCACGCCGGTATTCTGTGAGGTTGTGGTACTTCCCAGTCGAGCCGGCCCATTCATGCAACAACAAAGCTGATGAGTGGCTCTACCACTGTAAATTATTTGTTCCGAATTTTATGTTAACGGTAATCCCGGATCCCGAAGTACTAGTAACTTCATAAATAGAAAGTAAGAAGTAACGTTGTGTGTAAAATTTTCAGTTCAATCCCTTGACTATTTTAAAAGTATTGTATACACATACGGGTGAAAAATTTTTACACCAAAAGAAAAAGTGTTTATCTTATATACATATACCTCTACACTCCTTGACTTGAATGATTGTTTAATATATTGTTATTACTATTTATTAACATAATAACTAATTATTACGTAACATTTTGCTACGTTCACTAGAATGAGAAGTGCAGCTAAATCACGCTCAGCTGTGACTCTGTGTTTATTAAAATGAGTAAAACTAGTAATATTTTAAGATAGATGATTACCGAGTTGGAATTGAAGCTAAGTTTTTTGGTTTCGGGTCCCGCTAGGGGAAAATTGTGTAAAGATATCAAAAGAAAGAATATCAATATTTTTATATACATACATAATTTTATCATCCCTATGTTTGTTCATAAAACTCACATTTTTATGATGGATTGCTCACGGGAACGGGAAAATGGGTGATGTGTTTTCTGAATTAATCAATCAAGCGTTTATTTGCTATATATGTTTTATACGTCACATAATTAAATTATTGCATGTAAGGACTAATCCGAATAATTTCTTTTGATTTGGCAGCCCTATATTCAGATAGTTCCTACACTACATCCACTTGCGCACGCGCCGATGTAAACATCGAGTTGAATCTTTTCAGTCCCGCTCTGAACAATTACGCGTTCAGACGTGTAATATCCATATTATGGCCATTAGTTTAAAAATAAATAAAATTGGCTCTGTCTTATATTTATCACAAACAAACAATTGAATATCCCGTTCCCGTAATAATTCGGAACATTTTGTTTATAGAAAAGGGAGTCAAACAAGCAGGCGGCTCACGTGATGGTAAGTGATTAAGTGATTACCGCCGCCCATGAACACCCGCAATACCAGAGGCATAGCAGATGCGTTGCCTCCCTTAGAGTGCAAGAATTGGGAGAGAGGGGTGTGTGGGCCACCGGTTACCTGCACTCACCAGACGAAACGCAGAAGTTTGTTAGACTTCTACTTCACGCCGGTATTCTGTGAGGTTGTGGTACTTCCCCGGTCGAGCCGGCCCATTCATGCAACAACAAAAGCTGATGAGTGGCTCTACCACTGTAAATTATTTGTTCCGAATTTTATGTTAACGGTAATCCCGGATCCCGAAGTACTAGTAACTTCATAAATAGAAAGTAAGAAGTAACGTTGTGTGTAAAATTTTCAGTTCAATCCCTTGACTATTTTAAAAGTATTGTATACACATACGGGTGAAAAATTTTTACACCAAAAGAAAAAGTGTTTATCTTATATACATATACCTCTACACTCCTTGACTTGAATGATTGTTTAATATATTGTTATTACTATTTATTAACATAATAACTAATTATTACGTAACATTTTGCTACGTTCACTAGAATGAGAAGTGCAGCTAAATCACGCTCAGCTGTGACTCTGTGTTTATTAAAATGAGTAAAACTAGTAATATTTTAAGATAGATGATTACCGAGTTGGAATTGAAGCTAAGTTTTTTGGTTTCGGGTCCCGCTAGGGGAAAATTGTGTAAAGATATCAAAAGAAAGAATATCAATATTTTTATATACATACATAATTTTATCATCCCTATGTTTGTTCATAAAACTCACATTTTTATGATGGATTGCTCACGGGAACGGGAAAATGGGTGATGTGTTTTCTGAATTAATCAATCAAGCGTTTATTTGCTATATATGTTTTATACGTCACATAATTAAATTATTGCATGTAAGGACTAATCCGAATAATTTCTTTTGATTTGGCAGCCCTATATTCAGATAGTTCCTACACTACATCCACTTGCGCACGCGCCGATGTAAACATCGAGTTGAATCTTTTCAGTCCCGCTCTGAACACTTACGCGTTCAGAAGTGTAATATCCATATTATGGCCATTAGTTTAAAAATAAATAGTATAAACACGTTCTATAATAAGTATTGCCTTATTTTGTACCGGGAGTTCGTGATTTGCGATAACCATATCGTTATTTCTTTGAAATATTCTAGTGCATTGTTTGTTCAATGATGTCTGAAACTTAGTGGCTGATTTCAGCAGCAAATAAAATTTTATTATCTTTTTATTCTGTATCTAAATAAGACAGCTATCAAAAATGTATATTGACTATAGTTTTGTTAAACTTAATTAGAAAATTTTTAAATACATTTATTATTTCAAAGCAATCTAAAGTTTTGTTGTATTCAGGCAGTGATTCAGAATAATTTTCACGAAATTGATAATAAAAATATACTAGAGATAATAGAGACAGTTCGATAGCCATGGCATCTGTGTTGCAAGAACCATCAACACCTTCGACAGATACTTCTGAAGATACGCCATCGCCATCTCCCGCCCCTGAGGCAATAAATAAGTTTAACTGGTTGAAACACGCGAAAAATGCGCGTAACAATCCATTTGTAAAGGCCCGACCGTCTTTCAGCAGAGAAAGCTCTACGTCTGAATTGTTCTCAAGAGAAAATTCCAGTCAAAACTTTTTTCAGAACTCTAGATTGAACCTTTTTGAAACCGCACCAAAGCCGGAAGTTTCACCGGGATATCAGAAGGTATATTATATTTATTTTGCTAATTCAGTTTTTTAATACTATAACTTTATTACTTAACAGCCTGTAAAAGTCTGCTGAATATAGATCTCTCCCCAAGGAGTAGTAAGTAAGGAGGGTTTGCCATATTTGCTATGCATGGCGAGCCAATTGGCGATTGCAGTACCGGACGCATTATCAGTTACATTTAAGACGCTGCTACCAGTCACCGGTCTAGTATATTTCGAAATGATTATCTGTCGGTTTAAGAATTTACCACCTCCTTTCTTCCTGCGAGTGTAGTAAGAGACGACAAAGGATAAAGCCATAAAAATACAACCGAATAGTGACAGGTGGCGGTATAAGCGTGTCGAAAATACTAGCCCAAAATTCAGCAGACTGCTGCTTTCTATTATGTTAAAGGAGAAAAGTAAGCTTTGCAGTTTTCATATTAATGTTAACAACTGAAATCGAAGAGTTAGCGGAGTTATTGAAGTTCCTTTTAAGAATAATATGCTTGTAGAAGATTTCCTCGTAGTTTTCGAAAAGCATGGGAAAATATATCCTATTAATGTTAATGTTATCACGACAGCTGTTTACTGTGTACATTTTTTAAGATTAATGATTACGAGTAGGGTATCTACTTTGTTGAACATTCAATGTATAATAGATTACTATTTTGATATTCCATGTAAACATTCATAAACTTTTTCTTGTTCTCGGTAAAACCATAATTCCTGTTTTGTTTATTGGAAGATATAATTTTGAGATGATGTGTTAGCTAGGGAGCTAGGGAGCAATACGATATATGATTTGCACGAGTTTCACATTGAGGTTTGCAGTTTACAATACTACGACCTTATTTGATCTAGTCAAATAAGGTCCTGTTTCGCTGCGTTTTCGCGTAATAGCGGATTGAAATTAGATACAAGAAAAGAGTTAGATGTTTGATACTAGAAAATCGATGAATTTCTGTGGGCCTTGTCATTGTTTTTAATCCAACAATTCAGGTTGCCATCTTCATATATTTTTAAATCATAAAAATAACTTAAAACATTTAATACTACTATAGTCTAAAACTACTATACACAGCCCTGATTGTCCGCCTCTTCGATTTTCTGTATTTCCACACTCATTGTGGCGATCAGTCCCAATGCGCATACATGTGCGTATGAAATAGCATACCTGTTTTTTTACCTTCTTAGAGATCTATCAATTGACAACGCACCTCTACCATGGTGGCAGACGCGATCCTTGATGTTTTTATGGTATAATTGTCGCCATTAATGACATGGTAGATGTGCGCTAATTATATCGAAATTTTGCTGGCCTGCTCCTTTACTATATTGCGTAAGTTTGCGTCTATTGAAAGCTTGTTTGATAGTTTTTAGTAGCTTAATCAGACTGACGTCATCCTAAGGTCTTCATTATTGCATGAAGATGTATTGAATTGTATACAACTTTAATAATAATAATAATAATATTTTTGACAGAATGACAGAGGTTGACAGAACATTAAAAAAGGCGGTAATATCTTTGGGATATTACGGACTTTATAATGGATCTCGTAGGATATGCTTGACGATATACAGCGACAGGCTCACTACCTATCACGTTATCCCAAAAATCCACGAAGGCACCACAAACATCCAGACCCGAGTAAAAGTAGAAAGGGTGGTTTTTCTACATTGATCCGACCGTGAATCCAACTCGCGTCTTCTAGATGGCGACACCTTGGAAACAGGTGTTTACGCCACTCGTCCACGGAGTTCGTCTAAATATACGTATTTCTTGCAATATTTAAGAATTTTTTTAATCGGGACAAGCTGTCGGACAATTTGTGGTCTTTCCGTGTTTTCAGAGAATATTAATAGAATGAAACTCGTTAATATTTAGTCGAATCTTCGATTTTTATATTGAATTCTAACAGCGTTAGTTAACAATAAACGGTCGACTAATTTAGACAATGTATCGATGGCTAATATATTTAATTACCATTTCAACGTATAGCTTAAGTACCGTTAAAATGTATTACGTTGCGAGACAAATTACCCTATTAGCCGCTCTGTTAGCGGCAGAATATGCAGCCAATGGCGCTGGGTTATTTTTGTTTTTTATATTCGGTACTTCCATGTAAACATTCCCGATGTTTACAGTTTAAGGTTAAAATCCCAAACTGTAGTCGGAATTTCGAGTCGAGAGACCCGAGTTCGATCCCCAGGTGGCAGTACCAATGAGTTTTTCAAAAACTTATGTACGAATTTCATCGTTGGCTTGGACATAAAGGCGGCGACGGGCTCACCACCTGTCACGATGTCCCGAAAATATCTTCGGTGGAAGGTGGGTCAAAGGGACTTAATTGTCTAGACTTGACCTCTGTCTACCCCTGTATTGGGAATTGCGTGAAGATATTTATTTATTTATTTATCTAAGCCGTTTTCCAAAGGGTGTCAGTGTCAGACGACCGGGTTTAAATCTAAGCCGGCTCGCATTGTCTTGTTCATCTTTTACATCTTTCAATATCTTTCCTGTGTTGCAAATTTTTCATGCATGTAATCCACTTCGGACTTTTTGTTAAATATTTACATTTATCACATTTTGTTACATATAAATGAGGAATGTAAAAAATTTACTAACCATATACCGCTCATATATTCCGTGTCAGTTCTAGGCATTAATCCAAATTTAATATTTAAAGTCTACTATTTTGTCTGTGGTATGAAGCGACAAATGAGCAAAGAGCTCGCCAGATAGCAAATGAGTGCCAACACCCATGTACTCTTGGAACAAAGATCAAGCTTAAAGCAAGCTCCAATGCAGGTGCATTGTTTGCCGTTAACAGTGGTAGAGCCACGCATCAGCTTTTGTTGTTGCATGAATGGGCCGGCTCGACCGGGAAGTACCACGACCTCACAGAATACCGGCGTGAAGTAGAAGTCTAAGCCACCCCCCCCCCCACCCTCCCCCAATTCTGGGGGGGGGGGCACTCTAAGGCCGGCAACGCATCCGCTATGCCTCTGGTATTGCGGGTGTTCATGGACGTCGGTAATCACTTACCATCATGTGAGCCACCTGCTAGTTTGCCTCCCTTTTCTATGAAAAAAAAAACAATTAAGGATGAGAAAGGAATTGGGCCTCGGGATATCTCATTTCGTACGAAATGTTCACAAGAAGCTTCTGCTTCATGCAGGTATTCTGCGTGGCCTTGATACTGTCCTGTTTACGCCAGTTTCAGTATTTTTTTAAAAAAAGTTTATCATTTCTATGAGAAAAGATATTTTATTTTTATTTCTATAAGAGTTCGCCTTGGAAATTTAGAAATAAATAAAAAATAAATAAACATATCTTCACGCAATTCCCAATACTGGGGTAGACAGAGGTTTAGTCTAGACAATTCAGTCCCTTCGACCCACCTTCCACCGAAGATATTTTTGGGACAACGTGACTGGTGGTGAGCCTGTCGCCGTCTTTAGGTCTAAGTTTTTGAAAAACCCGTTATTACAGATCTGCCTGGGGATCGAACTCGGGTCTCTTGACTCGAAATTCCGACCACCCAACCACTCGGCTATGTTTAGAAATGATGTATGGATATAACCCGTACATGGTTCAGTAAATGTATTTTAAATCAATTGACGTTTATTTTGTTATAGATACTGATCAATGGTTTCCGCTATCTATTCAATTCAAGATCACGGAAAATCAATATTTGTATATTCGTACCTGTATGATCTTCCGTACCCTTTACAATAACAAGACATAAAGCGCTCTGTTCTGTGTAACTTTTCTCTGTTGCGACTAGTGCAACCTAGCTTTTTAAGATTTTTATAATTTCGAGTAAATGTCATATTGCATACTACAGTAAATTGTTGATTGTTTACGATTAAGTAAACAATCAAATGTAAATGTCGAGACTAATTATTCAAGAATATGTTTTTTGATTAATGTAAACTGTATTGTACATCCTATTACATAGAGGAGTATCTTTCTCCTCTTTCCTCTCCGTTAGAGAAATCTCGTTACGAAACAGTAGCAGATTAAAAAATGACGATCGATAGATGTAATGTATTTTATTTATATCGATGAATAAATAATTATATACAATAAATAATTTAATTTGATTACATGGTATAATAAAACCTATAGACGGCGGGATACCCATCTCTAAAATTATAAGACCAAAATAATCAAACCGATAATGGGCAGCAGCGTCTGAGGTGCGACGGGTACTGCGATCGTCCATCCGCTTGCTAAGCGTGGCTATTATGGCAAATCCTCTATGGGAGAGGCCTATGTCCTGTAGTGAACTTTTACCGGCCATTATCTATGTATGTATGTATGTATGTACATGGTGTAATTGTGTATATGGTGTAATATGTTAACATGTCGATGGTATACCTATTCTAAAAATAGAAACTTCTACTCTCTGCCAAACGTTACTGTACTTTCAGCGTGACGTAACACAGGCACATACAAGAGAGTTATATATATTAGCATGTTTAAAAGTCTTTCAGGGGTTATTCCGGTTTATAAGTCACGATTGATTGATTATTATTGCCAGTGGTTGGGAGATCGGATCGGAGTTCAAGTCAAGAGACCAGAGTACAAGTTCCAAGGCTCAAACCAATGTTTTTTCAAAAACTTTTATACAATTGATATCGTTGACTAGAACATGAAAATGGCGACAGGCTTACCACCTGTCAGATTTTCTCCCAATAAAATATATTCGGTGCAAGGTGGGTCGAATAAACTTGATTGTCTAGACCTCTGTCTACCCCTGTATTGGGAATGGCGTGAAGATATTTATTATTATTTTTTACCGACATGCAAATGTTCATGTACAGCAGATACGGCTTTCGGATTAAATTTATCAAAATGTTGCGTGACTCCAATATATAAAACGATGAAATCATGCCGAGTAATTTTTTCATGCAAGACATACTTTAGTTTATCGGTCACTATGTCATAATTAAACTATGTTTTGATGCTATCCCATAAGTAAATAGCGATAAATTTTACAGGTTTTATTTTTGTCGGAAACTGTAGCAAATAATGAACATGTTATGTTTACGAACATTATTTTTCAAGTAATTTTTGAGATAGTGACAAGTTCCCCACCGGTCACGTTGCCTCAAGAAAGGCTTCGATGAAATGACTAATTTCATTGATAACCCCTCCAAAGCTCCATCTTTCAATGAATTGTCCGTTCCTATCTCAATTGGTATAGACTCTGAGGCCGTTAAGAGCATTGAATGATCCTAAATGCAATAAAATAGTTTTGATATCTATTACACTTTCTGTTAGAGAAAACTCTGTTATCTTATTTGATAAACAGAGATAGTTTAGTACTAGCTTTCACCCGCGACTTCGTACGCGTGGTTTGAAGAATCAACTAAATACCATAAATATGCATTGTAAAAAAAAAGTGTTCAGTTTAAAATTATTCATGGCTCATACTTTGCGGTATATTGGCTACCGTATAAAAGGTATATGAGATATATGCTAAAGCGGATTTTTATTTATAACTATTTAAGATAATTCCTCGATACATAATCTTCGTGTAATGCCAATGGTATTCATGTTTGTGGCAACGCACGCCAAGATAGCTCTTAAAGGATTTATTCCGACTTCCTTGACAGCAATCGTAGTGTTTCGGCCAAATTACACAAAATCTTTATAAATTGTACCCTATGTATTAAATATGATACTGATGTTTATGCTATATTACTCTACAGTTGGGGAAAAAAGGTTCTCAAGTAGCAACCTCGTACGGCCAAAGGCAGTATAGGAGGACCCCTCACAAGATGGAGCGACGACCTGCATAATGTTGCGTGGTAATCTTTGGGGGAGACCTATGTTCAGCAGTGGACTTCTGATAGGCTGTTACGATGATGATATGATGGTAACTGTACAGTTTCATCAAAGTCCATTCTATGATTTTTGCGTGAAAATTGAATAAATATCAAATGCCAAAGTTTGTGAGTATAGAACTCACAAACTTTCTCATTTATAATAGTAATAGAAAGTAAAATTTAATAAAAACAAATTAATAATATAATATAACGCCTAAACGCCATTCCCAGTACCTATGTCAATAAGACATAGGCATTGGGAATGGCGTGTACAAATGTAAATGTAATATATGTAGGTCTAGACAATTAAGTCCTTTCGTCCCACCTTCCAGCAAAGAAATTTTATGACCGGTGGTAAGTCGTCTTTATATCCGAAACAACGATATAAATCGTACATAAGTTTTAAAAACCCATTGGTACGCCTTAATGATCGAACTTGTCCCTTGGCTCAAATTCTGATCACTGAACCATTCGCCTATTGTGATTCTCTGTCATCAATAAATATAAGAAATGAAAGTCCTCTATGAAAAACTTAACTTAATCTTACTTATTTTTAAGTTTAAAGTTAAACAGCGGAAAACTGAAAGGCAACAGGCAACACGTAGTGTTGGTAAGATGATGTGAGGACTCGCTTTATACTGTACGATGGAAACGGCAAGCGGTTCAGTAACGTACTTTGTCTAAATGTTTAGGGAAAAACTATGTACTACAATATATTTGACTCTTGATTTATTCACCAATGATATGGTTGTTAGGTCAATATTATTGATAACAAAATAGGTTAAGATATATGGGACATTACTGTATTTTCAGCAGATCCGATCTATTTATAAATCGAGCCTACAAAAAGAGTTGGTCTGATCTGTTGATTTAATTGCTCTGAAAGACGTGCTTTAAGTATAAAAGCGAGTATTTTGTGTAAATTTTAAAATGTAAATCTTTGTCCTATTAAAGTAAACGATGATAAGGTACCAACGAGATTTTTCGAACATCTTCCAAAAATAGTTCTGGATGAATGTGGGTTGAAATGACTAAAATAACTTCCAACAACCCTTTGGTAATATGGCGTGCGTTTATTTTCTGCTTTGATTTGACTTTTCACGTTTTTTTTCGTACATTCAGGTTAAGCGGTTGTGTAAATTTAACACTTCGGTCTGAAAATTTCATTTTAAAAATAAAAGCGTCTTTAGGAAATCTTTTACCGAGTTGTGTTTTGAGAACATTTAGGACAAACATCGCTTTTTTAAGCAGTAGAATAAAGTGTTTATTTTATTTTGACTTTCTTTTTTTCTTACGCAGCTTAAAATATGGTACTTATAAAACCACAATCTCATTAACCAGTCACATTAAATAAAGTATTTTAGCATATTTTATTTATGTCGCTGATTATAATATACACATCTACAACAAAAGAGAACAACTACACTATATTAAATTACGAATGGGAACCGTAGTCACAATTCAAATAAATGTTAATCGCGTGCTATAAATTAAATTGAGCGCTATACTTATTAATCTATTTTAAAAGTAACCATGAAACACGCGTAAGGTGTACTACATCTATGTGCTAGTAAATACGATACATCTGATAAGCGTAACTTATGAGCTGTAAACACGATATTAAACGAATTTTCTCCTTAAACGCCTTTCGGTGCTGTCAGGTTGAAAATGAAATCTATCGATAATAGCTATCTTCATACCATGAAATTGGATACTCGTATTGATTGAGTAAATCAATAAAGATATTTTGGTAATATTGTTGTTTTACCGCGTGGGATCGGCGTATATATAAATTTTTTTCGTCCCTTTGAAGTTCTTTGAGACCAGCCTGTCTGTGTCCAGTAGTGGACTAATAAAGGCTGTTAACATGAAATTAATTTTCATTTTAAAAAAGACAAGACAAGTGCAGTGGTACAACATGTTTGGTAAATAATCTCATTGGGTCACACTCATTAGCGTGAATAAAAACCTTATGAAGCACGTGCTTCCTTCATTTGACTAACAAAAGCTTTGGGAGCTTTTTGTCTATTATGACGATTTCATGTATGCATGTCCTGTTTCGAAGTATTTCATAGCGTTTACAAAATAACCAAGCGTATTGCATCGTGAAGAATAAAACGAATCTATACAAACTATATACTAGAGTTAAATTTGGCGTATTTCCTTATCTTTGTATGCCACGATAGCCGAGTGGTAGGGTGGTCGTAATTTCGAGTCGTGACACCCGAGTTCCATCCCCAGGGGGCAGACTCATTGCAATAGGTTTTTTCAAAAACTTATGTACGAATTATATCGTTGGCTTGGACATTGACAGCGACGGACTCACCACCTGTCACAAATAAATATCTTAACGCCATTCCCAATACAGGGGTAGACAGAAGTCTAGACAATTAAGTCGTTTAGACCCTCCTTCCATCGAAGATATTTTTGGGACAACATGACAGGTGGTGAGCCCGCCGGCGTCTCATTACGAGCCTGCCACCTGGGGATCAAACTCGGATCTTTTAACCCCTCGGGGTCAAAACGACTTAATTGTCTAGACCTCTGTCTGCCCTGTGTTGGGAATGGCGTGATATATTTTATATAATAAAATGCAAAGTCCCGGCTAATACAACTTCCTTACGTGCTTGTTTTTGGTTTCCTAACTCCTACTACGTCTAGAGATTTTAGTCCTGAAAAACTAAGAATGCTTTTTCTTTGATATTTTGTTACATGTTAATTAACATACCTGTTATAATGAAGGAATAAAATTGTCCAAAAATGAAGAAAAATCCTTGTAACCCTTTTCATAAAAATTGTCGGTAGCGCGGAGTGAGAGTCACTAGTATGTATAATATCATCTGTATGGCTATTATAATAAATCTTAAAATTATTGTTAATTATTGCTAAACTACGAATACGTAGGTATTGTATAATCTAGCTATATTGTCTTAAAGTTACAGTAGCTAATAATAAAATTATCCACGCTCATTAATTAAAACTATTTACCTTAATACGTTATATGTGATTATGATACATTTGAAATATATGAAATTATTCTTACGAAAACACATACATAAACTATTTAAATAAATTATAATGATGTATTCGGATGATCATACAACATCGATTAGGTTAAAACTAGAATTCACTGTAACTGGGCCAATATATATTCACATTAACAGAATATGCTTATTCCCGATACTGGGCTACCCTACCTCGGTTTACACCGAGGTTTAATTAAGTACTTTCGAAACGCCTTTCTCTGAAACTTATTTGGGACATGACAGGTGTTGAGCTTGACACCTTCTTAGTGCCCAATTCATTAGCGTTATATACTTACGAAGGCATCTATGACTCGAGTACAAGCATTCATTATTCAGATGTCCTACTTCCTAGCAGGATTCGAACCCGGAACCCTTAGCTTCGAAGGCAGGGTAACTACTAACCAAGCTATCGGATCATCATATATTGATTCATAAATCATTGTCAATAATACTAAACTGATAAAATTTATTTATATAATATGAATTTATTGATAGTATTAAATTATCTTCATACGCATCAACAGATAGATACTTAATAAATTATAGCTAAGACCCAAAAACAGAAAACCAAACCGCATCAAAATTGATATATCCATTTGAGAGTTAATGCATCTGGGTTAAAAAGACAACAAATACAAGAAAATTAAAAACTTGAACTTGATAATTTTTTAAGTCTGTGTCCGAGTGAACTTCACGTTAAACTTATAATTAATTTGAATGTGTCTCTATCATCGAAACACTTTCGCGTTACATTTGTATACCTTATATATAAAATTCTCGTGTCACAATGTTAGTTACTTTACTCCTCTGAAACGGCTCAACCGAATCTTATTAAATTTTGTGTTCATATTGGGTAGATCTGAGAATCGGACGCAATCTATTTTTCATCCCCCTAAATGGTAAGGGTAGTAAATTTTCATCCCTCTATGACCAACCCCTATTTTTATATGGCAAAACAACTAGTGGTATATATATTAATACTTTCACCTATTAAATACTTTCTGTGACAGGTGGTGAGCCCATCGCAGTCTTAGTGTCAAAGCCAACGATATATTATACTTACATAAATACATATTTAAATATTTATAGCTCCAGTGAAAACATTTATACCCATTACACGCAAACCTTAGATTTTAAGGCAGGTTAACAAACAACTTGGCCATTGTGTCCTCGTCGTATTTATGTTATTGTGACGAAATTAGTTTGTCAGAGAAATCTTATTTTTAAACTCTTATTAGGGCTCATAAAATAAATAAATAAATATCTTCACGCAATTCCCAATACAGGGGTAGACAGAGGTCAAGTCTAGACAATTAAGTCCCTTTGACCCACCTTCCACCGAAGACATTTTCGGGACAACGGGCTTATTAGGGCTCATCTATAGAAATATTTATATCATCACTTTGTGGTACATGTACAATATTTTTATGGGTTAAAAACGAGCTTAGAGTCCATCTAATAGTAGGCACAATTCATAATTATCAAACACGATCAGCCGATAGGAAATAGTTCTGTAAATTGCTTTATTCAGACCAACTACAAAAAAAGAGAATCTATTTTTAGCGCATGTTTAAATTGGTTCATTGGTTAATTGGAAACGACTGACCAGTGGCATAGTTCTTTTGCTTTTTATGCCAGATCGCATGGGGATCGATACAAAACGTTGCCAATCCATGGAAAAGATCTTCTCTTGAATGTTTTAAATGGAAAGGATAAAAGTGACAGAACTGTTAAGAAAAAGGAAAAGTAAAAACTTGGGTCCAGTACTTTTTCATTTGGTAGCATCTCCTGGCAATTGAGGCAATCTTTTGAAGTACTACAATCACGTTACAATTTATAGTAATATTATTTCTACTGATATATGTAACTGATAAATATATATGCCGTTGTTTACCGCATCTATACTTACTATGTACACATTAAGTCATTAGATAAGAGGCGGTAATAGATATGATAAACTAAATCAATGTACGTAGTGTCCTAAGTACTTTCATAATTTTTTCTACTCGTATATAGTCTCGGGTTGGGTGTTTATTTATCAAAATCTAAAAAAAGTGTATGAGTTCGTCGATGACTTTGTTACCATGCAACTACAAACGATAAGAGCGAGATGTGTTTGTCATTAGCCACGGGTCATTAACCTCATAGTTTTTTCTCTCCCAAATGAACGGGCACAACCCATTTGATCGTAATAACGTAAGAACTGTCTATCTTTCCTAGGCCTCGCTATTAACGCGTAGGTAAAGTAAGCGGTGTTTTCAAAAAGGCACTTAATTCCTATTTTAAGCTTCTTTCAAGCTTCTACCGTAATCCTATGACGTATACGCCGATTTTCAAGGTATCGCCAGTTTCAGAGCTGTCCCCTGTGCTGAGCTGTGCTAGGCTTTAGAGGGTCCCAGGTTCGATTCCCGGGCGTATGTAATGTAATGCATTAAACAAGTTTCTGTTTCGCATGTTACAATAGAGTGGAATACTTTACTAGTAATTGGTTGTATCATAAGATGGGAAAGTTGGTTATGATATGCGGAGCTGTATTTTGTATTACGTGTTTTTTTTACTTCCCACTAGAAGAAAACATTTGTGTGATGATGATGAATGTTTGTACTCGAGTCATGGATGTTTACATAAACATTTATCTATGTAATACAGCTTTGTTGTAAGGGCGTAAGAATAATACCATCAATCAATCTCTCGTGGTTGTGAGAAGAGACTTATTAAGACTATTGGAAAAGCCTTGAAAATTCTGTTGGCTACCCACAAATGGTGAGTTAAACATCTCGTGAAATACCAAAATAGTTTTGGTATTTCACGAGCAAAATTCAAGAGAAAAAAATTTGGAACAAAGATATTTGCGAATCGTTTTATTGCTTCTCCTTATTTATCCGTTTCCCTCTCTGCTCAAGAGTTTATACCCTTGACTTGAAGTTACTTTTAAGAGTCATTAAGTGACAGAGCTATACTTGAGAAGCTTTAATGGAATACCTGATCCCTCTTAAAGACAATTCTGTCGATTAGACCATATCGTAAAGTAGAAGCATTAAATGTTTTTATTATAAAAATGATGATGGGAAGAAAATTTAAAAACGCCGAAGAAACTGTTATTGGGCAGTTTTCTAAAGACCCTTCATAATAGACAGGATGCCCGGGGCATAACCGATCACGAGTAACTTTTTTTTTATTTTTAAAAGGATACTAGTAATGCCAAATAACATTTCTAATATTCCTGTTAACCAAGTAAACTGCAAAGCTTGTGTCTGGAGTTGATTCACAATAGTTATCGAATGGTGGGCCCGAACCTGCGTCGTCATGTTTCGCAGTCCGCATCCTAAACCATTACGCTATTGACGATTGAGTAGAGTTGAGTATAATATTCAAATGTATACTTACACATCTTTTGACTACTTTTTCGATCTCCTGATTCGGTGCTGGTGCAAGTTACTACTGCAACAGCTTGCTGTAATGGAGACCTAAATGATGCCACCGGTTTTTTTTTAATCTTCACGCAATTTCTTATACTGAGGTAGGCAGAGGTCTAGATAATCCTTTAAGTAAGTACATCTAAAGTCCTTTATATCTACTATTCACCGAAGCTTACGTGGAATAACGTGTCAAGTGAGTCTATCGCTGTCTTAAAGTCTTAATGGTATATGGTACACTATTTATACATAGACATATTAAAATAGATAAATAATAATACATGTAAACATCTATGACTCGAGTACAAACATTCATAGTCATCACACAAGTGATTGCTCCTTGCGAGATGTGAACCAACAACCGATAGTTTCGAAGACGGTTTTATTACCAACTTGGCCATCGGGTCGTTTTATTTGTTTCTATTCTATATTTAATGCCTGTCCTAAATTTTTTCTATTTCTATATTTAATGCTCAATAAAAGAGATTTCTATTCTTTGTTAATTTCCCAGAATCTAAAAATAAAATTCGTATTGAAAATTATAATTTTCCTGCAAATTTGATTTTAGCTGGAATAATGAGATCATTGCTTAATCTCATTATTCATCGTAGTCTGGATTTTATTTGCCTAACATTTACTTTATCCAGAAGAATGAAGAAACTTCTCCCAGGATATTCGATTTTTCGAGTTCGATTCGAGAGAGATTCGAGTCACGATAGCTGAGTGGTTGCGTGGTCGGAATTCAAGTCAAGAGTGAACGAACTCTGGTAGTTCGATCACCAGGTGGCAAACTCATGGGTTTTTCAAAAACGTTGTATGAATTATATCGTTGTCTTGGGTATTAAGACGGTGACGGGCTTACAACCGGTCACTTTGTCCCAAAATATCTTTTGCGGAAGATGGGTCGAAACAATTTAATTGTCTAGACCTCTGTCTACCCCCTGTATTAAGAATGGCGTGAAGACATTTTTTATTTTTTATTCATTTTTTTTTCTTAAACATGGCAAGCGTACCGGAGTATTCCTTGCGACATTTATCAATGGAATTCAATCCCCAATTTTGATTCAATTTCAATGTAATTCGCAAATATTCCGTCTGGTGTACATCAAACCTTATCTTACACGGATAAGGTGATGATGTTAAACCATACCCGGTACGTAAAAAACCGCAACATAGTCTTGGTACGATAAAACGTAATAATAGATAGATGGGACCATTAAATTCAAATGCGGTCGTGCATGCAAAGTGCCCGGCTAGTATGGTCTATGGACAAAATTCACATATTGTACGTCAATTGGACTATTCGATGATAGGATGTGGTTCTGTCGAGTCGTCATCAGACTTAGTTCAAGATAGTGTTGGAAATTGAAAGCAAACTTTTGGACTAATGAAGATTTTCGTATGTACACATTTTTTTACATATCTTTCGTTTCCTTGTTATTACGCCACTTATTTAAAGTGTATTTAGTATAAAAGATATTTCATCTTAAAAACATGAGGTTGATAATTTAACTAGTCTTAATACTACATACATACTGATTACGAATGGCTAAAATAATTGTAATGATTCAACCAGTGCATGTTGCCAGTGTCACTTACCATCACGTCAGCCACCTGCTCGTTTGCCTCTCATTTCTTTAAAAAAAAGTGATGACTTATGAAACCGAGAAGTGGTCCTTTACTGCAGCCTATATAATGAAGCTTGTCAGTTATGGAAAAGGCTGAGCTCCATGTTTTGTGTTTCTTAAAATATGTATCGAAGATATCTGCAGCAGAACTCGAATTCTGACGTACGTCTTATATTTAACAGCACGCTGAAGTAGCAATACGCCGGCTAAATAGATTACAGAATTTATAACCGTTGGAGAAAACTTGTGCCTGTTTTATTGATAATATTGTAGTAATCTGTAATATATACACATAAAGAGAGAGGAGTAAGATTGGATCATTAAGCTTTTTCAAATTAAATATGTAAAATATTAATGAAATTAAATTTATAAAATGTAGACCTAGAAGAATAAGAGAGAAGAGATTCGAATAGAAAATTAAAGCTTTCCGAGTTATAATACTAACATATGCGACATAAAATACACCAAACGATCTCGATACCGACTTTAATTTCAGAAGCGAAAAGGGTATGTAATGATCGTGACATTTGGCGATCTGTGCTTTCTGGATATCCCATCCAGGACTATGCGTGAATATATTTTACTTTATACAATGACCACCTTGTTTGACAAGTTTTTTACCAGTGGAGTCGTAAAATTTGTGAAGATATGTTTTAGTATGTGGGCAAATAAAGGAATTAGGACGAGTAGGGACAAGGAATATGAGTATTACCTATTTTATTTTTAACAATTTCGGCCCGTTTCGGTGTTACGTGTTAGGTTCGTCCCTGCCTAAAATATATTAGGTAAAATTATAAATTATTATTATTAAAATTTTTGAAAAAGTATCTTTAGAACAGATGCCTTTTCATTTCAGTGCAAATATAATTTTTAACGATCAATTTGGCATTGCAAATGATGCTCAACAACAAATGCCCGAGTTTGTGATGCCTAATTTGAAATTGGAACCTTATCTTCATACCTCTCACGCTGACAGCTAAATTACTTTGTACTAGTCCACTGTTTTACAAAGGCCTCTCCCGTGATTAATAATTGAATTATAATCATAGAAGAACCACAGACGTTTTTAGAATGTACCATAGTTTATTTGTTGTTAAATTATTTAGTTAATTACTATTATTTACTTATTACACGATAGCCGATAGCCGAAAGTCACGATAGCCGAGTGGTTGGGTGGTCGGAATTTTGAGCCGAGAGACCCGAGTTCGATCCCCAGGTGGCGGACTCGTACCAATAGGTTTTCAAAAAACTTTTGTACGAATTATATCGTTGGATTCGCTTTATATTTACTTATTACTATTTTTTCTTATTATCTGCAACAGTAAAGTAAACGTTTGACCGTTGCACTACACCACTTTTCAACTTCAAAGTTAATCCATTAACATTTCTTTGTGGTAAATAAACATATGAACACACTAGCTAAGTGAGCTTAGCGTACCAGTACCCAGTATTCAGTATCTAATAGCACACACGGAATTAATTAAGTTATCTGGAAAACCAAGCCCTGCAATTGAATTCTGTACTATTAGTACACGTAGGAAAATGTAATAATACATTTTAACACTGTAATTACTGAACGTTGGCGGAAATCATTTAATAATACCCAATTTAACCATTTAAAATTATAGGCATCTTACTTGCCACATATAAAATTACAAGCTGTATACAAATCTATCCAGGTGTGAATTGTTCATTGTCATGGTTTAAATTAGACAATATTACAGACGTCCTTTACAGCTTCCTATCTATGTCGTAAAATTTAATTTTATTGACCACCATATCTATTCTTCAATTTGCCCGTCCGTATAATATGAGAACACTAATACGTCACGTGAATATGGTCGTAGTTCCAAGTTGCTTGTTGTTTTTATTGTATCTTCTTTTTTATTTGGGAAACTTCTAGATTCTGGAAAAAGAGAAAGAATATATTTTATTTTGACAGCCAGAGTTTTTTAGGTTTATAATTTATTTACTTTTTTTATTAGTAGTAATTTATTAAATTTACTACTAATAAAAAAGTCACGATAGCCGAGTGGTTGGGCCGGAATTTCGAGTCAAGAGACCCGAGTGCGATACCCAGGTGGGAGGCTCGTACCAATGGATTTTCAAAAACTTATGTACGAATAATATCGTTGGCTTGGACATAAAGATGGCGACGGGCTGGCTGTCTGTGACCACCTGTCACGTTGTCCCGAAAAAATCGCCGGTGGAAGGTGGGTCAAAGGTACTTAACTTAGGTTGTCTAGACTAGACCTCTGTCTATCCCTGGGAATTGCGTGAAGAATACGTGATGGCATTCCCTGCAAGTTAATGATCTTATGCTTAATGAACCTGTTTTTGTTTCAGGGCATATCGTTCATAGGATGGCACCAGCGCACAAAACTGGAGCGGGTACTCCTCGTCTCGAGTATAGTACTTGTACTGGCAACATTGTTGACCACCTCAATGCTGATGGTCATGCGCGGTCCCTCTTACCTGCCGGTGCCGCCTTGTTACCAACCTGAGCCAAAAGGTGAGGATTATTTACAGTTTCTGATTATAATATGTTTTATTTGACCTCTTTTTTAAGACATTTAATGGGACTATCTACGTTATATTATCATTAAAAGAATTTTATCATATACATGTAAATCTTCACGCCCAGAAAGACAGTTAGGGTAGACAAAAAGACTTCCACCACCACCTGTCACATTTTCCCATAAAATATCTTCGCTGAAAGGTGAGTTTAAAGGACTTAATTCATAGACCTTTGTCTACCCCTGTATTGGGAATGGCGTAGGATATATTTTGTTTCGGTGACAAGGTCTTGGCTGCCTTTATTGGTGGATGTAGATGGATCAGTAATCCATTCTAATAAATAATGATTATTTTTTTATTACATACGAATTTTCCAAGAAATTTGAATTCTCCATTTATATTTTCTTATTTCGCCCGCCTCTACAGAAGAATACGTCGTAAACTTAGTCGTCCGTTTTCCCTCAATATAAATCAGACTTATATTTAAGATGAATTATTTCGAAAGTTGGATTCTTTGCGAGTAATTTATTCGGCGCAGGTTCGAGCATTACCTAACTACGTTTAAAGTCCACTGGGAAGACGAAGGTCACTACAACTAGATCGATTCGCCATGATCGCCAAGCTTGGACAACTTGTGTCTTAGTCGCTGCTACCAGTCATATGTTTGTTATTATGAATTATGATGATATGATTGGTTATTCCGCAATTTGTTGGAAGCTATCGCTATTTTCAAGGTCCCTTAAACCGCCACTTACTATATTCACGCGAAGAAAAAGAAAAGATCTTTCTCACGTGGTCACTCAGTCAGTCATATGGTTGACTTGGTCATTAATTAAAATCTTATATTTTCATACCACAAAATATGCTTGTAGTTACGTATGAAAAAAATGTGTGTGGATTGCGTACATATATATCGATGGATGACAAGGCACTGAGAAGAAGTAATGGTATACAAGTGGGTGGTCACCATCAGGGTACTTTTGACGATATAAGCTTGAAAGCATAAAAAATTTAAATTCACGACGGTCGACGGACTTCCGTCGACCGTCAACGACGGACGATCAAGGTGCCATAAGCTCTGAGGTTCTGGGTTCGATTCCCAGAAAAGTTAATGTAGAAAACCACTTTGCCTACATTTTCTCGGCTCTGGCTATTGGTAGTACCTTCTTTATTTCTGATTCTAAAACAGAAGTGCTTTAGCTACTTACTTTAGGATCAGAGCAATGTGTGTTATCCGTATCTATGTATCTATCTAATACAACAAAAACTCAAACTAACAACGTTGAATCTCCCTTTGATTACGATATTTTCAAATTATGTAATATTAATGCTGTTTACTATAACTTTACGAAAATGTCATTAAAATTTTCGCGAAAGGGAAACGCCGCCCCTTCCACAATTTGCCAGGTCAGCGAGCAGGGGCTTAGCAACAGGGGAGGTAGAATGTCGCCAGCACACAGGGAGAGATGCCCTCGTATAAAATCCAAGGTCAAAGGAAATGTAGCATAATCCTCGACAAAGACTTGTCTGCATTGATAAGCGGGAGCGGTTGGACCTTTCGACCAACCTTTCTTTTTTTCAGCGGTTGGTAAACATCATTTTACAGACTGCTTTACACACACACACACACACACACACACATATATATATGTATGTGTGTATGTAAAGTAGCATATAAATGTCCCACAACTAAAACTTTTCACAATATTCATAACTGGTTTTAGCTGCGAATGCTCATCATGCAGCATGCCGGTTTTGAGCCATCAAACGTTTAATTATAATTATTGGAACTTAAGGATATCATTGAGGTGAAATTTAAAGCCGTTGGCGAAATGTCTTCTATAACTACCCCAGTCAGGTTTGATGAATGAAGGTATAGTTTTGAGCTCTGAGTGCGGGATTGAAGTAAAAGACCTGTTTACTTCAAGACTTCGAAAGGGGCTTCATCCTCTCTTTACCATTTCGTCCTGATACTGCGCCTCTCTTACAAATGTCACGAGTTAAAATTTCTTGCTTTTGTCTTCCTCTTCAAGATACATGATCAGATTCCAGAATATTCCCGCATCTGATTTATTATTTTTAAGATGAAAAATAACCTTTAATTCTGACCACTGTATAGCTATTATCTAGATACATAAGAACTCTTTAACAGTATTCTGAACGTAGTAAAGGTAAATAGTTGCGAAGTCAAGCGGAAAATCTGAGAACGGTATCGCTAATGCGTAAATACTAGAAGTCTGCTTACCAATGAAACAAAATGCATGATTACGGCGTTTCCAGAAAGAAAAGGTTTCTATTTAGTTGTGAAATTAAATATCGTGAAAAAGTCCTTTCGGTGAAATGTGTGTCGAAAAAACTTCATTCAACTTCAGAGGTCTCTACACCTACCTCTACGTTGGGAATAGTGTGCAGATATTTTTTTTTAATAATTAAACTTTTATAAATGAGTAAAACGAACTCGCTCCCTGGCCCGCTATCGCTTTAGCAATGTAGACTTGCCATTTAAACGGGTAGCAATTTCTTTAGGCGCCATTCGTCGAGCTCGACAATTGTTTTCAGTCGTATTACGACTCCTGTTCCACTGTTGTTCTCGGCTCCGTCCGAGTAATTTCTAATGTATTTAATCCAGTTAGAACTTGTTTATCCCGTTATGTCGGATTGTGTCAAGGTCAATTATCATTGAGAAATGTAATATATACTATGTTATTTCGTCCATACATATGTACATAACATACTCTTATGAGAGGGTTTTCTATAATCGCCACGCACGCCAAGCCGCTTACCGATCGCATTACCAGTGCTGTCGTTCAGCTTATTTTGGCCTGGTTTTTTTCAACATGGTATTCTCTTAGTCGCCTCTTAAAACAGCCTTGAGAAGAAAGGGGGTAGCATATTCTTAAGCCGACAATTCTGACACCATCACCACAGACAATTCTATTATTTTATTTGAAATTATATTACATTATTATCGTAATATAAATTTAAAACTGATAAAGGAAACCATGACGAAGGAAAGTTCATATTTGAAAAATAAAATAAAATATATTTTATCTTCACCCATTTTTCCCAATATCACCAGTATTGGGGAAAAATAGACAGAGAAGACAGAGGTCCAGTATATTAAGACTTCAACCCACCTTTCAACAAAGCCTATGTAGGACAAAGTTACCGGCGGTGAGCCTGTCGCCGTCTTAGTGTCCAAACAAACGATAAAAATAATTACATACATATTTAGTTACACAAATATTCAAATATACACATAAACATCCAAGACTCGAATATAAACACTTATATTCATCACATAAATTTTTGTCCCTAGCGGGACGTGAAACCGCAACCTTTAGCTTGAATCCGCAGCCCTTGGCTTCGAAGGCAGGATTATTACCAACCAGACTATCGGATCTTCTAAGTAAATAATATTAAAAAAATCATAATCCCGACTATAAGAAAATGTATAATAATTTTTAACAATATTGCGAATAGAAAACTAAATTAAAATAAACTATAAGCATAATATTTCGATTTAACAGACTGATGGGCTATACAAAGTTCAGGTCTTCAAAATTTTTGCAATACTGCTGAAAATAAAATAACGAAGTGGCTATTGTGTGCGCAATTAGCTTTCTCCTGAAAATAATGGAGGGTAGTGAGGGTCTCACTTGAACCCACTTTACATAATGAATAGGCCCTTGATACCGAAGTGACGAGGTATACATTATTAATTACTTGCAGAAACAAGATAACGTGTCATCGGATCTGATGGAAAATAGTCTTTTACCTATCCTCAGAAGACGAAGCCAAGCGAAGCCGAAGTCACGATAGCCGAGTTGTTGGGTGGTCGGAATTTCGACCAATGAGTTTTTCAAAAACTTATGTACGAATTTCATCGTTGGCTTGGACATAAAGGCGGCGACGGGCTCACCACCTGTCACGTTGTCCCGAAAATATCTTCGGTGGAAGGTGGGTCAAAGGGACTTAATTGTCTAGACTTTACCTCTGTTTACCCCTGTATTGGGAATTGCGTGAAGATATTTTTTTTTTCAGAAGACGAAGAATGTCTTTTACTAAAACTTTCATTCATTCTAATGAGAACGAAAATTGATCTGACAACGGAGGTGGAAAACAGAGAGTACACCTCAACATATAACTCAAGTTTCAGGGTTACTATAATATGAATGAGTACAGCGAAATCGAAGCGTCCTACTAAGCTCCATTTGTAACAGGCCACAGAGCTTGTTCTTTATCGCTATATCTTTATGTTTGATGTAACCCTCTTTGTTGTACGTTGTTGGCTCGATTATCTTCTTCTTACTATCTTTAACTGTCCGGTTGCACGTTGAAGCTTTATATCCTTCCAACAGCCATAACATTTGAAAGGATACGATGTGCGATGTGTGATGTGTTATCAGATTTCATGACTTCGAGCTCATTTTAGAGTACACAAGCATTATATTTTCAAATTTAGCCATGTGCGCCATTACCGTATAAGCGGCTATTTGCCCTGTAGTTACATTTTAAAGCGTGCCATTAGCAATATTATTTACTGGATAAATAACGCAACATAAAGCAGCTTTATAGCGTTTTTCTAGAAAAAGGCATTCCCTGCGGACAATAACGCTATGAAATTGTGGTTTTGCTGGCACACTTTACACAGACAGTCTATAGACATCAATAGTTCATTGATAACATAAACAATTAACGCGTTTTAAATTCCGTTTTTGCGTTTATTAACAATAAACGCAAAAACGGAATTTAGATATTACTTATGCAAAGCTAAGCACTAGGTACACTTTTAGAGTCGATGAAATGTATTTTCCCATTTCTATTAAAACCATATTTGATTTCATAATATTTTAACATACATTCATTCTATTTTCACAGAGGAATCCAGCGTGTGCCTATCAAGCTCTTGTATCTACACAGCCAGTGAGGTGATCAGGGCCATAGACGAGAAGCAAGACCCTTGCGATGACTTCTATGAGTTCGCCTGCGGTGGTTGGATTAGGAACAATCCAATTCCTGAAGGGAAGTCTAGCTGGGGTATCTTCAGTAAGATCGAGCTCCAAAACCAGTTAACCATCAGATATGCTTTAGGTAAGATTCCAATGTAGTAAAAAAATCTGTTTTACCTTCGCAGGACGTCCATTTATTGCATTGATAAGACGAATTTTTAACGCATGCCCGTTATGGAGGACTTTTTGTTATTAAATTAAAATGAAATTTAATTAACGATTTATTGTTGAACGAATGGTGAAGAAAATGTACAGCCTGAAAGTGAACATTAAAGGGGACTGAGGTTGTTGAGACTCACTTTCGAAAATAATGTAAGCAAATTGCACGAAGAAAGTAAAGTTAAATGAATGTCTAGACGTGCGTGTGTGAAGAAAATAAAGTCCAAAGGAAGAGAATGTGATATGTAAGTTTCAGGAGACACATCTGTTCCCACTGGCTACCCCATCGGGGATGATGACTCAGTTTGTCGTTTCTACTGATCTTCATTTGTATATTCATGTATTTCCCTATACTGGGTTTGCGAGGAGTCTAGATAATTAAGTCCTTTCGACCACATACTGGTAGAGGAGACGTCCTCCCTAGGTAACGAGCTCCCGACCTGACGGGTCCGCCTCAATAGTATAACCATACTTAATCTGGCCATGTCGTTTGGTATCCAATTCGTAGCAAATCGGCGATGTGTACTGGCCTTTACATCCGTCCGGCGGAATGGTTGCCCGTTTCATTGAAGTTTATCATACACTTATCTCGCATTAAGTAGTCACTGGATATGTATAGAATAGATTTATCACACACAATTATATACTCATGGATCAGTAGTATATGGTAGTAAGTACCTTCGAAGCTAAGTGGTGGCGGGTTAGAATCCTATTAGAGGTAATAATTTTTGTGTTGAAAATGTATGTTTTCACTCGAGTAGAAATTAAGACAGCGGTAGGCTTACCACCTGTTACGTTATTCCATAAAATATGTTTGGTGAAGGGTGCGTCGAAAGGACATACATAATTGTCTAGATTCGTGTCTACCTGAAATTGGAAATGGCGTGAAGATATTTACTTTTATTTAAGCAAGATCTTTAGTAATGAAGAACAATGTACCCAATTAAATACGTATAAATTTTATTTCACGGTCTAAATGAGCGCAAGCTTCTGTCAACTGTTAATGACCTCCGCCTGCGTCCTTTTACGATCTCAGAAAATAAGCGCGAATAAAGTTTTTATGATGGAAGATATCGAGCTGGTAAAGTGGGGCAATTTTACAGTATATTATTTTACATAAAAACAAGGTGTTGTACTCTGTGGCTGCCCTAATTTCGTCTCAAAAATTCCTCATTTCCTTCATAACATTAGAAATTTAATTATTGTTTTTAATCTTTTCATCATCACGAGAGAGATTAAATACAGTCGCGTTATCCATAGCGTTTTTTTTATCCACAAACATTGTCTTCTAATTTTTAAATTTATACAAACAAAATAGTCAGAGTAATATGTCAGCAGCAGATGTTGAAATAATGTGAAATTTAAACATAAACAATAAAGAGAAACTGAAGATCTTATTAATAAAACAGAAATCTATTTAGTTGTTCTGTATTCTCAACCAATTTCTATAAAAACACCACGTCTTGCAGTTTGCGCTCATCCAGTAGCTATTTAAGTAGTCATTTGTTGTTTAAAAGAGTTAGGATAGCCGAGTGGTCTTTTATCTTGGAATTTCTGAACATCATTCCTAGGATACTTCCCTTTAACCATTAATAGGGGTTCCGAAGCTTATAGAATGGCCATTGGACATCCTTTAAGCTCATACTCTACCTAGATTTTCATTCTCACCTCATTATCGGGGTTCCGAATCTCATAGGATGACCACTGGACATCATTTAAGCTCATACTCTACCTAGGTTTTCATTCTCACCTCATTATCGGGGTTCCGAATCTCATGGGATGACCACTGGACATTCTTTAAGCTCTTACTCTACCTAGGTTTTCATAGGATTTAAATTTTATATTAAATAAAATGTCGGGTAAAACTACTGGAAATAACTATATATCAATACTTATAAATAAAAAAAGTATATATCAATACTATATATCAAAACTTATAAATAAAGAATCTGTTTGTAATTTCAATTAACAGGTTTCACTAAATGCATATTAAAGTATATACGTTACATAAAAAGCAATTTAGAAAATGTTCGTTTGTCTGTCTGTTTCTTCTTTGTTGTCTGGGTAGCTAGTATATATAAAGGAGTTAATCATATTTTGCCCCTTATTATTATCAAATAGATATCATCACATATAGCGCGATTTATTTATTTTAATTAGCGGTTCATTGTTAATTCGATATTCGCTATATTATTTATTTGTCGTATTTGTAAGTATAATTTGAACCATTTCCGAACAATATTTGCTTTGAAACAACTTAAATTGCTAATCTAAATACATATGTTGTTAGCGATTTCATACTTATGTATGTAACGAATTATCGCCTCACGCAAAGAATTCTAATCTTATTCCTGATAGTTACATTTGATTTATAATAAATTTTACGCTATTTTTTATTTTACGGTCCACTTTTTGATGATGCGTAACTTCTCTATACATAAATAAATAAATAATACATAAAACATAGATAGGGACAACAACATACACATTGCTCTGATCCTAAAGTAGCTAAAGCTCTTGTGTTATGGAAACCAAAACGTGGGCGGCGGTAATCACTTACCATCACGTGAGCCACCTGCTCGGTCGCCCCCCTATTCTATAAAAAGAAAATAAAAGGTAATACAAACAAGGAAAGAGAGAAGGTATTTAGAACAACTAGTTTTATATATTGACCCGTTCAGGAATCGTTTTATTTAAAATTGCGTGAAGATCTTTTTTTTCTTACATATATAAATAAGGTTTCGAGAAAATATTCGCGTGATGAATGTGAATGTTTGTAACATTCACATTCATCACGCGAATATTTTACCCCCTCAGTATGCGAACCCGTACCCTTAGGGAACTACCGACTATCGGTTAGTTTACTAATAGGCTGTCGTCTAAATATTTTTATGAACATTATTGTTGTATGTATATAAAATTATAATCATTTCTTTTAGATTGCTGGGTTTGTTCAACAGATTCCCTGGGGTTTCGATTATCTATACTTTTAAATTTTATTCAAAAATAAAACTGTTATTTTCAGAAAAGGTCAACATTTCTGAAGCATCCGACGCGGAGGCCAAAGCCCGAATCTATTATGACGCTTGTATAGACACCAACGAAACCATAGAGAAGTTAGGCGAAAAACCACTCATTGGCATCATTAAAAAGCTGGGCGGATGGCATTTACTGCCAAGTACGCAGATAAAGCAGCAGAGGTGGGACATGCAGAGGCTTATTCAAGATGTTCAGAACACGTAAGTATTATTCGTAACAATACGTAGTTAATAACCGCCGAGTCGGAAATATAGTCGTAGTAATATTGGTACAAGACCCAAAATTATCGTCCAAAGTTCAATAAATAAAAATAAATAAATATCTTCACTCAATTCTCAATACAGAGGTAGACAGAGGTCTAGTCTAGACAATTAAGTACCTTTGACCCACCTTCCACCCATGATATTTTCGGGACAACGTGACAGCTGGTGATTCCGTGGCCGTCTTTTTGTCCAAGCCAACGATATAATTCGTACTTAACTTTTTTGAAAAACCCAGCCAGCCACTTGGGGATCGAACTCGGGTCTCTTGGCTCGAAATTGCGACCAACCAACCATTCGACTATCGTTACTTTTTTTTCCAAAGTTCAGCATAACAAATATGCTTTAAAAATCAATAAAATTGCGTAATAAAAAAATTGTTGGCGTTATCTGACAGATAATTCCTAACTGAAAAGTCAGGAATATCAGATTGTCACTTGCAAATGGGACAATAGATGGCGCCGATGCCAAAAACAAGGCATAAGTAATACAGATTGCATGTAAGATACGGTGGCTCGGAGGTAAGAGCGTTGCCACGGATCGGCAGAGGTCGCGGGTTCGAATCCCGCCCGTGTCAGTTGAAATTTTAAAAAACATTTTTTTCTCTTTAATTTAATCACATAAAAGTTCAGCATAATAAATATGCTTAAAATCAATAAAATTGTGTAACAAAAATGTATTTATATCGACTGTTGTTGTTGCAAAGGAAGTTACTACAAGTAGCTTTTACGTTTCTGTCGTTATATTTATATAGCGTACACCTTACAAGGTATAAGACCGTCACCGGTTAACTCTTAACGCAGAACTCTAATTATTTTTCTATAATGTAACTAACAATAGTTACTCCTTATGCCATTGAAAGTCCCGTTAAAATAGGTCCAGAAATTTCAGAGATTAGCTGGAATAAAACAGACATACAGATGTAAATTTTATTCTAGACTAGCTGCCCCTCGCGGTTTTGCCCGCCGTTCAACACTTAATCTGAGGCTCAATTATTTTTGTAAAATAAACTTAGCCTAAGTTACTCCTTATAACATCTGCCAGTGAAAGTCTCGTTAAAATCGATCCAGCCGTTTCAGAGCTTAGCCGGTACAAACAGACAGACAGAGAAAAATAAAAAACAGTTTTTTATGTACCGTATGTACTTTCAAAAACATTTAATGAAGAGCTTTAAATTTGGAATCACAAACAGACACTTCAATTTTATTTAGATATAGATTATAATCAAACTACGATGCAGTAGTTGCTCGACACAGTTGAAACTTAAACATATCTTACTACCGGATGATCTAATATACAATGACTCTATCTAACATTTTTTGTAATGAATATGAATATCTACATGTGTCATATAAATTATTATATATGTCAGTATACAGACAGAGACATGTGCACCACCTGCTACGTTGTCTCAAATAAGCTCAGGAGAAAGTGGGTCGAAAAGACTAAATTGTCTAGACCTCTGACTACCCCGGTACTGTCATAAGCATGCCACGCCATCGGGTCATTGTAGTACTACAACGTTTAGTTATAGATTAAAATAACCAGTTTTGAAGAAGTTTATATAAAATGTTTTGTTTGTTGTGCTTCAGATATAATCTGGGCGGACTTTTCAACTGGGCGGTTACTGAAGACGACAGGAATTCATCGAAACACGTCATTGTTGTAAGTCCTTTCTACAAAATATGTTTTCATCCATTTCTTTTCATTTTAATCATTTCACTAACAAATAATAGTAATAACAGTAAGTAATATATCCACTAATAAATATAATAATACACAGTCAGGTCATAAGTATTGTCACACAGTAAAAACTTTTCTTTTAGAATGCTGGCTACAAAAAGTTTATTAAATTCGAATTTCGAATTGTTCATGAAAATAAAACTACATATTTTACTCTTTTTTAAAGTAAATCGTGTTGCAGTTATTGCGTTGCATCGTTGCGTTTACGCGCCAATTCAAGTTTCTGACATACTGAAAAATTTGAATATACACAAAAGATTCGTTTATCGTAGCATCAAACGATACAATGAAGACTCTAGTGTAGATGACAGGTCAAGAAGTGGTCGCCCTCGGTCTGTTAGGACTCCAGCAGAGATAAAAGCTGTGAAGGCTCGAATTCAAAGAAATCCCAAACGTAAGCTGAAACTGTTGGCCCTTCAGATGGGGTTAAGCAGAACCACGGTGAAAAGGGTCGTAAATGAAGACTTAGAGCCTCGGGCATATTGAAGAAAAACAGGACATTGGAATGCTCGTCTAATGGACCTGAGACTAAGAAGATGCCGCGCTTTGTTTAAGCGGCACGCGGGAAAAAATATCGGGAAATTCTTTTTTCGGATGAAAAATTTTCTACCGTAGAAGAGAGCTACAACAAACAAAATGATAAGGTGTACGCACACAGTAGTGAAGAAGCGAGCAACCGCATTCCGCGTGTCCAACGAGGTCATTTTCCATCCTCGCTACAGAGGTACATTTTTGCGAGAAAGGTGTAAAAACGAATGCAGTTGTGAATCAAAATACAGTCCTGACGAACCTTGTGGAACCTGTTTCTCATACCATGTTCAATAACAGGCACTGGGTATTCCAACAAGATTCAACGCCAGCTCATAGAGCGAAGAGCACACAAGACTGGCTAGCGGCGTGTGAAATCGACTTCATCGGGCACGAAGACTGACCCTCCTCCAGTCCAGATTTGAATCCGTTAGATTACAAGATATGGCAACACTTGGAGGAAAAGGCGTGCTAAAAGCCTCATCCCAATTTGGAGTCACTTAAGGCATCCTTGATTAAGGCAGCCGCCGATATTGACATGGACCTTGTTTGTGCTGCGATAGACGACTGGCCTCACAGATTGAAGAAACTATGTTTTGTTAAGTTCATTTTGGTATATAAATAGTTACATAATGAATAAACTTGTTTTAATTATTTTAGGTTAAACATGTGACAAAATTTATGACCTGACTAGGTATATGCAAGTTATAGGCTGTGATACACCAGGGTAGTAACCCTGGCCTAACAAGTAGACGGAAGTAGATAGTAAGCTTTGTTGGACTGGTTAGCAGGAATACTAGTAATGTGATTTGACATTGGTAGTATTGTGTATAATTAGTTCAAATAGTAGAATGTAGTGTTTATTATTAGGTCTTTATTATTTATAAAAAGAGCTAATTATAATCATAGACTAGTATATAAACATTACGTTGTATTTTAACAGTATTTTGACATTTTACTAGTAAAATTTTTAATACGATTACAATATATTTTAATGTTGATTACTTCTTCAGTTGGACCAAGGAGGTCTAAATCTACCAACACGTGACAACTACCTAAACAAAACAGCCCACAAGAAAGTTCTAGACGCATACCTGGACTACATGACTAGAATCTGTGTACTACTTGGTGCAAATAAATCGGAGGCGAAAGCACAAATGAGCAAAGTAATCCAGTTTGAAACCGAGTTGGCGAATATAACTACTCCGTCTGAAGATAGGAGGGATGAAGAAGGACTATATAACCCTTACACACTGAAGCAGTGGCAGAGAGAAGCACCATTTTTGAACTGGTCTACATTCTTCAATGATGCTTTCAAATTGGTTAATAGAAGTGTAAGTATGGTTGCTGAAGTTTAAAGTAATATCCCTTTCCTTCTTCCCTTATAGTCAATTTATTAAATTTTATACTATTGTATAATGTAAAAATACTGGAGTTGTTGCTATTTTCAAAATATTGACTTTTATACCCAAATATTTGCGAGACATTGGAGCCAGGGATCATCCGCAAAGCCACTCCAAAGCGTTTTAGCAGGCTTCACGTGACCTTGAATATATATTTTTTTATTATTTCTCTGACGTGCAGGTTTGTCACGATGCTAGTAATAATTTTAGTGTTGACAGCTCGAGAATTGAACTTGGGTCATTTAAGGCTTAAAGCAAGTGCTCTAACCACTTTGCTCCTGCTCTCCTTAAATCATTGTACTTTCGATGTCATAGATATACTTCAGTATACTATCAACAGATATATTCTGCTGTAGGTCTTCTTTAGTATACTAAAGAAGACCTACAGCAGAATATAGCTGTTGATGATAAGCGTCTATAACAAAGCAATGAAAGAAGCCGGAAAGTAGTTCTTAACATTTTTATTTCTCTCTCTCTCTCTCTTTTTGTCTTATAAAGTAATCGAGAGAAGGCTTTCCTCAGTAGTGGGAATTTACAGATTGCTATTTTACTTTCATTTTTTTTGCTAATACTCAGCCCGTTAGACAAGCGAGTTGGTGATTGTAATATTATTACAATATTCTCACGAACAAGGAATAAAATCCCCTCTGTCTCTCTCTCTTAGATAAAATCTCTTAGATTACTTTTACCTTATCAGCTTGTAAACAGAAAGCCATGAAAAGTATCCGATGACTGTACCAGACAGAAGCTTTGCACACTGCATTGTGGTCTGGTAGTTTTTGAAATCGCACCAGCTGCCGACAACTGATACGACTTTTAAGACTCTTTACTATACCTTTGATAAAAAAGGGGCAACTTGTTTTTTACATCTTCTCGCTATTTTCCATACTACTTATACTAATACTTCCCATACTTTTCTACTTCGTAGGCTGTAGTCTAGACAATAACTTCTTATCCGTTTAAGTTAGTTCGTATTAGCTTGCTTGGGACGTGACAGGTTTGGACGTATAAGGCATACTTCTTTTTACCTCCATGACTCGAGTACAAACATTCACTCAAATGTTTGCAACTTGCGGAAATATCACCTGCGACCCTTCGACGGCAGGTTTAATACCATCTCGGCTAACGGGTCGAGTAATTTTGTAATATTCTTACTCTTATTTCGCTTTCTAGATAACAGACAACGAGAGGATAGTCGTGTACGCACCGGAATATTTTCGAAATCTCACTCGTGTGATAAGACGGTACAGCAAAACCGAAGATGATCAAAAGTAAGTAATAATTCTTCATCATCACCTTTCCTTAGCATCATAAATCTAGTACTGAATATAAGGTCTCATTAAACACTAACTACAAACAGGCAACATTTACTAATCTATATTTTTTTTTAGGGAAGGGAGGCAAACGAGCAGGTGGTTCACCTGATGGTAAGTGATTACCGCCGCCCATGAACACCCGCAATACCAGAGGCATAGCAGATGCGTTGCCGGCCTTTGAGAAAGGTATAGGCTCTTTTCTTGAAGGTCCCTAAGTCGTATCGGTCCGGAAAAACCGCTGACGCCAGCATATTCCATGAAGTGCGTGGCAGAAAATTCCGCGAAATATATTTAATTTTTTATTTATATATTTTAAATATATTTTACAATCGTTCGTAAGGAGTAAACTTCATCCGTGAGTCGGAGCTATTTACTTATAATTTATTCACTTATTGCTACATGTTCTTTTTCTTCAGAACATTAACAAGTTACATGATGTGGCAAGTGTCCCGTTCTCTGTCGACGTATCTGTCTAAGTCCTTCCGCGACGCCACGAAGATATTGAGGAAGGCTTTGTTCGGCTCCGAGGGTACGGAGGAGTCATGGAGATATTGTGTCACGGATACTAACAATGCTATTGGTAAATATATCATGTTACTTTATTATCATTGGAATCGTATCCTTGATAGGTCGTAGCCGCTGGCGATATAAGGGCTGGTTCTTTTCTCGCTCAAAGGTAAAGTCTAACCATTTAACGTGGAAATGCCAGCGTTCTTTGTCCAATGCCGCGTGAAGTAGGCCTGTAAAATTATTATTTATTTTAGTTAATAAGTATTGTCAATATTAACATAAATTTGTTTCTGTAAATAAAGTATTACGTGAGCAGATTTAGGTGAGGTTAAACGTTGCTCCTACACAAATAGACAGGCTATTTAATTTGCGCCACGGTTTTATAGAATATCAGCATGAACTAGTAGATGCACGGCGATATTCCGGAAAGAAACCGGAAACCGGTGTTAGACAAATAACTTTTCTTCACCTCTTTGCTCACCGAGAAAGAGAAGAATTTCTCTTTCTCCCCTCTCTGTCTGCTTAAGTGTCAGCTTAATACACATGGGCGTTTTCGCATATATAAATTGTAATTACTTTAAAAACAATTAATGTTCTTTGAGAATTTTGGTTGACTGCTAAACTGTCTGCCTCTCCATTCTGCACCGATGGTTTCGGGTGAAATACGTTTGTTCCAGCAATCACCAATTCCATGCATGGTATTCATCACAAAACCTCCTTGTGCTCTGTCCACAGGTTTCGCAGTAGGCGCTATGTTCGTCCGCGAGGTGTTCCATGGCGAAGCTAAAACTCAAGGAGAGATCATGATAGACCACATTCGTACCGCCTTCAAGGAGAACCTTAAGAATTTAGATTGGATGGACGCGGAAACACGTCAGGCGGCGGAAACTAAAGCCGACGCCATCACGGACATGATAGGTAATTAATAATTTATTATATTCTTTTATGATGCCTTCATGACGCATTCTGATAATTAGATGCTGGTCGGGCCAATACAGAAAACACTTTCTACATATTTTCGTTGTTTCTGATTCCTTAACTCCATTGCTTTTATATTAAGATCAGAGCATTTTGGCCTCTTTTCACTGAAGCTTATTTGGAGCAACGTGACAGGTGGAAATCCTACCGCCATCTTAGAAGCCAAGCTATTTTATTTCATACATGCATAGATAGATAAAGACATCATCACATACATTACTCTCATCCTAAAGTAAGTAGTTTGAGCAACTGTGTAATGGAATCAGAAACAACTAAGTTACCACAAACATCCAAACCCTTTTTTCCCGTGGGTGTCGTAAGAGGCAACTATTACCTACGATCGCCAATCGTTTTACGTTACATTGCACACTTACGACATAGAAGAACAACTAAGTTGTTGACTACGATGTTAATTTTGACTGTGACGTTATTAGTCCTTGTAATCTTATTCCTTTAAACTTTATGAAATTAATCAATATTTTGTTTTCGATATTTTACTTCTAATTTACCATCTAATATTAGCGTATTCTTAGAGAAAATAAAAAATCATTATTAAAATGATCCAAGCGAGGATCGGTCATTCAAGTTGCTCATTACGTAACATGATCAAAAATATTTATTAATAAAAATAACTAAACTTAATATTAATTTTTTGTCATTGAATAGATGCATGATGAGTTTCTTGATAAGAATATTAAAGTAATAAGAATTTTATATTATTTCTAGGTTTCCCTGATTATATCCTCAACAAGGAAGAATTGGACAAGCAGTACGCAGAGCTGGAAGTGAAGCCTAATGAATACTTCGAGAACAACATTGCGTTCAATGTATACAGCTTGAAGAACGATCTCAAGAAGTTGGATCAGCCGGTGAATAAGACGAAATGGGGTAACTAAAAATAAATATCTTCACGCCATTCCCAATAAAGGGGAAGACGGAGATCTAGATAATCAAGTCCCTCATGGCTCGAAATCCGATCACCCAATCACTCGGCTATCGTGAAGTGACTAATGAATTTTTGAATAGTTGAATCTAAAATCAGTATTCAATATTAAGTAATCAATATATTTTTCATTATCTCAGGAATGACTCCGTCGACAGTAAACGCCTACTACACTCCTACCAAGAATCAGATAGTGTTTCCCGCTGGCATCCTGCAACTGCCATTCTACGACGGCGACAACCCGAAGAGCGTGAACTACGGCGCCATGGGGGTTGTTATGGGACACGAACTTACTCACGCGTTCGACGATCAGGGCAGGGAGTACGACAGGTCAGTAAAGTTCTACCGAAACTGGATGTTCTTTGTAGTGGTTACATACTCTTTGATCTTTATTTTTTTTAAACGATTCAAAGATAATTTAACCACTACGTTTAAAACCATAGAGTTATATAAAACTGAGTTTCTCGAGTAGCTTACACACCGGTTTTCAATTTGTCGCCAGCTGTTAGGTCCCGGGTTCGATTCCCGAACCGGTCAATTTAGAAAACTACTTTTTCTAAATTATGAGTATTTGTGGACATCATCGTTCTTTCCGATTCCATAACACAAGCGCTTTAGTTACTCAACTTTAGGATTATAACAACAAATGGGATAAAACAAACAATTAGGGATCTTATCCCTAAAAAAAAAATATATACATAGGGATGTATTTATTTAATTGTTTATTGTAAAAAAGAATAAACGAAACACTAGCCACAGCAAAGTGCGGCCGGCCATGGCTAGTTATGTATAAATTTATAATTTATGTATGCATACATATAGAAACATCTCTGGTATCGGGCCTTAGATTTTGTCACCATTTCCTTATTATCCTACCAGATTTGGAAACCTGAACCAATGGTGGAACAATAAAACCATCGCCCGCTTCAAGAAACGCGCCGAGTGTATACAGAAGCAGTATTCGAGCTACAAAATGGACGGATTGCATTTGAATGGCAAGCAGACGCTGGGTAAGTAAATGCACTCATTTTTTAAATTCTTATTAATGGAATCCTGTCATGGCTTACATGCTTAAAATATGATTATAAAAACGCATCGTAAAAATATAGACGGCGTTATTCCATTGATGTTTACATAACTTACCTAAGTAAGTACCAGAGTACCTAATTGGGCTAGTAGAGGTAGTCGTATGGTATCGGCATAAAAAATAATCGGTGGAAAAGTATTGAACATACCAGGTGCCCACCGACAGATGGCGTGATAACCAAAAATACATGTGTACATACATAAGTCCACTTTTCGACAGGCTTAGACAGTCACGATAGCTGAGTGGTTTTGTTAGTCGGAATTTCGAGTCAAGAGTTCAATCCCCAGGTACTAGGTACAGGCAGAAAAAACTTATGTACGAATTATATTGGACATAAAGACGCGACGGTCTCACCACCTGTCACGTTGTCCCGAAAATGTCGGTGGAAGGTGAGTCGAAGGGACTTAATTGTCTGGACTAGGCTTCTATCTAACCCTGTATTGAGAATATTTCGACAGGCTTCTCTTTTCTTGCCAAACACAGTGGGTATATAAATTGTCACAGAATATCTATACTGTCGTGTTCTGGCTGCGCAGGGTACATTCCTTGTTTCCGATTCCACGACATAAGTGTTTTAGTTATATACATTGGGATCAGAGCAATATACGTAATGTATGTATGCATTGTCGTATGTGTTGTACACATTGTATTCATTACTGTATATTACTTTTAGGTGAGAATATAGCTGACAACGGAGGTTTGAAGGCATCATTCCACGCGTACTTGGACTACAGCAATAATGCCAAAGTTAATTTAACTCTGCCGGGGCTAAAGTATAACCATAGACAACTGTTCTTTATATCCTTCGCACAGGTAATATTTTATTATTATTAATATTATTATTAAGAACCAATTGTGCTTCGCGGTTTCAACCGTTGTGTATTTTCAAAAAAAATAAAATTGTTCCTTCAAAAAATAAATCCTGTATACATGTAAATTTATTACACTGGTATCTCGGAGACTTTTCTATGAATTGACTTGTATTTTGTATTAAGATAGTGGATGAATCACGATCTTCAAAAATACGAAACGACAAAAAATATATGTATATGGCGAGAGAGAGGGGTTGCGAAACGTATGAAGTTGGTCCTTTAAAAGTTCCCTTTCTTATAGTACAATTATTTATAGGTATGGTGCTCGGCTATGACCAAAGAATCGACCAAAATGCAAATTGAAAAAGACGACCATACCGTCGCTAAATACAGAGTGATTGGCCCCATCTCCAACTTGAAAGAATTCTCCGACGAGTTCAACTGTCCCATCGACTCTAAAATGAATCCCGAGCACAAATGCGAGGTATGGTAAAGAGAATATGAATCGTTTTCGTGTAAATAACGCTAAAGTGCTTCGGCTACGCTGCATTGTATTAGCAGCCTCCATTTTGTAATGTAAAAATAAAGACAATATGGACACTGATATAATTAATAAATGACAGCTTAACTAGTTATTTGAAACTGGCTTAATACGAAATTAACGAGGGAAAAGTTTGATAATAAAATATTTAAAATATTTATCCGCTTTCTTATCTATTTGATTTATGAAAACAATATATAAATCATCTGTCACTTACGAGTGTGTGTCAGTACGAAGATTACTACTGAAAGATAGGCAGTAGTATTTTTTCAGACATATATAAGTAAATTCTAGTAACTATTCTTTGACTGGAAGAAGAAACAAAAGGGATTCTCCCATGCTTTACTTTTGCACTTACAATTTTTTTTGTCTGTGGTAAGGGTTCTACCTATAATGTATAAAGAAAGTCAACACAAATCAAAGCATCTCATTTATTTTTTATATTGGTGCTATGGGGAGCAAAAAGCGATCAAACTATGTGTTTGCTATATTTATACCTATAGCTTAATGAAAGTAATAAAACGGGTATTATAGCTATTAGAACGTTCGCGAAAACTGACGTCGAAGCGTAAATATGTTTAGCATCTGTCATATAGATCTGTCAATGTGTGATTTTAGCGAAGTTAATGTATTTGTTATGATTGCTATAGTCGATAGTTATAGCTATAAACTTTATAAAACTTTTGCTGCATAATATATGTACAATCATAAGTTTTTAAATGTATGTACCGTTAGCCAGTATTTATTGTCGTTTAATTTGTTTTAGTACCCATATCTTAAATTAAGGGTTAGAATGCGCAAACTCATTGCGCATTTAAACCTAAGTGCAATCATGGTGGCATTATCTATAGATACGCAATTCATTATTTTTTAAACAAATTTGAATTCAAAATAAACTGTATTTGTCGGACTAACCACCGGAATATTCATAAAAATTATGGCAAGTCGTCACAGATTATAGAAGTGTCAATATAATCAATAGACAGTTGTAATTACAATTATAAACAGAGTCTAAATACGACTATATACAAATAATCAACTAAATAATTTATTTAACATCAAAGTTAGAAACGAGTATTTGTAAAAGTTGGTAATTAAACTCATTTTACTATTGGTTTATATTGTATACAAAATGGAAAAGTGATGTTGTTTTCTTATATAATTTAAACAAAAATATTTAAACATAATTACTATAGTGACACGTTCTATAGTTATATTAGATAATTTAATAATTCTTTAGTAATATTAAATTTATTTTATAAGTAGTTAAAAAGAAAATCACCAAAGCTATACAGCTGTAACATTCATTTTTCTTTTCATAGAAGACCATTATAAAATAAACCTTCAAAGAGTACTTAATCTGATTTAACCATAATATAGAGTAATTATTTTACTAAACGAATATATAAAAGAACCTTTGATTTTTTAAGATTCTTTTAATGTGTGTTTTAATCGGAAAATTAATACATTTATAGTGTCATACAAGTGTCCTCTCTCTGACGTAGTGATGCAGTGTTGTGCGCAATCACTTCAAATGACATTCACACTAGATGAGGTTCTGGTTCTCAATATTTCAAATCTATTAAATTTTGGAATACACGGTCATGGTACCGAATAATTATGCTCATTACTTACTTGTGCTCGAAATCATATGATTTTTTTTTAAATATTGGAAAATCGCACACATTTCTTTTAATCCTATTAGATTTGTGAAGTATGTAACAGTTAATGATAAGTCGGCTGGATAAAGGTCTTCTCTCAGATATATATTCTGTTCCAGTATAGGTTGGCACACTGTTTTTTTAGGTTGGGGACAGTGGATTTTACTATAATGAATTATTTATTTATTATATGTTTTGTAAATGTAAGTGTAAAGCTATTTTGCATACTAATCGTTAGGTAGGTGTTGTGTGATATCTCTATATTTAATGTTTTATATAAAGGACTTTTAGTAGAATATTGATGTATTATTAAATGTCTATTTATTTAATAAAATTAATGAACGCATAATAAATAGCATAAAAAAATTGTTATTTTACAAATTGGTACGTTATATGAGCACACAGGTATGGGCTGAGAATATGAATTTTACTTTGGTACCAACACCAGCCAACCAATGTTTGTGCAAACCTACTATTTCTTCGTTTACACATGACGTGAAGAATAGCATGCTTCGAGACCGCGTCTTGACATTATCAAATGACGAAAAGTGTTTTTATATTTTATGATATTATATTATGCGCTTCGTATATTGTGATTTGTTATATTTATGAATAAGTACAACCTAGATCATGATATGTTTACGTACACAACAAAACAAAACATAGTGTATACAGACGTATAAGTTATTGTTTTTATTTCAGAACAATATTTTTATTTTTAAACAAATTACATTTTTTAGAAATGAGCCATTCGTGAATTGAAATGATGATAATTTCAATTTAAATCACACATGTACAAAAATATAATATTAGGTACCATAATGTTCCAAATAAAAAGCAGACAATAAACTTGTCTCGATAATTTTGTATCTATTCTTCTGTATAAAATTTCTTCCAATATTCCAAGTTTTGTTGATGTCTTTATGTCATCTATGGTAGTTAAATAATAGTGATACAGTATAATTTACTTTCTTAACGTATGTATCTGACTGTTTATTAACACGCATTAACATAAAAAATACTAAACATTATGGTATGTGCCAATATATCGAGGCGTAACGCTTAAATTGGGCTTAAATAAAAAAATACCATATACTATACTAATACCCATTCTTTTTATATTGTGTAAGGAACCTAGTATAAATATAATAATTTAAATTTCAGTATTACCATTTATAAAATAGCAAGAAATATTTGAATAACATAGAATTTTACATTTATATGTATATGAAAGTAGGCAACTAGTCAGTAAATGGTTTTATTAATTATATTTCAGTTATATGCGAGTGAATATACATATGTTTAGTATACCAACACGTAAATATTATAATTTTGCCTTCCGAAACCAGGCTTTCCAAACTTTAGCTCAGCCAAAATCACGTAAATGTATAGAACAAAACATAATACATTATAATCACATATTTCAAATGTATAATAAGTTCAGAAAGTTTAGTAAATATGTTAACTATCTTATAAATAGGAGAATGTGATATCAATAAAATATATAAAAATCGCTAATAATGTGTAACTTTAGCACTAAATGACTATTTATTAAAAGTATACCAGAGACCCTACTGCGCAAGCAGTGATTTTAAATTTAGGTCAGATGTCGCTAAAACCTTGTACTTGAAATCAAAAAAAGATATAGTATGTAAGAGGTCGTCAAGATGGTATATTTTTGTTTACGTCTAACATCAGTGAGCGCATGCGTCGTAATTAAGAAGTTCGGAGGGCAAAATTATAATTGTGTATCTTTTTATTTGGTATATATTACTTTTTAGAGCTTACTGAAGTGTCACGACGGAAATATTATATTTTTAATTATTTTTGACTGATTTTTATTGTATTATGTGATTTAAATTTTATGTGAGTAAATTTACGTTTTAAAGCATTGTTTTCTTTATATTAATAGCTAATCCCGGCCACATTCTCTCTCGTAAGTTATTTGAAAATTAAATATTCTAGTAAATAGGTTCACTGACATAACATGTCATCAAATTTCCCATTCGCGTGAGGAAATTTGGGCTAAAAAACACTCAAATAAAATAAAAAAATATCAGAAATTTCAAGTCAATCCGTTGTATCCTTTCTGTTATATTCCTTTCCTTTCTATTACACATATAAGAAAAACTTAATTCAATAAAAATTTTGGGCCGATGAGCGCGGGTGTGGCACAAAGCGCTTCTCTCGAAGCTTCCATCATATGGGCTTCGTGAGAAATTTTGCAATTGGGTCACTAGTTTTCTCACAGACCGGAGTATCAAGGTCGTAGTTGACGGTGCATGCTCGGGACGTCTATGAACGCTGGTGTCCCATAAGGCTGTGTGCTATCGCCAACCGTGTTTCGTCTGCATTATCAATGATTTTTTACAAATTAGTAACATCCATTGCTATGCAGACGACTGCACTGGTGATGCCCTATACACCGGCCGTGCCAATATTTCCCGGGAACACGTCGACGAGTATCGGAACAAACTTGTGTCTGATATCGAGATTTTGTTAGATAAAATCTCCGACTGGGGCCGACTAAATATAGTCCAGTTCAACCCTAAAAAGACACAAGTTTGCGCGTTTACTGCTAAAAAGAAACCTTTCGTCGTATCACCGCATTTTGAGAGCACTCCCCTAGTGAGGCACAGTCAGCATCGGAATCCTTGGCGTCAACGTATCGAGCAACGTTCAGTTTCGCAGGCACTTGTCTCAGCTCCTTTCATTTGACCGTATCCAACGAAGAGCGGCTCGAGTCGTCGACGACCTTGTTCTATCTGATAGGCTAGATCCCCTGGCATTGCGAAGAGAAGGCATCTCTTTGCATTTTTTACAAGATTTACTGCGGGGAGTGCTCCGAGAAATTGTTCGGATTAATCCCAGCCGCTGAATTTCACCATCGTACCTTACAGCATAATCAAAAATTCCACCAACACCATCTTGATGCTTGGCATTCTACCACAGTGCGTTTTCACGAAATTTTCTGCCACTCACTTGCACTATATGGAATGTGCTGCCGACAGCGGTTTTCCGGACCGATATGACTTAGGGACTTTCAAGAAAAAAGCCTATACCTTTCTCAAAGGTATGCAACGCATCTGCTATGACTCTGGTATTGTGGATGTTCATGGGCGGCGGTAATCACTTACCATCACGTGAGCCACCTGCTCGTTTGCCTCCCTTCTCTATAAAAAACCTAACTGATTTTTATAAATAATAAATCACGCAATTCCCAATACTGGAGTAGACAGTGGTCTAGTCTAGACAATTAAGTCCCTTCGACCCACCTTCCACTGAAGATATCTTAGGGACAACGTGGCAGTGGTGAGTCCGTCGCCGTCTTTATGTCCAAACCAACGATATAATTCGTACACAAGTTTTTGAAAAACCCATTGGTATGAGCCTGCAACCTGATCGAACTCGTGTCTCTCGACTCAAACTCGGATCACCCCAATACTCGGCTATCGTGACATTCAAAGATAAGGAAATATGCCAGATTTAATCAGACAGAATTAAATCTATTATTGAAGCGATCAATTCAACCGAAATCCCCCGCAGATCTGCGTTTTTTTTATATGATTCTGCGTGCGTTTACATTTTGTTTCGGCAACAGCAGAAAAAGAATTCAGCGACAGTGTAGTCATGGTGGGAATCTTACTAAAGAATTTCTCAAACTCTTGCTACCTTCCGATTATTCGATATAATATTTATATGGTACTCATAACTTTCTTTTTTTTCCCGTTTGACTATTAATAATATCTCATGTCAAGTTTAGTTTATTAGAAGCATTTTTAATTTTATTGCTTAAATGTATTTACTTGGCTGCAAAACATATTTTTATATAGTTTTGAATCCATTTTAAAATCTTTCTCTTAATGGTTATATAACCTTTCCCTATAAAATTCATACAACCTTTTTTTGTCATTTATAAAAAAAAATCATTTATCATTTATACGTGGGGAAATACCTAAAGTATACCCGTGGGGGCAAGGATGACGTCGGGCTCGCACTGATTAAAACCCCTCGGTGTTCCGCCTTCGCCGCATATTGGCAGGGCCACGGGAACGCTCTTGCATACACTCACAGACAGAAAAAAAATTCTCTCCCACTCCTAGTAAGACCTCCCCGAGTCCGCTACTCGGAGCCGATGGGGCTCAGGAATGCGGGTGCTTGACCGAGCACCAGCCCAGTCGTCATCTCGCGGTAGATCTGGACTTTGGCTCTGTCGCAAACCATATTTTGGCTGCAGAGGGCAAGGAGTGTGGCGCCTTGCAATACCGACACCCCGCGGCCCTACCTCGGCCGCATCAGTGCTGTGACTCCCGCCAGAGTCGTGGTGAAGAGGGAGCATTGCGAAACGCAATACCAGAACTCCTCTTTCATTGCGACTCCACCTCAGCTGTGGAGGACACGGAGAGCGGTGTGCATGACGCAAACATTTCCTTCACAGCCCACCAACACGCATCCGAAGTAGATTGATCAAGCCCTCTTGAAGTGGCCACCTCGGGCCGGCCATATCCCGCTAAGTGAGGCCGGCTGAAATGGGTTCCTCTTGGTTCCCCCTCCACGACGCGGTAGGAACCCGTTCGGGAGGAAGTTCATACAATCTCCGTTAACTTCGGTGAATTCCTACTGTAGCCAATTCATGAAAAGACTTTCAAGTTTCATAAGTAAAACAGCATTAAATTCAATTCTTAGAAAATGAAAAAGCTATGTGTGCATACATACATACTTACATACATATAATCACGCCTCTTTCCCGTAGGGGTAGGCAGAGACCACTTCTTTCCACTTGCTACGATCCTTACATACTTGTTTTGCTTCGTCCACTTTCATTATTCCCTTCATACATTCTCTTCGATTCAGGGTACTCTTGACCTGGCCTTTTTTCAGGACTTCCCTGATTTGGTCTCGAAACGTCCGCCTAGGTCTTCCCCTTCCTACATTTCCATTCACACTCGCCTTATATACTTTTTTCGTCAATCGTTCTTCATTCATTCTCTCGACATGGCCAAACCATCTCAGCATACCTTTCTCAATTTTAGTCATTCATATGTACAAGTGCTAATATTATCATAGTATGGTAGCACAGGAACTTTTTTATTTGATTAGTTCTAAACTTCTCCTTACGATAAGTCTTTATTGGAAGAAACATAGCTTTCCTAGTATCTTAGAATTTATTGTTTAGAGACAAGCTGACGATCTGATCACAATGGTCAGAACTTAACATAACCTAGTACAAAAAACAGATACAATAAAAATAGAAAAGTTTGTAGAAAATCCCATGAAAATTTATACAAAAATGGATCCATATATCGATTACAAGATGTGAGACACGACATGAGACGAGATATGCTAAGATATTTGAGAGTACTAGTAGGTTTGGGAGGAATTTAAGTCACACCGTCAAGAGAGGTAATAATAATGAAGTCAATCCATAAGTCCTTAGAGTCAACTTTATGACGCGCTATGCTGACGGATGAATGTGGAAATCGACAGACTTTATTATTGACTTAATTTGAACGAAACTTATAACCTAATAAATCAATTCAATATTACTCATTATCATGCAATGTGTAATTGATTACGCTCTTGAAATTTCTCTTGATTCGTTAAAATTTAAGATTTTTCAATTCTGCAAACAGCAATTTCAAGAGCATTGAACTAATCCTCTGAAGTGGATAGTACACTACCCCAAGAATCACTCTTATATAAATAATAAAAACACGAAACTATGAAAGAAGAAGCAGATACTAATACAATGTTATGAGGAATGTTAGCCGTCAAATATATAGTAACCCTACTGCCTTCTTCCAATCGTTGCGTATAACCACAAAGTCGCTAAGGATATTTGACAAAATGGTAAATATGGCTTTAACGCGCTCGTACTTTTTATGCTCGTGTTTGTGTTTCTTGTCTGTAATATGTTTTTGGGTCAAATTTGTCCTTATACCTGAGAACCCAAAATTCACAACAATTCGCTACAAGCTTTCCTTAGATTTCTGTTTCCTTTTTTGCGTTAATAAGTAATTTAAATATAGTTTTGAAATTTACGTGCAAAACAGTAATTTTCACCTTGTTCTCTTAATCATAAATTTTATAATTTCGTTATTTTTTATTATGTTTTGAAAATATTTAAATTAGAAAATTTAGGATACACAAGCACTGTAATAAAACTATCCTTACATCCACAACAATATTAACCGTTGGCTTGGAAACTTAAATGGCGATAGGCGTACCCCCTGTCACGATGTCACACATAAGCCTTAGTGAAAAGTAGTTTAAGGACTGCCTTGATTTTGTCAAAGTTCTATTATCTCCTAATTATTATTTTCATGGCCTTTAAATAAAGAAGATCAAGATCAACGTGGTTTAAATAAAAGGACTCAATTATAACTGCTTTGCCAGTATTGACAATGATCTTGAATATACTAAAACATATTCCTATTCTGCTTTGCGAGAACCCTTTTAGCGAGAAGCTTGGTAGGTTTAAAGTGTTAATAAAATTCCGTGAAATTCAGTTCAACTTGGATTTCTAGTCATCGTGCACAAAGAAGTATAACGCAATTTTTTTGTTTACTATTACAAAGACATATTCTAAAATGTGTGTGAATATAATAGTGTGGGGAATTTTAATTAATTAACAAATTAAAGTATTTTGTAATCCATAGAGTAAAGATACAATATATACTCTTTGCAAATTATAATGCAATATGGCGGCTTCGGCGCTTGTCAAAAAGTATTAAAATTTTATAAAAAAGGCATTGCTGCGCTTTTTAAAATTCATGCTGGTGAGATTTCTGATCGTTAAACACTTAACGTCAAAATTTGTTCAGTACAATACAAATAGCCCAAATAATTTTTAACTTTAGTTATAATGAATTAAAGGATTTTATTTTATTTTTGTTATTCATTTTAGAAATTATGTACAATTATTTAGCGTATAAATCTGTTGGAAATTATGCTAGTGGGTGCTTTTAAAATGTCGATAATGTGTAGATAGTGTCTGTTAATTTATTTAACGCTTATGCTTTTCAGTTCAAAAGATAATATAGAAAAGTCTTAGGATGGAAATGGAACACGTAGTTGTTAAAACCGAAGTGCAGCCAAATGGAGATATATTGTTGTTCTATGTTGACGGTAAGTTGGATCAAATTCTTTGAGATAAACCACGTTTTATTTTACTAGATTTTTAGACTAGCTACTTCGTAACTTACTTTTTATTAAATTAATTTAGACCAATACACCAATTTATTCTGATACAATTTTGGCATTTTGGTTTTTAGAAAGTCAAACCCATGGAGCTGGTCATTTTGTAAGACTTGAAAATATAACTCAGGGAGGTCAAACTGTAGAGTTAGAGGAAAGTGATTTTATGCTGAGTCATGTGCAGGGACCAGAGGTAGAGGAATATGACCTGTTACAACCTGAAAACCAAGTTAGATGGCTGGACGAGGAAATACACAAGCTGCTTGTGTTTTACATTGATAACAAAGAAATTTTTTTAAAAGGTGATGCTGCAAAGAATAACCAGTGGATAGTTGCATGCAACACTATACTAGATGGAAAAAATCCAACAATGTGCGAAATGAAAATTTCTGAATTGAAACAGCAATATGCTCAAATATGTACAGAGCAGCAGAATGGGGCTATAGTTGAATGGCCATTTTATGACCTGTGTTGTCAGGCTTTTAATGAAAATAATAGTGTGACAGAATTAAAGCCTGATAAAAATGAATTAAAAAAAACTGTAAACACAATAATTGATCTAAAAAGTAATGATGGTATATTAGTTACGAAGAAAGTAAATAGTAGCCGAACAGTTAGTGATGAGAAGGTGGAACTTATGTTAAATTTGTATCTCCAGCACAAGAAATCTCTCCAAAATCATCATTCACATAAGGTTATATGGGATGCCATTGCCTTGGAATTGGGAGAAGAGAATGCTGATTATTGGCATAAACGTTTTTTAAACTTTAAGCAGCATTATATAAGGATGGTTAGCAAACGAAATGAAAGTGGACCAGAAAAAATAAATTGGCCATATATGAGATTATTTGATCAAATATTTGATGGTGATGAAGAATTTCAACAGAAATTTTTTCCAAAAGTTGAGGAAAGGTCTGGTAATGGTTTGGTGTGCAATGAAGAAGATGAAAATAATTGGAATAATACTGAAAAAACTGTACTTGTCAAGTACTACTTTGATTGTTTTCATGAATTCCAAGACTCAACAATACCTAATAATTTTCTATGGCATGAAATTGGTAGGTTGTTAGAGAAAAAACCTGATAATTGCAAACAGAAATATAGAGAAATGAAAAAAGAGCATTTGTCTCAACTAATGGAAGGTAGATATGATTTAGCCAATAGGATTCCAATTGAGATTATTTTCGATAATATAATTGCACAAGAGACTGAGATAGAATTAAGTAAATCTCTGAAAAAAGCCAACCTGTATGAATCATGGAATACAGAGGAAATAGACGAACTTGTTCAATTTTTCTATGATAATATAGAACTTTTTAAAGATGCTGTTTGTTATTATGTCTGTTGGTATATAGTCGCTAAGAAATTGCAAAGAAATATTATCAGTTGTAAAAGGCAATGGGAGGATTTGACTGCAATATACAAGTCCATAATGGATGATAAAAAAGAAAATCCCGATATGCAAATAGACTGGAGATATATTGACATATTTGATAGAATATTTGACTATGGCATGGATGCCAATTTACTGCAGGGTTATGAAAATAAAGCACGAAGTGGGAAACATCTGTCGGATAAAATTGGAGGTGAGGATTTTTTATTTTATGGACACTATTACTGTGCTCTAGGCACAATAATACTGCCAATGTCTACAACATTGGTTGATTTAGGACATCTGTTTAAGCCTCAAACAGATGTCCTAGCTGTGAATAGGGGAAGATACCATGTGGGATGGCTTCATGTCTAAAACAAACACAATGTATAGTAAGGACAACACAAAATGTCACAAACATTAAAATGAATTAGGAAGGGATAAGAGAATGGTGTTATTTATTTATATAAAAACATCTAGTTTCACTTACAACTGCATTTCTTTCAAACATCTATAATTTTATGCTGTACTTAAGTATGTTTTTTGAAATGTAATTAACATGAGGAGTATTAACAAGGGTCATAAGAAAATTAAAGTCGATAGACTGGGGAATTTCTTTGGGAAGAAATGTGGTTTTATGTAATGTGTAAATTATATTATATTTCATTATTGCCAAATTCAAATATTGATAATGAAATGTCTCATTATTGAAAATCTAGAAATTATGTAGAATATATTATCTAATTTATTTCAATAATTTTATTAATTGTAATAACATTAACTAAAACAAAATTAGAAATTTAGTTACAGAATAATAGTAACTTAAGTAAACTTTAAAAGATGACCAAAGGACCTTGAAAGTCAGTGGTTATGGCAAATTTTACCTAAGAGAGAGGCCTTAATAGTCCTTTAAGTAATAATTAAATAATGTAGGTTTTTCAATCATTTAATTTAAAAAAAAAATATCTTCACGCAATTCCCAATACAGAGGTCAAGTCTAGACAATTAAGTCCCTTTGACCCCCTTCCACCGAAGATATTTTCGGGACAACGTGACAGGTGGTGAGCCCGTCGCCGCCTTTATGTCCAAGCCAACGATGAAATTCGTACATAAGTTTTTGAAAAACTCATTGGTACTGCCACCTGGGGATCGAACTCGGGTCTCTCGACTCGAAATTCCGACCACCCAAAAACTTGGCTATCGTGACTTTTTATAATATCATTTAATTTACATTTTAAATTATTCCCTCCATAAATTAAATATTATTTTATCTCATCAGTATCACTTGAATTTTTTTTATTTCTGTCATACAATTCTTGGGCCATTTGGAACATATGTAAATCCCAACTCTTACTATTTATAGTTATTTTTATAGTTATAAAAACATTTATACTACATTTTAAGTTTTTATTATAAAAAAATATCTTCACGCAATTCCCAATACAGGGGTAGACAGAGGTTAAGTCTAGACAATTAAGTCCCTTTGATCCACCTTCCACCGAAGATATTTTCGGGTCAACGTGACAGGTGGTGAGCCCGTCGCCGTCTTTATGTCCAAGCCAACGATGAAATTTGTACATAAGTTTTTGAAAAACTCATTGGTACTGCCACCTGGGGAGAACTCGGGTCTCTCGACTCGAAATTCCGACCACCTAACAACTCGGCTATCGCGACTCCAAAAAGACGAGGAAGTATAAGTAAAAAGTAAAAAGTTTCATTTCATAAAAAATTAAAATTTATCTATGTAAGTTAAGGTTTTTTTATTCTGCCACCAAACAGCAATGACACAACAGTATGTGTTTTGTTCCAAAGGCCTTTAATTAATTACGGAATGAATCATTCCATCTTAAATATTTGCAAATGCAACTTTTTATTTGCAACTTTCATTTGTTGTTACTTTTAAGTTTCCTTCATTTGTTATAGCAACTCTCTGTCTAGTAGTATGTTTGCATATTTTTATCGTTCAATAGTAATAAGATCCATTTTTTTGCAGTGCGAAAAATACACATAAAAGATGAGGAACCCAAGGATAATAATTCGGAAGATGGCGAGAGCTACGACGAGAGAGGTTTTACAAAACGCTCCAAAAGACGTGCTGGCGAATCGAAAGCTTACAAAATACTAGAGTTCTACCAGAAGAATAAAGATAAATTTTCATGTTCATTACAAAAGAAATTGTCGTTGTGGGAAATATTGGCGAGGCAGATCGGAATATCTGCAACACAATGTGCGCATCGATTTAGAAATCTAAAACAAGTGTATACGAAATATGTACAGAGGGAGATTAACAAACCGGACATGCCAATTCTTTGGCCCTATTATGCACTTTGTAAAAAAGTATTTGGGTATAGAGCGATAAAGTCGAAATTAAAAAATGGAAAAATGGATTCCGATGATGCTGAGGAATGGGTGGCTAAGGAAATTAAACAGCTAATTAAATACTTCTCGAATAATTATGATGATATTTCTAACAATATAGAGGATGTTAGTAAATGGTCAGCATTGGCTGGTGAAATTGGTAAAACAGAGTCAGCATGCTGTGAAAAGTTTCTGGAACTTCGTAAATCCTATAGAAAATTAAGGACTATGAAATCTAGGAATCCAGAAGTTAAGCTCTCATGGAAATATTTTAACATGATGGATGACATTTTCAAATCTAGGGAATCTGAGCAACAAATGGATATTGCGGGTGAAATTGAAATGGGTGAAATAACTGAGGGAATGGAAGTTAGTGGCATTAAAACGGAATTGACAGAAGGTAAGAAATTTTAAATGAAGTTTTTTTTCATGAACATAAGACTCGAGGATATAAGACCATCACTTCTCAATTTTTAATCTACCACCGTTTCAACGAGGTTCCTATAGCGGAGCAGAAACAAGCAAAGGAAACTTCATAGGTAACATATAGTAATGGCTTCTGATTAGTAAACGGTATAACCATTGCGAAACATGCCAGATCAAAATTAATCCGACCGATGACGGACAGCAACGTCTAAATTGCGAGATGTTTGGTATTCTATAATCACTCGGCTTGAAAAACGTGGCGATTATGGCAAATGCTTCTTACTGTAGAGGCTATGTCTTCCAAGTAACTTATACAGAGGTTAAGTAAGAAATTTCTATGTTTTATTATTTAGAGTTTATTCAGTATATATAAAATATTCAAATATAATATTAGGTAATACATTATAGTCACTACTGAAAGTAGAGAATATAGTGCAAAAACATATTACAGTATATGTAACAATGTTACATGTTTTGTAATATCTTATTTTATTTATTTGGGCCAATAAGCAGTTACACTACATATATTATACAAAATAAGTTACAGTACATAAACATTGATGCGTGCAACCAACACCTAAGACAACTAATTGAAATATTTATAAAGCTAAACCAAGTAGTTGAAAATCAGTGCACATGTGTGGTGATTCTAAAAATGTAAAAAAGTAAAGTTGTTGTAAAAACACTATGGAGTCTATATAAATAAAATATATAAATAAAATAAATATTTTCACGCAATTTCCCAATACAGGGGTAGACAGAGGTCTAGTCTAGACAATTAAGTCCCTTTGTCCTACCTTCCACCGAAGATATTTTCGGGAAAATGTGACAGGTGGTGAGCCCATCGCCGTCTTTTATGTGTCCAAGCCAAGAATATCATTTGTACATAAATTTTTGAAAAACCCATTGGTACGTGCCTGCCACCTGGGGATCGAACTCGGGTCTCCTGACTCGGAAATTCCGACCACCCAACCACTCGGCTATCGTGACTTCTTATAATTGTGATTGTTTTCATGATTTGTAAAGGTGTAAATAAGTTAGAGGTTTTCCGAAATTGTGACCTATGGCGCATAACAAAAGCATACATACATTCTCAAAGCTTTATAGAGAATATATTCGATGTGTGAGTTATGATTAAGTTTACTATCTAATATTATTCCTAAATTGAAATGCTATTCATATGGTATTGTGTTATTGGGCGGCGGTGATCACTTACCATCACGTGAGCCATCTTCTTGTTTGTCCCTTATTCTATAAAAAAAAAAACAATCATATTTTTTCTCTCTACAGACGATGATTTCCAATACATAATAGTAATACCAGAAGACCAAGAGCAGTTAGGCAGCAATGATAATGAACTATTGGTTGAGGGAAATACTGAATCTAATGAAATAGATGAAAATTTCATCGAGTCTAAGCCAAAACTAAATAAATGGAATAAACGGACTAAGAAACAACTCTTAGTACACTATTTGAAGTATTTAAGAGCCCACAAAGGAGAGGTGATTGAATCTAGGGAAATGTGGAAGGAGATATCAAGTAAATTGGACATGCCTCCTCTTTCATGCCGTAGAGTTTTACTGAAATTGAAAAACCAACACAAATTATCAGCATCCCATGAGGAATTTAAAACGAATTCACCGTATTATAGTTTGATTGAAAAGATTTTACTTTTAAAACCTAAATTTGCAAAGATCGCGCAAGATAAAGGCTTACACGAAAAGAAGACATTTAAGGATGTAATATTGTCTCATGAGAAAGTTGAACAAGCATTGAGATATTACTTGGAACATTTAGAAGAATTTTTGAGTCCGAGGTTCGAAAAGAAATATGTTTGGATGGAGTTAGCAAACTTTATAGGAGAGCCGGTGAATAAAGTATTCAATAAGATTAACTATTTAAAGCATATGTATAAGAGTGATATAAGTAATGAAAATGAAGATATTTTTGCAACTTTACTACAAGAAATTGTTGCGAAAGAGTCTATTCTTAAGGATGTGCTGAACAATGATACAAAACCCCCAGTTCCTAATGAAGACACTTTAGAGGAGTTTTGGTCGGATGATGAAATAGAACAATTGCTAACATGGTACTTGACCCATTTGGACAAGTTCAAGAATGCTAAATACGTCCGCAGTTATCTTTGGATGGAATCTTCGGAGATTTTGAACAAGAGTCCATGGATATGTTCTAAGAAGATGTCTGAAATAAGAACCCAGTATAGGAATATGGTGCGGGAAGCTCCGGAGGAATTGAACGATTGGAGGTTCTTTAGTTTGTGTCAGAAAATTTATGGTACTGGGAAGAAGAATACTGTAAATATTAATTAAAATTGTATTAGCAATGTTTTCATCCTACATTTAAAGTATTTTACTGGAATATCTATGAGTGTAATGTATTGTGTTTATGTATGTAAATAAGTGAGTTTCTTTATTCCACCACAACTTAAATGCTTCAACTGATTTGAAAGTTTGGGATATCATTAGAAGTATTACATGATCTCAAACACTGGCCGTATGCTATATTTAAAAAAAATTAAATCCCATAGATTATGTCAAATTCCTAGACATTTTTTACTGGTTAAACTTTAATGTAGGCACAATTTTTTAGTACTGGGTGCAAAGCCTGTGTTTTCGTATGAAAATAATACATAAATTTTATGTTACTGATTTGTAATAAGAAACTGTAAGTGGTTATAATTTATTGTATGTTAATGTATTGTTAATATGGATTCATAAAATTCTGAATACTGGCAATCGATGAGTGAAGCAGTAGTGTTAACGCCAACTGCTGGGAAGAGCTATTTCATATATTCTTTCATGTAAACCAGCCACGTTGCTCTCCAATACGAGTTGGTAAATTTCACACGCCTTTAAGTTTTTTTTTCTCAGTTAATCATGTTTTCTCCAGTCACTTTCCTTCCTCACATAGCTCGTTGATAATTTAATTTCTCGTTGCTATTAGTGGTGCCCGCCCGGGATTGAACCTGTGTCACTCGTGTACTAATACATAATACGGATATTGTCTTGTAACATATACATATGTATCGAGGACCCTGGCAATGTATTTTTTTGTTTTGTAAATATATACCTTTATCTCGTGTATAAATAAGTCCAATGTTATATTGAATATGTGTATATGTGTTCAGATTATTATCCAATTAAAGTGAATTAGTTGTTGTTATTTGACATTAGCTGGTGTTGCAGCCTATACAGTTCACTGGTAAGTAGATTCCAAATGTCAAAATCAGTTTTAGGGTTCTTTAATGCACAGAAGTAAATACAAAAATTCTACAGAACTAAAAGACATCCAGACTGTCAGAAAGATCTTCACGCCATTCCCAATACTGGGGTAGACAGAGGTCTAGACGCATAGTCCTGACGCTTAGCCCGTGACAGGTGGTGAGTCCGTTGCTGTCTTTATTTATAAATTTCTGTACGCACAAAATGTTATATATAAAAATGAAATAAGAGTGCTCGATAGTTTTTTGAAAAGACCCATTGGTACGACTGGCACCTAGTGATTGAACTCCGATCTCTCGACTCGAATTCCAATCATCCAACCACACGACTACGACTACTTTAGTTTCAGATCATACACGAATAGTATGTTTCTGGGATAAAATAAAGAGTAAAAACGAATTATAAAGTATACAGAATAGAAAGAATTTTATTCAAATCAAGCCGTTTTGGCTCATAATTATTGCATACATACTTCACGGTTCTTAAAAGTCCACTGCAGGACAAAGGCCTCTCATGAGGAGGATTTTCCGTAATCGCCACTCTTAGGAAGCAGATTGATTATTACATCTTAGACGTCATCGGTCTGCTTAATTCTAATCTGATGTCGAGAAGGTTATACCGCTATTGATTTTCCTGAAGGCGTATGTTTTTGCGTCGATACCAAATGGCATACTCAGGACTACGACTGATATGACTGCTTGCCAAAGAAGCAAAGTTTTTTATTTTTCTTACATAACATATAATGGCCTGTTAAAGTCCATAAAGGGGAGGATTTGCCATAATCGCCACGTTTGGCGGGCGGATTGGCGTCCGCAGTACCAGACCATTCGCACCTCAGACGCTGCTGCTCACCTTCGGTCAGATTATTTCGCTCTGATATTTTTAGACATGATTATCCCGCTATCTATCGGTTGCCGTAACCATATTCAAGTAGCTTCTCTTAGTCGCATCTTACGACACCCACGGGAAGAAAGGGAGTGGCAATATTCTTATGCTGTTACCACACGGTCAACATAAATATAAAAAAATATACTTTTTTGTTAACTAATAAAATACAATAACTAACCTACACTGGACTAAAACTAAACTAAAGGGACATGGGTACAGCAGCCGGCCTTATCGCTGAAACAGCGACCTCTTTCAGGCTTATTAATAAATGAATAAATAGAAAAGAAGTGATCGACATCAGATTAAGTTAAATGTATTAAAGTTAGTAATTTACTGTTCGGGCCTTACTAACATGTGTATGTAAAACCACCAGGTTATAGAAAAAAAGTTAAGGCTAGGTAATATAAATGATAAAGCCACCTATCACGATGTTCCAAAAAATGTCATGGGCGAAAGTTGGGTCGAAAGGACAAAATTATCTAGACCTCTATGTACCCATTCATATCTATTTATTGGGAATAACGTTAAGATATTTATTATTTATCAGAGGGCCCGCACAATATTAGGCCTATAAAAATCCACTGCTTGAGCTTGAGAACACGATTGGTGGTCGCAGTACATAACATACATACATAACGGCTTGTAATAGTCCACTGTTGGACATAGGCCTCTACCGTTGGAGTTTATCATAATGATTACACTCGGTAAGCGGAATGGCGATCGCAGTACCAGACACCTTGCACCTTAGACGCTGCTGCCCGTTCCCGGTCTACTTATTTTGGTCTAGTATTTTTTCGATGGTTATTCCGCCATCTGTCGGCAGGGATTGATATTTTCAAGTTTATCAAGTCTTAGTCGCCTGTTATGACGTCCACGAGGAAAAAGGGCGTGTCATATCTTTAAACTGATACCGGCACGCCAGTACCTAATGGTATTATAAATTATAACCTTACGATGTACCACCGCTGTTAGGACCCTGGGACCCGTCACTAGTTTGCTTCTGCCGATTATATCATTTACATTCTGCTTAGTCCCTACTTTTGGTGTGGTATTTTTCGAGACGTTAATTTAACTTCTGTCGGTAATGATAATGATTTTTCAAATTTAAATCCAGGAGAAACTATAATCAGAGCACCTAATAGCGTGATAGGGTTAGGACATAAGCTGCGAAATACAGCAGTTTCAATTTTAATCCCTCATTTCATTCAACTATTCAGGTGTACCACTTGAGATATAAAGATGAGGTGGCATTGTTAACAGAAAGCTATATCGTAATAAAATCGTAAATGAATCGTGGGTGTATATTTAAGATATTTGGGACAAAGTTATTAAAATGGGCTACTATAACGCAATATATATATATATATATATATATATATATATATATATATATATATATATATATATATATATATATATATATATATATATATATATATACATATACCTACCTAAAATATTTGTCTTAATAATGATTTTCCAAATTGGTTCACAATTGCTTTATGTGTCGATATATAAGTACAAGAAGTTGATACATATATAACAAAACATATGTAGGCATAGGTGGGATTTAACATTTTAGAAGTCGAAAGAAAAGTGAGTGGAATCCGCATGTACACCGCAGTACAAGAAGGGCTACAAAGTGGGCGTCACCACCATTCACAAAAGAAACTAAGGATGAGGAATAGTTTATGGCACCCCTAGGTGAGAGGCTGGCTACTCACATTAAATTTTATACACCTGAATTAACACTTAAATGGCACTTCAACCAAGAAGCCGCTATGTGTTCTAGTACTGGCTAAGCTCCTAACACAAAAGGAGTTAATGCCATTTTTTTAAAGCTGGCAAACGAGCTGTCAGTTCTCCTGATGGTAAAGTGATTACCAACGCCCCTTTACGATCGTATCACAAACAATAGTGGAGATATGGTGCCTTGCCTATCTTTAAAAACAAATTGGAAAAGAGGAAGGCAATATAAGGGAAATAAGGGCGGTGGACCTTCAGTCTCTGATTGCCTTACTCAGAGATCGAAATACAGAAGCACAAGGTATATTCCTTCTTCTCCACACCCATGTAGGCTGTGGTAATGTCCACAGCAAGTCAGTCTATTGCTGCAGCGCCAGAAGCTACTGCTTGCCTCTACCACGTAGAAAACATGTCATATGTGAGAGAAGATACTATTTTAAACTGATTCTATAAAGATTGTATACATATCGATTTGAGTCTAGAACAGCGATGCTAATATCCTTCGCTATCAAATAGCTCAAGGTTCCGGCTCACTTGACTCGGCCCCGGGGCTAATCCTATTACGCTGGTAACCGTGTATTTTATTAGAAGAGAAATTTTATCGAATTCTAATAATTTACAATAACGTAACAATATTAATTTTCATATGTCAATAATAATTATATTTTATTTCATGTATCATTTCTTCGTATATATATTTATTTATATTCTGTACAATACTTGTATATTTCATTAATTGCGAGTCAAATAGCGAGCGTATATTAATTATTTATATCGCTTCGTACGTAATTATAATACTGTGAATTATATAAAATAATGCAAAAGTATTGAAAAAATAATGAAACATTGTTTTTTTAATGTGTAGAATTAAATTGTTTCATGCCAATATGCGCGAATGTTGTATGTTATTTTAAACATAGTTATAATTACACACAGGTACAAAATAGTTATTGTTGTTGCACTTTGAAACATAATACAAAATAATTTTTAAATAAATATTTATATAAATGATAAGATTTGTGAAAATATAAAGCGATTTCTCCGCTTCGCTTGTTGTTCAATATCCTACATAAGGTCGCCACTAATTTATTGAGTGCTTCACTTTTACCCTAAACAGACGTTCAGTGTTTTATTAGTGCAAGTGTCAATTAATGATAATGATATCGTGCTATAAACTAAACAATTTAATTATTAATTCGTGTAAAATGATTATGTGACCTAAAATTAGATTCGTAGTCTAGTTGAAAAAGTTTTGTGTTTAATTTTTTCGTAAATTGATATTCTTACATGCCGTGTTAGTTTTGAGTATTTAACTACTTTTTTAATGATATGGGTGCGAATTATTTTGCAATTAGACTAATGAATCTAAACGACCCAAAATAGTAGTAGTTTTCTTTCGATAATGCAGCATAAACCACATTTAAAATAATGCTTTATTATGTAACTATAAATCTGTAACATAATAACATTTGGATTACAACCAAACTAAAATTACCGATTTAATAAATAGGTTTGATCACGAATACGTGTTTCAAAGGTATATGTAGATCCTATATTTGAGTTTTTTTTATAGATTATTGTCAGCTAATGACAATTGATTATTTTTTTATTTCTTTGGTTTCTAAAATATTCTACTCAGTTGAATTAAGCTAACAAATGTCATATGAACCTTTTGGGAGTTTGGATTATACCCGATCAAAGATGAAGTACCATCTTGGTCATGGTCTCGTGTCTACAGGTTTTCAATTTCGGCATATTGGTGGAGATTTTGGGATTCGGAGTTTGTTATCTAACCAGTCAGAATATATCACAAATTTTTGTTTGAAGAAAAACTTATCTGACTGAGCGATGGAAATCGTTCAATACTCAGGTTACCTTACTATGTCAGAATAAAAATTCACTAAAGGACATCCACAAAGCCCATCTCATGAGAAAGTTTTGTCGAAATTGTCGCCTTTAGTGAGTCGATTGGTGACCCTTTTGTTAATTTTATATAAAATGCCGACACGCCGATCCCACTACTGGGGTTGACAGAAGTCTACACAATCAAGTCCTATCGACCCATCTGTTACCAAAGACTTTTTTTGGGGCAACGTGACAGGTAGTAGTAGTAGGTAAGTTTATCTCCAAGCCAACGATATAAATGGTATACAAGTTTTTGAAAAAAAAAAAAACCATTGGTACGACACGGGGTCTCTCGAGTCGAATTGCGATCACCTAACAACTCGGCGTTCGTGTTATTGTTATTTTTTAATTTATTTGTTAATTTTGTTCTTGTATTTTTAAACTTTTACTTACTTACCTTAAGTGCTCTTCGATACGGACCGAGACGGTTATCTCGCCATCTGTCGGTAGCATGTTGCATATTTAAAGCTTTTCCCTTAGCGCTTCTTATCACTGACGGGAAGTAAGGGTGTGGTATTTTGACACTAATACCACACGGACAATTTATATTTATGTTCACGACATTATTTAATATTATGCTTGAACCTTCAACGTCATAATTATACAAATCCTGAAAAATAGTTACGCAATTGTATAATTATTATGAATGTTATATTGAATTGATGCTTTGCAAATCTCTTGATCGGTTTTCGTTAAAAAAAATACAAGCTTTTAATATCAAGCTTTTAATATTAAAGTAGTTGTATCCCTATTATGTCATCGTAAGAATATACGGCCTTCTTTCTTCCTGTAGTTTCGGAAGGAGTTGCGAATGGAAAAGCTTTCTTAACCCCTAAGTTACTTAGGCTACCTATCGTCTCGAAAAATTCTTATATGAATATTGATAGGTGTTGATGCCATAGGGAGGTGCCTATTACAGCCAATAATCGCCATTGCGATTGCCAAGGGTGACAAATATAGCAAATGCTGACCTATTCGTACAATGAACTTCCAGAGACAATTAAGTATGTCGTAAATATAATGTTACTGCAAACATAAATTATAGACCACTGTAGTATTAGGCGTTGAAGCCTTACAGTTGATATTGTGGTTAGACGTGGCATTCTTATGTGATAGAACATACTATGTTACGGTAGTCATATAATATCTGATTTATAATTTCCAAGAACTCTGTACTTCCTTTGTTGTTATTATGTATTTAGATATTATATTTAGATAATAAGTCACGGTTGGGTGGTCGGAATTTCTAGTCAAGAGACCCGAGTTCGATGCACAGGCGGCAGGCTCGTACCAATGGGTAATTCAAAAAACACTTATGTACAAACCATATCGTTGGCTTGGACATAAAGACGGCGAGGGGTCACCGCCTGTCACGATGTCCCGAAAATATCTTCGGTGGAAGATGGGTCGAAGGGACTTAATTGTCTAGACTAGACCTCTGTCTACCCCTGTATTGGGAATTGCGTGACGACATTTATTTATTTATTTAAACATACATACATAACGATCTGTTAAAGTTCTGCAGGACATAGGCCTCTTCCGTAAGGAGGATTTACCATAATCGCATAGAAGCTTGGCAAGCGGTTTGTCGATCTCAGTACTAGACAAGTCGCATCACAGAAGCTGCTATCCAGTATCATAACTAATTAATAAAGAGCGGCAATAGCCTTATGGTTTAGGCTGCGGACTGCGAAACATGACGTCGCAGGTTCGGGCCCGCCATTGGACTATTGACGTAAACCAACTCCAGGCACAAGCATTGCAGCTTAATTGGAGTGGTTAACAGGAATACTATTAATTTTATTCGGCATTGCTAGTATTCTAATTTAAACAAAAAAAAACGAATTATAGTCAAAACCGTTTAGGATCATTTCAACATGAAACCGAAGCATATATCACCCAACATACTTGGTATGTTACTTGTATACATGAAGGACAGTTTGTTTGTAAATCTTCGAGCTTCGAACGGGCGACTGCGACCGATGAAGCTGTAAAAGTTACAATTACAATGTTGTTATATCGCCAAATAACTTGTAGTGTTACAGATCTTTCCCTTCCTTTGCCGACATGCCCATTTAAGTGGCAGAAATATTTTTTCGAAATGTCGAAAATTTTAATTCAAATATTTAGGTTAAATTTTACATACCAGGTTTTCAAAGCCTGGTTGAAATCGATTTCCGATTCCTTTTAAACCTGTCCACATTCGAATACGAATATGTAAGGGATAGGTGTCTCCCTAGTTAACCGTTTTCCATGACAATAAACATATACATATTCGTGTTCGAACTATTAACAATTAATTGTTTGGACCTCTGTCTACCCCAGTATTGGGAGTAGCATGAATAAACATGCATACAAACATATTATAGCACCATGTTTTTCTAAGCTTGGCCACCCAGGTACCTGCGCCCCGCGTCTTTAACTGTTAACGCGAAACCATAATCCTTTTTTAAAATAAAAGTATCCTAATTAACTCCTTATTACATGAGCTAACTGATAGTGAAAGTCTCATTTAAATCTGTTCAGCTGTTTCGAAGATAACCGGAACAAACAGACATAATTTAAAAATTGCAGGTTGCGTTACAGGCAGATATCATATACTTTCAAGTGCATTTTGTAAAAAGATGTTTTGACATTATAACCAGACACTTCAATTTTATATAATCATTGGGTTCATTTAATTACTTTTTATTTATTTAACCTCAAATTCCATCGTCACCACCTTGATGGTTGGCAAATCACCGCAGTACGGTTTTCGCAGAATTATCAGCTACGCACTTGCACTTTATGGAATGTGCTACCGTCAGCAATTTTTCCGCTACCACTTAGGGACCTTAAAGAAAAGAGTCTATTCCTTTCTCAAAGGCCGGCAGTGCATCTGCTATTCCTTTGATATTGTATGTATTCATGGGCGGCGGTGATCACTTACCATCGCGTAAGCTACCTGCTCGTTTGTCCCTTATTCTATAAAAATATTTATTAAGTCCTACATTGAGAGATTGAGACCAAAACCTCATACTGACATTACGATCTTTTCTACATTTTCTTTTGCTCTGCGAGTACTCTAAGACTACATGTAACTTCGCATGCTAGGAATATATTACCCAGATCGATATGTATAACTAAATATATTTAAACATGTTTATATAAACCCTTTAAAGCGATTATACTTGTAAGGTGTTAAGACTGCTATCAACAGTTCGCACTTACTTTGTGATTCTCGCCGAGATATTTCAAACTATTGAAAGTGTTGTTTAAAATGAAATGTTTCATGTTTGTGCTTAGATAGTTTTATGTTGGTAGTGATTGTGTATACAATGACTTTAATAGTGCGCAAGTTTTTATGTTCGATGATTCTTTTTATAACTCCATACTTCGCAGAGGCCAGTCGAGTGCAAGCTGCTGTCAGTTTTTTGTAAGTACATATGAAATTATTTAAGTAATACATACAGGCAGGAACAACATTACATACATTGCTCTGATATCAAGGCTAAAGCACTTGTGTTATAGAATCAGAAGCAACGGAGTTACCACAAACACTCCGGGTGTTTGTGGTAATTCCGTTGAGACTTTATAAAAAAAAAATAGTTTTCTACATGGACGGGAATTGAACCCGGGAGCTTAGAACAGGCGACACCATTAAAACCGGTGTGTTAGACCTTGACACCACTCGTAGGTCGTTTAAGACTATACATCTTATCTTATTACTGTGAATGTGAAATTAACAATTTTAATATTTTTTGCTTTTCAATAGTATTTGTGTTAATGTTTTACGTCCTTATTGTGTCTCAATAGGTGTTATCTCGGAGTAAGTTCATATATTTACGAAGAAAAAGATTGTGATAAAAATATTTTATAGCGCCACCCAGATTTCCCCGAGTGAAGCTCGGTACTATATATTGTACGAGTATAAAAAATTGGGAAGAATATACTAGCCTCTTCCCATGGGTGTCGTAAGAGTGGACTGATGGATAAGCCTTGAAACATTAAGAGCTACCGATATATGGCGGAATAATACAACCAAAAATAAAAAGATCAGTGACGGTCATAGCGACTAAGAATTCCAGGTAATGAATAAGGGACAGGCAGAGAAACAAGTAAGAAAAGACGGACAAAAGAAAGGGTACCTAGGCACTTCATTTGTCGTACGATGTTCACAAAAGTTTTGCTTCCAAGTGTGCTTGGTAGCAAATTTTCCTACTGCTATGTAACGGATTAAGTATACACCACACCCTTTATACTTGTCGGTATCTGTAGAAGTAGTAGAAGTAGGTAGAGGCGACTAAGAGCCTTGACAATATCAATGGCTACTGACAGACGGGATATCCATCTCGAAGAAATAGACCGGTAACGTGCAGCAGCGTCTAAGTAGTAAGGTACTGCGATCGCCAATCCGCGTAGCGAGTGTTGTCTTTATGTCGAACAGTCCCACGATATAGGCCTATTTACAGCAATGGACTATTACAAGCCGTTATGTACGTACATACGTATTGCGACCGTCAAGCAGTGGATTTTTAAAGGCCTAATATTGTGCGGTGCCTACCTAGTTCCCTTTATAAAATAAATAATGAACATCTTCACGCCATTCCCAATACTGGGGTAGGCTGAAGTCTAAACAATTTAGTCCCTTTGACCCACCTGTCACCCAAGCCTTTTGTGACCACGTGATAACTGGCTTTTTGTCATTACTAATTCCTTATCCTCTTGTAGTAATAGGTAATTCTGCTGGAAAGCGTGCAATATTTTTAAGCTCCCCCTTCCTCAGCATTTTTTCTATCACTTGAATTCATATACATTACATGCACTATAAGCGGTGTCTAAGAAAAAAGCCTTGACAATATAAAGGTTACTGACAGATGGCGGTGTAATCATCTCGAAAAAATAAAGCAGACCATATGGTTGGTTTGTGGTTTGGTTAATAAACCAAACCATTGACGGGCAGCAGCATTTAAGGTGCAAGATGTCAGGTACTGCGATGGTCTTGCGCCCCTTGCAGAGCATGTCAGTTATGGCAAACCCTAGAGGCTATTACTTTTTTTTTACTATTATTTTCTTCCAATTAGAAGATAGTTGGTAGCCGCGCAGAATACAAAGCTAACGATGCAAATAGTACTTAAAAATATCATATTAAACATACGAATTTCATAAAATGTACGTAGTATTTGCTGTTTTCTTGGAGATCCAACTCGAGTGTTTTGAATCGAATTCTGATCACCCAATCACTCGGCTATCTGCACACAGTTAACTACATTAGATTCTGTGTAGCGCTAAATCGACTACTACTGCTATTGGTTTATACCATACCCGATACAGGTACTGAGCTACGCTAGTTCTACGAGTTGTACACATAGCATTGTATACTACGTAAGATTCTACGTAATACCTGTATAAAGTTCACAGCAGAACATTTTTCCGTACGAAAGATTTTCCACGAAGGATAAGTGGATTGATGATCGTTGTACAAGAGTCACACCTCGGGTCTTAGGATATACTGGATAATGCTTTGTAATTTAGTACAACTGCGTAGTTATGTATTACTAGGTAGATTAAGTATTACTACTGATACTCAAGCACCGACATCCCGAGATTAAGGCAGACCAGACACACCTAATCACTAGCCTGCGCAATTCAGATAGGTAAATTTGGTAGGATTTGTTAGGATATATTTTTGCTAGCAGAGCTTGTGCTTGTGAGTGAAGTGCATTAGTACAAAAATATTAAAATATATCATACGGAGAACTTACGCGTACATATATTAATATGCATCTATCATCATCAATCAAGGTATAAAAGTACATTAGTATATAATAATATAGGCAGAGCTAACCGACGAACAGCCTAGGGGATGAGCAGATCTAATTTGAGTTGAACGTTGAATCAAGTAGGTGTGTGTATAAATAGTATAAAGTGGGTATAAAGTGTATATTGGGATATAAAGATATTTTAACAACAATCTTACAAAGTCTCTTCGTTCTAATTTACAGAGCAAACGCATCATATCAAGAAATGGAGTTGAAGTCTGAATCGAGTCTTTCCCTTCGAGACATTCTACCTGTAAAAGCGAAATACTATGACAAAAATAGAGCTCCTAAACTGCTAGGGCAGCCGACCGTGGTTTACTTCCACGTCACAGTGTTGTCTTTGGATTCGATCAACGAGGAAAGTATGGTAAGCTATTGCTTATGAATCTAAATCAATAATTTTAAGGTAATATAGCTCAGTGATTGGGTGATCTGATTCAAACCCGGAGTCCTACGTGTGATCCCCATAAAAAGACGTGCCTTTCATGAGTTTTTCGAAACTTAAGTACGATTTGTATCTTTGGCTTGGGTACTAAGACGGCTACGTTCCTGTAGGATTGACCCAATAACCTCTAGTGAAATGTAGGTTGAAATATCGATCTTTACCATTTTCTATATACTGAGGTAGTCAGTGAGGTAGTTAAGTAAACGATGTGCTAGATTATGCAATTTTATTGATTTTTAAAGCATATTTCTGCTGAACTTAAATGTTATTAAATGAAAGAGAAAAAAGTTATAATTTCAACTGACACGGGCAGGATTCGAACCCGCGACCTTTGCCGATCCGTGGCGACGCTCTTACCTCCGAGCCACCGTGTCTTACACGCATCAGTTGATATTTCTGTATTCTCTTTATATTACTTGTGCCTTGTTTATTGGCATAGTCGCCATCTGTTATCCGTGTCAGTTGAAGTGCTAGATTGCTAAATAATGTACCACCTACTATATTTTCGCGAGAGGCATTACTGACGATTAAGGTAAAAACCTTAAAAATGGTCTTAAAAATCGCTACAAACGGATGATAAGAGAAATTCTTGGAAAATATCTGAAGTCATCTTACTGTAGAGGCCCACACCTTCACATTCACATATCCCCCTACATTCCCTCTTCTTCTTCTCATTTTTCAATTCCTTTCTATATTGTAGCCAAAAGTCACAGCAGTGTGAGTCTTCATGGGCAACGTTTTTTCGATCAGATGAACCGACACTGCTCCTTTACAAAGCAGATTAAATACAATTGCAGATTAAAAAGCAGATTGGTGGCGCTAAACAGATCGGTATATGGTTAGATAAATAGAATACTTATTGCACACCAACACAGTAAAATTATTTTGATACATAAGGCTATGGTAGTACAAATGGTCTTATCACTGAAAGTGATTTCTTTCATATAACCTTTGATAGATAGATTTATAAGATTTGTTACGATGAATTAAATTTAAATTACCTGTGCCTATGTTTGATATAGCTGTAGTACACTGTATATCTATTTCCTGATGTGGTCTTTTACAGGTCGTTAAGTAAGTTAAGTAACAGCTTAATTAAATAAATGTGTATCGTGTGCTTGATCTGTTACCTATCGAACGTTATTCTATATACCAAATTCGTCGCGGTAAGCGGTTTAACTTAGCGAGTATCTAGTAGTCAAAGATAAAACATTTTATTCAATTTGGGCTTGTTTAAAGCTCTTATGAGTACATAAATCGCTTGTCCGTAAAAATTTCAACATTACTCATGAAAAGAAGTCTTGGTTCGGTTCGTTTTCACCCCATTTCAAAGCCTTACATACTGGTTTTCATGGTGTCGTCAGCTCTGAGGACCCACGTTCGATTCTCGGGTTGTTTGTGGTACCCCCGAAAACAACCTCCCCTAAAATATGTAACAAAGAAAGGTTCTCGGCCACTTGCATCTATCGAGTCCCACTATAATTTTGCAGTCATCACTCAATGTTGTCTGGTTGTCGTCAAATTCTGCGTGTTCCTAAACGAGATTGCCACTCAAGTACCTTTTTTCCCCTGTGGTTATCAATTCGTTGAGCTATGTGGCCGGCCCATTTCCACTTCAGCGTACTGAACTTAACTGCTATGTGGGTTACTTTAGTTCTGTCGCGGAAGTCTACCTTGTTGATCTTATCACGCAAAGAAACAGCGAGCATAGCTCTTTCCAGAGCACGCTGAGCAACTTTGAGCTTTCTATTCTCCCAGAAGTGAAAGACTTCGTCTCGGTACCATAAGTCATCACTGGCCCTGTTTATTTACATACAACTTGCAAAACCCGGTCACTCTTTGTTGTGACTTAATAAAAATAGAAGACAGTGAAGAAAGAGAAGAAAGAAAGATAAAAATCATTTGTCAGATAACTAAAATGAGTACATGGCAATCTTTACATTAAATTTCATATTGTTGATGCTGTAATTTTAAGGAAATATCTGTCGTTCCTGTACGAGTTTCGGAAAGCATTTACTACAGTCTTGAATAAAAATGCAACGGCCTGTCAAAATGACAATGCTTCCCTTGCTTGCTCTCCTGAGCGAAAAATAAAAATAACAATTCATGACATTACACCGAATATTTTTCGAGTAAACCGAAGGTAACAAAAATACGAATGCCATTTTTTACATAAATATTTAATTTTTATTTTTTTTTAGAAATAATATTAAGTCAATAACAGATTCATAATAATAATGAAATGTAATAAAATAAATACAAAATAATAATTTTTTAAATATGCAAATTCTGTTTAGGTCGTAGGTGTTTTTAAACTAGGAAAAAAATCACTTTAATATTTTTCAAAAATGTTATTTTATATTTGCTATGGTATTTATTTTATTTATATAATTTTTTCATCCAATATACGTATGTATTAAGTACCAGTCTGCGGGCTTTAGGGCAAGCTATAATTTCCTTTGAATATTCGTAAATATAATAAAAATTGGCAACACTATCGGTCCCAACTTACGAATAACCTGTACGACATGTAATGTATTAAAGTTCCCATTCCTAATACATTGGTTCCACCTTCCACCGAAGATATTTTGAGGACAATGTGACAGGTGGTGAGCCCGTCGCCGTTTTTATGTCCAAAATAACGATAAATGCGTACATTAGTTTTTAAAAATAAAAAACCCATTGGTACGAGCTTTAGGGACCGAACTCGGGTCTCTTAATTCGACTTCGTGATTACTTTATATTTGTATCGTGACGGATATTAAAGGGTGTAAATTAAGTGTATTTTATTTATTTATTGAATGATATGAATTGATATTGCATCCTTTACTATTGCCGTTATACTATACTACTAATCTTCTTAAATTTTGAGTCTGTCTCTTCCACCATGTATTGAGAGGATTTATTAAACATATAACACAAAAATTCTATAAATAACTCATTATAATTTAAAGATATCAAGATCATCAAAAGATGTTAAGAAGATCTCGTGAGATCTAATGATTTGAACATTATTTAACATGAAAAATATTAATATTTTACAGACATACGTTGCGGACATTTTCCTTGCTCAATCATGGCGTGATCCAAGATTACGCCTACCGGAGAATATGCATGAAGAGTACCGTATCCTAGATGTAGCATGGCTAAATAACATATGGAGACCGGATTGTTTCTTCAAGAACGCGAAGAAAGTGACTTTCCACGAGATGAGCATACCTAATCATTATCTATGGTTATATCACGACAAAACCTTGCTTTACATGTCCAAGTGAGTATTGAAGATTTAGACCCCACAGCCTCTGCGTATTATTCTGAACTTTGATTGATACCTTACGTATGCCTATTATAGACTATATGTTGTATTTATCTTCTACAATGAATCGAAGAAGACAATTATTTTCTAATTGAATCATTCATTTTAACCAATACTAAAACTGGCCGTGTAGTCAGTTACTGGATTACTTCGCTGTAACACCTAAATATTAGGCTTGGCCTTTGTAATAGTGAAAATTGTTCAATAAGCATTTCTGCACATTCTGAATCATCAGGATATCCCACTAACTTAGGTTCCAATGCAAAATATATTCGTGCCGGGACTGAGGCTTCCCATACTTGCCTACATCCATGACAAAGTTCAAGTAAAAGTCATTCCTTGAAGTTAAATTGCCGGTTCGAATCACGTTAGTTGATTTTTAAAATCTCTATTATCTGGATTGATAACACAATATCTCATAATTGTCTTTGAAAAGTGGCATAATTATCTTATTGCTCTTGCAATTACTAGCTCTAATGAATTCTCTTTCTTTATTGAATGATATGAATTGATATTGCATCCTTTACTATTGCCGTTATACTATACTACTAATCTTCTTAAATTTTGAGTCTGTCTCTTCCACCATGTATTGAGAGGATTTATTAAACATATAACACAAAAATTCTATAAATAACTCATTATAATTTAAAGATATCAAGATCATCAAAAGATGTTAAGAAGATCTCGTGAGATCTAATGATTTGAACATTATTTAACATGAAAAATATTAATATTTTACAGACATACGTTGCGGACATTTTCCTTGCTCAATCATGGCGTGATCCAAGATTACGCCTACCGGAGAATATGCATGAAGAGTACCGTATCCTAGATGTAGCATGGCTAAATAACATATGGAGACCGGATTGTTTCTTCAAGAACGCGAAGAAAGTGACTTTCCACGAGATGAGCATACCTAATCATTATCTATGGTTATATCACGACAAAACCTTGCTTTACATGTCCAAGTGAGTATTGAAGATTTAGACCCCACAGCCTCTGCGTATTATTCTGAACTTTGATTGATACCTTACGTATGCCTATTATAGACTATATGTTGTATTTATCTTCTACAATGAATCGAAGAAGACAATTATTTTCTAATTGAATCATTCATTTTAACCAATACTAAAACTGGCCGTGTAGTCAGTTACTGGATTACTTCGCTGTAACACCTAAATATTAGGCTTGGCCTTTGTAATAGTGAAAATTGTTCAATAAGCATTTCTGCACATTCTGAATCATCAGGATATCCCACTAACTTAGGTTCCAATGCAAAATATATTCGTGCCGGGACTGAGGCTTCCCATACTTGCCTACATCCATGACAAAGTTCAAGTAAAAGTCATTCCTTGAAGTTAAATTGCCGGTTCGAATCACGTTAGTTGATTTTTAAAATCTCTATTATCTGGATTGATAACACAATATCTCATAATTGTCTTTGAAAAGTGGCATAATTATCTTATTGCTCTTGCAATTACTAGCTCTAATGAATTCTCTTTCTTTGGGGGTCGACAATGCATCTGTGGTCTTCTTTAATCGAAGCCTCTCACAATCAGGTGCCACTCAATAATGGCTGATAAATGGCTGTATAATCTTTGGCACGTTTGTCAATAAAAAAAACTTATATTGAGATCTTAATTTTACATCGAATGAAAGCCTATTTAAAAAAGACAAATAAAGAAGAATCTCTAATACAAATAACTGTTAGAAAAATATATCAAATCTCACTTGAAAATCAACACGCATTTTCCGACAAATATTTAACCGGAGCTCATTTTGGAACGACGTGACTGGTGGCGATCCTGTCGTCACCTGATTTCCAAAGCCAACGTTACCAATCGTATATAAGTTTAATAAACGTTGCTTCCTTGAACCTTTGACGTAGGGATTTAATTCGAATCTCCCGATTCTCCTAACCACTTAGCTATCGTCGTTACAATTTGTTTATAAGATATGTATATTTAAATATATAATATAAGTATATTTAAGTACACAATTTCTATTTTCAGGCTGACACTCGTGCTGTCCTGTGCTATGAAGTTTGAGTCATATCCTCACGACACACAGAGCTGTTCCATGATGATAGAGAGCTGTAAGTTCTTAATTAATTTCTTTAGGATCACCTAATCCACTAACTACTGCTCCATTGTAAATTATTGTTATGTGGTATTGGCATATTAAATTATATGTGTGGTATCGGCAAGATAATAATACCACTCTACTTCTACTCTTTATAACTACCTCTAATCTATCCTCTATTCTTTGTAATTATCTTAAAAAAGTCACGATAGCCTAGTGGTTGGGTTGTCGGAATTTCGAGTCAAGAGACCCGATTTCGTTCCCCAGGTGGCAGGCTCGTACCAATGGGTTTTTCAAAAACTGATGTACGAATTATATCGTTGGCTTGGACATAAAGACGGTGATGGGCTCACCACCTGTCCCGTTGTCCCGAAAATATCTTCGGTGGAAGGTGGGTCATAGGGACTTAATTGTCTAGACTAGACCTCTGTGTACCCCTGTATTGGGAAGTGCGTGAAGATATATATTATTAATTTTATTTCTTATAAGAACTAAAGGACAAGCTTTGAAAATGCTTGCTGGTAATGGCAGGAGTACGAAAATTCTTAAATATCTTAAACATATTAAAATAACCAGTCCAAAATTAAGCAAACTGTTGAATAGTAAGTAGTGTTTAAGATGAAAACTTCCTGGTACTGCGTCAATTGTACCTACCAAGCGTGGCGTTTACCGCAAGTATGGTAACGGAGTAATAAAGTTCCACCCAACCAAACCAACCAAAGACCCAACTTCCACCGAAGATATTTTCGGGACAACGTGACAGGTGGAGAGCCCGTCGCCGTCTTTATGCCCAAGCCAACGATATTCGTACATAAGTTTTTGAAAACCCCATTGGTACGAGCCTACCAACTGGGGATCGAACTCGGGTCTATTGACTCGAAATTCCGACCACCCAACCACTCGGCTATCGTGACTTTTTAAGTTCTTATAATAATAATAATAATAATAATAATAATAATAATATATATATATATATACATATATATATATATATATATATATATATATATATATATATATATATATATATATATATATATATATATATATATATATATATATATATATATATATATATATATATATATATATATATATATATATATATATATATATATATATATATATATATATATATATATATATATATATATATATATATAATTACCACGGGAAGGAGAAAGGCGATTTTTACGCCTTAATGAGAGTGGTAATGTTCCCGTCATTAATAATATAATGTTATTTAGGATTGTTAGTGTCCTTTTAGATAGTATTTCATTTTTAATAGCACATATTTGTTCCAGTGTCTCACACTGTCCATGATCTCGTATTCATATGGAACCTCACTGACCCGCTAGTGGTAAACCCGGATATCGAGCTACCGCAACTCGATATATCAAACAATTACACCAGCGACTGCACTATAGAATATTCCACGGGTAATTATTTATCAGTCAGTTATATTTATACGTCACAGAATATATACCTAAGTTTTATAATTTGTAAGATAAAGAAATGAATTAAGTTGTTGAACTGTTATCAATAGATGGCGTTGGCTGTCATTTCGATTACACTGAACACATATATTTTGTCATTTTAACAGTTTGTAAAGCAGCTGTTATACGAACGGAAGTGATTAAACCCATCGACTCCTGGAAGCTGAAGTGGTATCTTCAAAGGAAGAACAGACGCGTTGTCAAACTTTAGGACTTAGATTGAATGCCTCATTGTCTATTACTACAATGGTAATTTCTTTCTGCATCAATCAAGCCAAATAACAACCGTTTCTGTCTCGCTGTTAGGTGGAAGAATCGGGTAACTAGGTGTTTAGCGAAACGATTCCGAGATACAGAACTAGCCTAAATTTTAACTGATGTAGCACATAGTGACTCGGAGGTTAAACTGTTGCCAGATCATCGCTGAGGTCGCGGGTTCGAATTCTGTCTGTAAATTTATTATAATATTTAAAATTACTTCGATAGTGATTGTTTTATCGTTCCATTAGTGACCTTCCTCTACAGCCGCTATATAGCTCGTATAATAAAGTATCTGTATTGTTTCGGGGTTTTAGCATTCATGCCATGTTTATAATGCCTTGCAGGTAATTTCACATGTTTGGCCGTGGTTTTCAACTTGCGTCGCCGACTCGGCTATCATTTGTTCCACACTTACATACCCTCGGCACTGATCGTTGTGATGTCATGGATCTCATTCTGGATCAAACCCGAGGCGATTCCGGCGAGGGTCACGCTGGGAGTCACGTCGTTGCTGACTTTGGGTAAGTGACACGGACGGGGTTAGAATGCACGTTCTCTTCTCAACCGTGGCGAGGCCCCTCTGATCTACTACATATCACTTGCATCACTTGAAAAGTTTAATTTCTCTCTCTCTCTTTCGTAGACCTCTTTAGGACATTGGTGACATTTAACATCTAATAATATTTATACATAAATACATATATAAATAGATAAAAAAGTGAGTATCTTAGCACTTGTGTTATGGAATCAGAAATAATGAAGGTACCAGAAACACCCAGACCCGAGAAAATGTGGAAAATTGTTTTCTACAACGACGGCTCGACCGGGAATCAAACCCGGGATCTCAGGACTGGCGACACCATGAAAACTGGTGTTTACGCCACTCGTCCACGGAGTATTCATTTATCAATAGTAATTTAATTTAACATGAATTTAAATTTCATTCCAGCAACACAGAACACTCAGTCGCAGCAAAGCCTGCCGCCAGTCTCCTACGTCAAGGCGATAGACGTATGGATGTCCTCATGCTCGGTTTTCGTGTTCCTATCTCTCTTCGAATTCGCAGTTGTCAATAACTACATGGGTCCTGTAGCCACTAAAGCAATGAAGGGGTACTCTGATGAGGACCTGTCTAGAGATCTCGATGCTTTTAAGGTTTGTTAAGTTCTCCTTAAAGATATTTCGAGACTTGGGATTTAGTGATAAATGTAATTCAAGAAAAACGATACGACTTAATAAAATTTACTTTAATGGTTAAAAAATTTACTTTTGAAATGTTATTATTTTATTGATATGATTAGAGAAATATTTTTTAATTTACATGACATCACAGCGTTATGATACTTAGTATTTTTGTTTCCTCTAAGTACTTTTTTTGTTTCAGCACATATTCCCAAATACGGTTGATCCTCGAGCAAGTACGTCTGCTTCGCTCCCACAATACGAAACTTTCTGCAATGGAAGAGAGACGGCTGTCTACATCGACCGCTTCTCCCGTTTCTTTTTTCCTTTCTCTTTCTTTATTTTAAACGTAGTCTATTGGTCAACTTTCTTGTGAGATGTCACTCAGTACAAAGTTCAAAACGTTCCTTGTTATAGAGAACTTTTCAAGAAAAAATAGAGATTACGAAATTAAGGATTAATTTACTAAGGACGAATAATTTAACAGTTGTCGAACGTAAAGTATAAAACTCTATGTAAGGTACGTGTGTGCCAAATTGGAACTGTTATAAAACGGAATAAAAATGTAAAGAAAAAAACAAAAAAGGTACAATTCATTTAAGTATTACATATCGATTATGTATTACATATCTGGCGCATAGTATTGGGCTAAGAATAATATGACCCCCGTTCTTCGGTGGGTGGCGTAAGAAACGACTAATGGAAAAGCGTTGAAAATGAATTATGATATCGACGGATGCCAGGATAACGTTTTTGGAATATACCAGACCAAACTTAGGCAGACCGGTGGCGGGTAATAACGTCAATAATGCGAGAGATCTGGTTCCAATGGTCGGTCGCCAATCGGTTTGCCCAGCGTGGCGATTATGGCATATACTTAACTGAGACCTATCTTCTACAAAGTACTTTTACAGGCTAACGGCCTGTTAGTAGTAGTAGGAAGGTAATTCGGTCTGTAGAAGTTACTCAGTCACTCAGTCACTCAGTTATAGTCCGGTCCCGCAAGAAGGTTTTGAATTTGAACCATAATTGCCATTCTTTTCAAGGATTTTGCAGTACCAGATCTGTCTACTTAATTTTGATCTGGTATACTTCTAGATGGTTATCTCGTCCTCTGTCGGTAGCTACTACTATATTCTACCACTTCTTGTGATATTCATGGGATTGCAACCCAGGTCATTTTATTCTTAAGCCGATACTAAGATAATTTTTTTCATGGGAGTGGGATGAAAATTTTACTATTATTATATGTATGGTAGTAATGGGTAAGATTCGACTACCTAATTAGGCTTAGGTAATATACCTATCAAAGCCCGTCCTATAAAAGAGTTCAATTAAGGTTGTTTCTTTGCCCATCATTAATATTTTCATTAAAAAAGTTATCGTCATAAACATCAATGTGACGTTTTGTGAAATACTTACTGTTTGTGCCTGACGGTATGATAGTCAAAGAGTAATATGATTGTTTGTGGTATGAGATATCATATAGTTGCGAGTCTTCTAGATGGAAAAAATAAAATGGGCTCATAAACTCGTCGGCGTTTTCATACAATTTATATAATTAAAAGTGTTTTGTATAATAGCCCTATTTTGAGTATTAAATCTACGTATGACTGCCAGCAGAAACTTACAAAATTCAAACTGCTCACAGCTTAGGTAAATCGTAGATATAATTTTTCTTTTCTCTTTCTTTATTTTAAACGTAGTCTATTGGTCAACTTTCTTGTGAGATGTCACTCAGTACAAAGTTCAAAACGTTCCTTGTTATAGAGAACTTTTCAAGAAAAAATAGAGATTACGAAATTAAGGATTAATTTACTAAGGACGAATAATTTAACAGTTGTCGAACGTAAAGTATAAAACTCTATGTAAGGTACGTGTGTGCCAAATTGGAACTGTTATAAAACGGAATAAAAATGTAAAGAAAAAAACAAAAAAGGTACAACTCATTTAAGTATTACATATCGATTATGTATTACATATCTGGCGCACAGTATTGGGCTAAGAATAATATGACCCCCGTTCTTCGGTGGGTGGCGTAAGAAACGACTAATGGAAAAGCGTTGAAAATGAATTATGATATCGACGGGTGCCAGGATAACGTTTTTGGAATATACCAGACCAAACTTAGGCAGACCGGTGGCGGGTAATAACGTCAATAGTGCGAGAGATCTGGTTCCAATGGTCGGTCGCCAATCGGTTTGCCCAGCGTGGCGATTATGGCATATACTTAACTGAGACCTATCTTCTACAAAGTACTTTTACAGGCTAACGGCCTGTTAGTAGTAGTAGGAAGGTAATTCGGTCTGTAGAAGTCACTCAGTCACTCAGTCACTCAGTCACTCAGTCACTCAGTTATAGTCCGGTCCCGCAAGAAGGTTTTGAATTTGAACCATAATTGCCATTCTTTTCAAAGATTTTGCAGTACCAGATCTGTCTACTTAATTTTGATCTGGTATACTTCTAGATGATTATCTCGTCCTCTGTCGGTAGCTATTACTATATTCTACCACTTCTTGTGATATTCATGGGATTGCAACCCAGGTCATTTTATTCTTAAGCCGATACTGAGATAATTTTTTTCATGGGAGTGGGATGAAAATTTTACTATTATTATATGTATGGTAGTAATGGGTAAGATTCGACTACCTAATTAGGCTTTGGTAATATACCTATCAAAGCCCGTCCTATAAAAGAGTTCAATTAAGGTTGTTTCTTTGCCCATCATTAATATTTTCATTAAAAAAGTTATCGTCATAAACATCAATGTGACGTTTTGTGAAATACTTACTGTTTGTGCCTGACGGTATGATAGTCAAAGAGTAATATGATTGTTTGTGGTATGAGATATCATATAGTTGCGAGTCTTCTAGATGGAAAAAATAAAATGGGCTCATAAACTCGTCGGCGTTTTCATACAATTTATATAATTAAAAGTGTTTTGTATAATAGCCCTATTTTGAGTATTAAATCTACGTACGACTGCCAGCAGAAACTTACAAAATTCCAAACTGCTCACAGCTTAGGTAAATCGTAGATATAATTTTTTCTTTCTCTATAAGTATCAGTAGTGTAGTGTACAGAGTAGTTGTTAGTCTATAATTTTTTTTATTTTGCTATGCTAATTTGACGACAGTACAAGGTTAAGTTATTTATTAATTGTTACTAAAAAGTGTTATCGTCTCATGAAAGGTTTTCAGTGAAATGTTTAAATGAAATTGAATTTAATTAAATACAATAATTATTACTATTAATAAAAGTAAAAATATATAATTTGTGATGAATTTTATGTTTATATACCCCAGGAAAGTGAACCTTCCTTCCTCTTTCCATTCTTTGTTCATGTAGAGCCTTGTAGAATTTTCAGTGGAGTTCTTTCTGCTCCATAAGGTCTTCTAGAGTAAACTAACTTCCAACTAGGAGTTATAAACTTGTGTTTGTTCCTAGTATTTACATTATGCACATCAGAAGTCTTGCTGAAAGTATTAATGTTTTATACACATACATTAATTATTCATGTACTGTTATACCTTTCAGACACCAAAATATCTCGACTTAATTGTCTAGGCTAGACCTCTGTCTACCCCTGTATTGGGAATTGCGTGAAGATATTTTTTTATTTGTAACTGACTTACCTAGACGTGCTAGTTCATGCAATAGTTAGTGCAATAGTGCAATAAGAATACTAGATCTTATTTTATTTACATGAAACGAGTAATTACTATAGCTGAGTGGTTGGATGAGGTTTTCAAACTTATGAACGATTTATATCGTTATCGTTGATGTCTTCAGTGAAAGGTGGGTTAAGAGTACTTAATTTTACCCTAGTATTGGAAATGACGTGAATATATTTATTATTTATTACATAGTAATTCATAGTTTAATAGATAGTATTTATTAAGAGACACAAATCATACTATTTTATTTTCGTCAGATATAAAATTATAAGGTGGACTTGGACCTACGTGCCATGACGTAAGCAGAACAAAACTCGAATCAGACAAAGACTTTTGTCTACCATTGCGATGATCGTACAAAAAATATCTATGCAAAATATATGCAAATATCATGCATTATTACATGTAGCAGTCGAGTGGCTGGCGCATTTCGTGCGTCCGTTACCGTAGACTTTTAAAATGGTTATCTAGACATTACAATAGTCTAGACGCTGAAATTAGGCATGCGATTCGATTCTTTATTGTTAAAGTTCTAGGCTTGGATTTTTGGGAGTTAAGGAGAAGCACATTTAATTTGTTTTATGTCTAGTTACCTATTCAGAACGTTTAGAAGTTGTCAAATTTCATTTAAAAAGTATAATAAATACAAATTTTAACAAAAAGTGGTATGCTGCTATTCTTAAAAAATAATAATTGTTTAAAAAAATACATAATTTTAAAAAGTTTCAAATATATGTTAAAAATGTCTTTAAGCGCCCTACATTTATCATAAATTTCGCTAACAGCACTGAAAGCCTGAGTGTTTAAACTTCAGTGGTTCACGATAGCCAAGTGTTTGGATGATCGTATTTCGAATAAGGAATTCGGGTCGAGTTCGGTCTCCAGGCGGCCAGGTTTATTCTAAAACGGGTCGAAGATGGGTCAAAGGGCCATAATTGTCTAGACTATATCTAAGTCTACTGTATTGGGAATGACGTAAAGATTTTTTTTTAATTTCATCGATTAATTGACTCTAAGCACCCTAAAACTGTTCTTATATTTGTACTGACATGCGATGTATCACATCAATTGTTAGTTTGTATTGTATTGAACTAATAACTGGGCTGTTAGGTCGTCGAATTTATAATATAAGCGTTGCATTAAATATAGGAACACAGTGATAGAGCCACAATGATTTTTATTTATTTATTTATTGCCAATGTAACTATCTTTACAGGAAAACCCCAATGCGATAGCTTAATCCCCATTTTATTAAATTATTAACAACATTATATAATTAAAGTTAGTTAAAAAGGTCCGTAGCATATAATCCAAATTGCTATCTTTGTGAGATCACTCAGAGTGCAAGAAAATAAATCCAGCTCTTCGGGTATGAGGTTGAGGGTGCGGAGCGCGCGGCACGCTCAGCAGTGGCGGGCGGCGTCTTCGCTCCACATACCTATCCAGCACACACAGTCTCACCTGCGCCAATACATCCGCATTGCTAACTTTTCCACTAAATACTTTGAAAATATATAGTATTAGCGTTAGTTCCCTCCTAGCTCTAAGCTCGTTATAACCTACCATTCCCAGGACAAAAAGTGTTGGGTACGCTTTTTTACAACATTTTATGATATGATCACGAAACGTTAGCTCAGTGTTTAAAATAACCCCCAAGTCTCTAACCTCTGTAACTCTTGATATCGGATTCCCATCTATCTCATAGTGGTAATGGACGGGTGCACGGGATCGGGAGAATGAGATTACAGCGCACTTTAATGTATTAAACTGCAAGAGGTTGTCCCTGCTCCATTCCACCACTCTGTCGATGTCTCTCTGTAGCTTCACACAGTCTGACTCTTCACCCACTGCTAAAGAGAGCTTGAGGTCATCCGCAAACAACAAGCATTTAGCGTCCTGTACCACATTCGGTAAATCGTTTATCATCAAAATGAACTGCAAAGGCCCCAGGTTGCTGCCCTGGCTTACGCCGGTCGTTGTCAAATATGGGTCAGATTTAAACCCTTTATAATCTATATATTGGTACCTACCCCTCATATAACTTGCAAAAAACTGCAGTAAATGTGGAGTGAACCCAACTGCTGCCAGTTTTTTAAGCAAGACATCATTGTTCACTAAGTCGAATGCCTTACGAAAGTCGAAGTATGCTGCATCAGTCTGGACCCCAGAGTCAACTGTTGGCACCACGCTTGACATATAGCTTAAAAGATTGCTGGTCGTGCTTCGCGCCGGTCGGAACCCATGCTGAGCTTCAGATAGTTGCGCGCTTACCTGCTCGTAGATGTTTTTATGGATTGCCGACTCTAAAACTTTTGCAGGAGCCGACAGAACGGCAACTGGCCTGTATCCATCCAAATACCTTCCCAAACCGCCCTTCGGTACTGGCATGAATCGGATTAACTTCTTGTTACACATATATAATGAGTGCCTAATGTGGTTCCCGATAGGAAACACATTAGGCACTCATTATATATGTGTAACAACGGCTCTGCTAGCACCGACCGACAATCCTTTAAAATATAAGGGGGTATACCATCCGGACCCGCAGACCTCTTGGGCTTAAGTTGTTTAAGCGCCCGTCTAACTTCGTCTAGAGCCAGCCGGTCCAAGTGGACCCGCGCCGCTCTATTCTCTCCACCCGCAGACTCTATCGCTGCACTTACATTTAGATCAGCTGTCTCTTCACTAAATACTGATTGGAAGTAATTAGCAAACTCCGCGGCACATTGTTCAGTATTTAAAACTAAACCATTTTTTAAAATGCGGCGCTCTCGATGCTCGCCTCGATTTCGCATAATTCCAGAACGACAATGGGTCCCTTAACAGCTCACTTTGAATTCGTTGCTCATACCGTTCTCGCGCAATAGCTATCAAACTTTTTACATTTGCCCTACACTAAGCGAACGCTTCATAATCAGCAGTCGACCTTTTCGCCTTATATCGTCGATGAAGGTTTGCTTTTAATTTTATGTTGCGAATTATTTCAACCGTGTACCACTCGGGATAAACATATCTCGGGGTACCAGGACTTCGCTTTTTTTCGGGAACGCAGTCATCAATAATAGAATTTAACGTATCGTAAAAGTAGATTAAGCTACTATTTAAGTCTAATTCATACATAGGATTTTAGTCTGTGGCCGCAATTGCTGAGTACAATAATAGAAAGTTAGCCTTATAAAAGTTCCTACCAGTAGGTGTTTGCGTGCTTGCAGATGATTTAAACTCATAGTCACAGATTGACAGATTTGATGATGATAGATTTGACAGTGGTAATGGGCCGGCTCGACCGGGCAAGTACCACGATCTCACAGAATACCGGCGTGAAGTAGAACTCTAACAAACTTCTGCGTTTCGTCTGGTGAGTGCAGGTAGCCGTGGCCCCCGCACCCCCTCCCCCCGGGGGGAGCACTCTAAGGCCGGCAACACATCTGTTTGTCTCTATTATTGATTTTGTTAGCAAGCAAGAATCCTGCACTTATTATATGAAAATTCTCATTATGTACATTGGCGGGGCATCGGACGTAGACATCCTGCAACTGTAATACAAAGCTTAGCTTTTTATATAGCTTAATATAAATGTCGAAAAAAATTCTATTCTCGCGTTCTATCGGAATCTAGAGTCCATATAGGACGTGAGTCCTTCTCCTTAATTCAGAATTCAATTAATGAATACAAAATGGATAGCCGAAAAAATCACCTCAACAATTGTGTTTTTATTTGCATACAACATCATGACCGTCTAGACTGTACGTGACACGAATGTCCGTTTGTTTGACTGCTGTTTTAATATATACAACTAGCACTTGCAATTATAGATGCAGCGGTATTACTTTTTGAAATTTCATCAACTTCTTCATTCTTTAAATGATCTTTCTGCTAATCTTGTACAAACACAGAAATATATATAAATTTCGTCCAATTTAAAAATATAAATATATTTACAAAATATACATTTTTAAATTGGAATTGTAAATGTTGGAAGCTAACTGGCTAATATTTCGGTTTAAATAGTTTTGTTCTCTCTAAATGAGAAACAAAGTGACTTTTTTAAAATCTATTAATGTTTTTATTCTGATATTAGAAAAAATATACGATATTCCAGCGGTTGGGTGATCGAAACTTGAGTATAGAGATCCGAGGTCGATCCCAAAGGTATGTACCAATAGGTTTTATCAAAAACTTATATAGGATATATATCGTGGGCTTGGACATAAAGACAGCGACGGGCTCACCACCATTCACATTATCACAAAAATGTCTTCGGTAGAAGGTGGGTCGAAAGGTCTTAATTGTCTAGACCTCTCTCTACTCCAGTATCGGGAATAGCGTGAAGGTATATTCTTATAGGAATAAAATTTTTGCAGACCGGCGGCAATAAATCATTAATTCATAGATTATGACATTGTATAATTATTGTTTTAATTGACAATTTTTTGATATTTTACTATAAGTTCGCATAATGTTAAAAGTTCTCCACAGTCTGGGTAACTTTTAACATTATAAGAACTTGTTGTTACCTACAGTCGGACCTTAAAATAATTCGAATTTTAAACTATATAAATCTTATCTATTAAACTATATAAATCGTACATAAGTTTTTTTTAAATTGATCGGTACAAGTCTACCATCTGGAGATCGAACTCGGGTCTCTCGACACGAATTCTTATCACTAAACCACTCGCCAATCGTGACAGTCTATGTAACTATATCACAAAAATTTAGCATTTCATTCAAAATATGAGTTATGTGGCTTGTATCTAGTAGTCAGAGGTTTAGACAACTTCGCCCTTTCAAACCAAATTGCGCCGGAACTCGTTTGGTATTATTATTTTACAACATAAGGTAAGTATAGAATCCTTAAATTAACAGCAAACTTAGTCGTAACAATGTTGTACTTAATACCAGTCTGACATGTGTCGTTAATTTTGTTTAAATATACACTTTACGACTTTCGTCTTTGACTCTTTGACGTTATAGTTATGGTAAAAAGAAGCACGCATATTTTGAGAGTTTGTAATAAGAAATAAGAAAATAAGTCCGTAACAGTTTTCATTCTTAATTCTCCCGTCACGCTCTGTACACCAAACTGGGAAAAGGGTGAAAATCAAACCTGATGACATCTGCTAACAATTCTAAAGAAGCTTATAGATGTGTCCCGCGAAGCCTAAAATGTAATACTTCATCGCACATTATTACACTTACTTATTTTCACGCACAATCTTTGTCGGAGTAACCAGAGGCAACTAATCGTTAAGTGTCAAGATTCTATCGATTCTTTCAAATTCATAATTGTCTTCATACATGCACGTCAAGGTATCCAAGTACTCTTGACCTTCTCCTGTTCCAGCAATTTTCTCACATAGTCACTCTTAATCTCTCTCTGCTCTGGTCAAGGTTATAGACCTTCAAACTGGAACACAACAGTTGTTACGTTGCCATCTAGCGGTAGAAACAAATAAAAATTTGGTACTGACGCATACAACTCCTAAGCAGAGAGAGAGAGTCGGAAAGAGTCCCACCTTCAGCTGTGGATAGAATATGATGAAATGATAAGTATGGTCTTGGCCATCGACGCTCATAAGAAAATGAGTTGACGTCTGGGTGATAGGAGATGAGTAGTAACTTAGAGTTAAAAAGAAATATCTGACGTTTGGAAGAGGAAAATTTTTTGTTATATATATAGATACGGACACATACAGACGTAAAGTAAGTAGCAAAAGCAATTTTGCTATAGAATCCGAAACAACGAAGGTACCATAAACACCCAGACCCAAAGTATTGTAGAAAAAGTGTTTTTTTTACGTTGACCCGTCCGTAAATTAAACCCAGGATCCCAGAGGTAGCGACACCTTAAAAACTGGTATATTCGCCACTTGTCTACAGAGGTGGCCAGATTTGGACATTGTGATGAAATCACTGTGTGTTGATCAATATTTTAATCTTGACTCTTATTTACACTCTTCTTATTTGTTTTTTATGGGATTAGGATGAAAAACAAGCTAACAGCCCACGAGATGGTAATTGACTACTGCAGCCCAGTGACAGGTGGTGAGCCCGTCGCCGTCTTTTTGTCCATGCCAACGATATAAATCGTATATAAGTTTTGTAAAAACTCATTGGTACGAGCCTTAGGGGGTTGAACTCGGGTCTCGTGACTCGAATTCCGATCAAAGTAGATTAATAATAATAAAAAAAATCTTATTTTTATATAAATATCTTCTATAATAGGTAGGTACGCTATTTCTGGCATCTGATTTCTATTTACGTTTAATTGCTTAATAACACAGGGCATTAAACAATGTATTAAACGCGCAATATCTAATTACGTTTATCACAAGCTGTCTGTCTATCTGTCTGTGATGAAAATTTACTTACATATCGAGCTGTCATGAGAGTGAATAAATAACGAATACGAGTACACAATAACACATCTCTGTGTTAATTATTAATAACATGTATTGATAACGGGCTAATTGTGGATCGTATTGAGTTTACAGTGCTTTTTATTTTTATGGCCAGTGTTTAAATAGACATTTTTTATAACTTCATTAAAAAGAAGACTTCCGTTGGGTGTCGCTTTAAGAATTTGCCACCTTTTTTCTTCCCGTGAGTGTCGAAAGAGGCGACTAAGGGATGTCTTTATATATAATTTATACCTATGGATGATAAAGATCTCTAAAAATATCGGAACAAAATCAATCGGACTGGCTGCATCATCTAACATGCTTTTACTCAATGCTTTTATGGATACTTGTAATCCTAAAACCAATCCGCTTGATAACGTGGCGATTACAACATATATACCTTACGGAAAAGGCCTGTGAACTACAGTAAACAGGCCATTATGCTTACATGCATACATAAATAAATAGGGACAACATCACATACATTGCCCTGATCCTAAAGTAAAAAGATTAAGCATTTGTAATATGGAATCAGAAACAACGAAGGTACCACATATACTTAGGCCTGAGAAAATATAGAAAAGGTGTTTTCTATATTGACTTGACCGGGAACCCGAGACCTCAGAACTGGCAACACCTTGAAAAACGGTATTTACGCCACTGGTCACGGATTCGTCCGGAGGTTGTTAAGGCCGTTAAGTAAGAAATTAAAATGAGTTGTAAATATATTAATGAAATGAAATGTAAAAGTGATTTTTATAGCAGCCTGTCGCAAGTTTATTATTGACATAATCTACATCTTGCGTGCATAAGACCTGACTTAACATAAATATGGATAAAACAAACAGACACCAAATAATGCGACAAACTAAAACATCGTTAATTTAATAAATATGTAAATGTAAATTTCTAAATTAATTATATAAATAATCACGATAGTCGAGTGGTTGGGTGATTGGAATTCGAGTCAAGAGACCCGAGTTTGATCCCTAGGTGGTAGGTTCGTTCCAGTGTATTTTTTCAAATCTTATAAATGATTTATATCGTTGGCTTGGATCTGAAGACGGCGACAGGCTCAACACCTGTCACATTCTCCAAAAAAATGTCTTCGGTGAAATGAGGGTCGTAAGGACTTAATTGTCTACTCTAATAATGGGAATGCCGTCAAGATATTTTTTTAAATAATTCTTCTTAAAAAATACCTGCTTCAGGACCCATCGAACTTCGGGAGGTGAAAGATTGTACAGTTCTATTACAAACACAACGTCTCCACTACGGTCCCTGTTAAAGATAGAATTAGGAGAACTTGTTAGCCACGATAGCCGAATATTGGATTATTCAAATTCGAATCAGTTCGAAGGAAGTCTCCTGCCAATAAAGCTATATTTATCTTAACGCAATTCCCAATACAGGGGCAGACAGAGATCTAATCTAGACAATTATGTCCCTTCAACCCGCCTTCCACCGAAGATATTTTCGGGACAACGTGACAGGTGGTGAGCCCGTCAACGATTTTATGTCAAAGCCAAAGATGTAATTCGTACACAAGTTTTTGTAAAATCCATTGGTACGAGCTGTAGTTGTGTAAGCTGAGTAGCTGGGGATGGAACTCGAGTCTCTTGACTCGAAATTCCGACCAAAACCAGTAAAGCTCATTGATATGAAACTTCTTCCAGGGGCTGGAACACCAGTTGCATCAATGGCTTGGACTCTAAGATGTCGACAGGCTCAACGTCTCTCTCGCTGTGCCAAATATTCTCCGGTGAAATCTGGGTCAAAGGACTTCATTAAGGCCTTTGACTACTCCAGTAATGGGAATGCATGAGAATTAAAAAAAATACCACGCAACTCGTCCATGGAGATCGTCACAATATATAATTATAACTGTTGGATATTTGTAGGAATTGTTATAAGGCAGTGTCCAAGTCCCAGAAGACAACGAAACTTGCGCATTTTTCAAGATGGGGTAGACAGACCTCTAAACAATTAAGTCCTTTAGACTTTACTTTCACCGAAGCTTATGTGCGCAACATGCATAAACATCTATGACTCTAGCACAAATATTCATGTTAATCACACAAATGTTTGCTTCTAGCGGTACTCGAAACCGCAACCCTTAGCTTTAAAGGCAGCTTCACAACCAACTATGTATCGGCTATCGACTCATCCATAGCCAAACATATTAACAAATATTGGAGCTAATTAGAAACGTACAGGGTCACTATAAGCGCCATGTTTATGTACATCCTATAACAAGTGTAACATTTTGATGGGGGAGCAGTGATCTCTTAAAGCTTCAAATTCTCAGACTTGCAGTCAGCAGGAGACAACTTTTGACAGTTGGCGAAGATTTACGACTTAACTTATTTTCAGTCGTACGACGCATGAATAACAGTTTGTACGCTTTCGGAATGATCTTAAATTCTATATAAGCTCGCACAATTATATTTATGAAATGACAACACAAACAAATGTATGAAATTACTGGTAAATGAAAATTGTAACTTGATATTAATTTTTATTACTATAATTTTTTTTAGTCACGATAACCGAGTTGTTGGGTGGTCGGAATTTCGAGTCAAGAGACCCGAGTTCGATCCCCAGGTGGCAGTACCAATGAGTTTTTCAAAAACTTATGTACGAATTTCATCGTTGGCTTGGACATAAAGGCGGCGACGGGCTCACCACCTGTCACGTTGTCCCGAAAATATCTTCGGTGGAAGGTGGGTCAAAGGGACTTAATTGTCTAGACTTGACCTTTGTCTACCCCTGTATTGGGAATTGCGTGAAGATATATAATTTTTTTTCGTTATTTGAGTTACCGTTGGAATTTCACTACCTTGCGGTATCGCTGTAAAATATATCATAACTTTTCTCTCCGTGCTTGTCATAAAACATGCCTCAGAGAAAAATAAATAATCTCAAAGTAGTACAAGCACTTGTTGTGGAATCAGAAACAACTAAGGTACTACTAGCAACGAGACCCGAGTAAATGTAGAAAAACAGTTTTCTATTTTCATTCTACCTTGACCCGTCCGGGAATCGAACCCTAAATAAATAAACCCTACCGGCAACGTTTACGTCTTTGGTGCGTGGCAAACTCTCCTTATATGAGGCCTGCTGTGTATTTTTAGTTGTGGTTATGTACATTCATATATCAAGTTTATAGTTACAATCAAGGTAATTTTTCAGCCAGTTTACACAACACCTTCCAACAACTAAACCTTCCTCCAGAACCCAAAAATTTTTTTGAATTCATCGTATATTTATAATGTGCATGACTAAATAAGAAAATCATTCATCTCAACAAATTAAGTAAGGCACTCTAGTATTATTTTATAATCATTTATTTACGTTTCCTCATGATCTTTAAGGTGGTGAAGGAAATCATGGCCATACCACAAACACGAGAAAATTTTGAAAAAATATTTTCTACATTGAACCGATCGGGAATGGAACCGGCGACCTCAGAGCTGGCGATACTACGCTCGGCACGTACGTCACTTATCCACGGAGGTCACGCCGTATTTCAATCTAAGAAATAGTAATAAAAATATATAAAAATTTCTAAGATACGCATCTTATTTCGAGAATAGAGTGTCTCCTAGGTAGGAGCTAGCTCTAGCTTGGAGACACTCTACTCTCTAAATAATATAGCTAGAGCTCCTCTCAACTATATTATTTTTCACAGAATATTGGAAAGGAAGCGACCTTGGGATTGTACAATGAACTCGAGTTCTAAACCAAGATACTTCCACTCTCATAAATAACTGTAAAAAAAATAGGAACAATGTTAATATAAATCCGTTCATAATAACAACAATTACAATTTTCACCCTATTTTCTGTTCCTCTCGCATTGTTCGTTAGATAGTGCTACTAACTCTAAAGCGGAAGCTGCGCCGCGTGGGGTCGCCCGCATAATTCTGATGACAGTTTCCGCGCCAAATTAAATAGGGGATGCACGATAAAGACCTCCCTGGTAGCGGACCGTTTGGTCCGTCAAAGAATACATACGTATATAGTCCGCATATTAAATACTTTTTTTATAGTAATGCGATAGTCATTCATTAATTTTTTTCAGCAATAGTAGTGTTTCATATATATAAGTAGTTTATTTTAAATAAGTAATGATTTTACTTTTAATTTTAATTTCTAGTTTATTTTGAATAAGGGGTACTTTACTCTTTAAATTTAGAATCGTCGTAAAGCATTTAATTATTTTTTGTTGTGCGGTATTTGGCTTAGTTGTTAGTTGTTTCTATAAAAAACGTTTTTTTTTCTATTTGGCCTTTAGCAACATTTACATTAAAACATATATAACCTAATAAATCCACTGCTATAATGGTGTCTCCCAAGAGGATTTGCCATAATCGCCATGCTTTGCGAGGGGATAAGTGGGTGTGGTGTATTTGGTCTGTCATTTTTTGACACGGTTATTCTACCATTAGTCGGTGGCTGTCATTTTGTCGTCTCTTACGACGTCCACGGGAAGAAAGAAGTTGGGCCGATATCACACGGCAATTTACTTTAAATTTTTGAAAAATCTAATAGAATATATGATTTAGAAATATATGTAGACATATGTAGATTTTCGAGTTTCTTATTTCATACTTTTGATTATTGTGGTTATTAAGGAGCGAGGACTGCTTCAAAGAATTATTATAATGTGTTTAATGTTATACATTTAACAGCTTTTTCTCGCGACTTCAGTCATAGAAATACATAAACGCTTCAGGGTAACATTTTGATGACTTCTAGATTTTGTGAATTCTCACCGCCATAGAAACATCATCAATTTGATCGCTTCTACAACATGATAACAGGGTTGAAGTGTGAATAGTGCAACTGATATTTACTGAGAATAGACTGCATTTTGATTATAGTCTTCTTTGCATCAGTAAACCTACTCGTAGCGTAAAGATCGTCTTTTCAAGACCTGATACGTACGTGTTCCTCACCTGGTATTACGCTCCCCATCGTGTGGTTGTCACTTACCATCTTTACATCTTAAAAAAAAAACGTTATCAAATTTTCAGAGAATTAGAAACTTTCGCATTACTTTAAAATGAGTGACGAAATTAAGTAACGACCTCGTACAATGTAGTAAATGAATTATCCCGTAATTACAAACAGTCATGACTCTGTGCTAAATCAGCACAGAGTCATGACTGTTTGTAATTACGGGATGTGTAGAGGCCTATTTTTAGCAGTAGCATAGCCCATGACCTGCAGAAATTATGATCAAAAGTGGCAGCCAGTCTCTCACAATCAATAGTTAGATTTACCTGTATATGGTAGGTTACTTTTACATGATTTAGTTCACCAATTATGTATGATTGATATGACAATTAGGTACTGTAACTTGTATTAAAAAATAGCATAAAATAAGCGTTTAATGAAAAGGGAAATAACAATGACTTCCATACTTAGCCAATATTAGCCATTAAGCCAATAAAAGTTTTAATTCATTTCCTAATAAAAACAAACAACAAACAGACGGCCCGGAAAAGTAGTGGTCTATGTCCCGCAATAGATAACCGCAGTCCACTATATCGCAGTGGATGACCTATAAGGAGGATTCGATAATCGTCCTGCTTAATATGCGGAAAGGCTGTCGCAGTATCAGCTTTAGACGCTGCTAACCATCAATGAACTCCAAATTTTTGCTATTTGTCGACAGGGATTGTGATTTTCAAGGCTTCTCTAATACTACCTTCTTACGATACCCACGAGGCAATAAATTCTTTTATTAAATTCAATATTGCCATATTTTCTGTTTACTTATCATGGATTGTACTCTGTGTTCTGTATAGCCACAATTACAATACACCCCAGTATTATGAGAAATTATTTTTAATTATCGTTCCATTCTATTTAAATTATTTCTATTGTTTCCTTCCCCTTTCTCCCGGTATAGCGTGGCAATGACAATTCGCGAAGTTGTACAACTATACTTGCGTTAATATATTGGATACATGATAAAAGAAAAATGGGATTAAAAGTTTTCACGATAAGGTTGAAATTAGTACACAAAATTTGGAGTCGGTTGTGAGATTAACTGGTTTAGGGTACGCTGAGCATCGGATGGGAACATTGTCCTTCGGTAGCCTTGGCTCCTTTTATCGCGATGATTGTAATCAATCAGGGCTGTCATGCGGGCACATTCATATTTTTCTACGTGAAATTGAAATTTATTGAAGCAAGCCGTTCCGGATTACAATGTATGGAATTGCAAAAAACAATAATTGTTTGTTATTTTACTATTTAATAAATTTAAATATTGTCTTTTTTATTTTAACTGTCGATGTTGTATATAAAAGAAGTATAAAAATATAAAGAAGTAGCTAATAAAATTAACTAAATGAAATATTGCAGTATAAGAAATGTCGGATACATTACCGTGAAATACACATCTACTTCAAAGCCATGTAATAATGTTTAATGTAAATAAAACACTATAATTAAAAAATTATAAATTAAAAAAAAATCATGTCTATTATAATGCCAGTAACAATTTACTGAACGTTTATATTTTATAAAGCTTACTTAAATAACCACTGCCGAAATTCAGTTGACCCAAATCTAATGTATCGCTCTGAAATTTCTCTTGACCCATTTCTTAAAGAATGGTCGCATCCTGTTCCCCTTCGAATCGTTCGCGAAAAAAAAAATAAGAAAGGAGGTCAAAGACCGTGCATCTCCTGTCACTATTGGTCAGCGTCAACTGGGCGGCCATTTGCATTACTGTTTAACAGGTTATGATGGAAGGAAAGAAGAACACACACATAATTAAAAATGATTTGTTGCACGAGGGCGAATGACCCTATTTTTTTTAAATAGTGTAGTTTGAAATTGTCGATAAACAGTGACAAATGAGCGAAAATTTATAAAAATACAGGTATAAAAAATAATAAAGAATTATAATCATAGTTTTGAAAAGATAGCATAGTTTAACCGTAGTTCGCTACAAGAGAAACAGTTATGAATGTTTGAAAATTTCCAATTTTTTATGTATAACATTTTATTTTTATATGAAAACTACTGAACTTATATGAAAAACACAAAAAACGATTTTTTAAAGTATTATAATTAAATTAAAGAAAAAAAATTTTTTTCTATTTAATTTAATCACATAAATATGCTTTAAAAATCAACAAAATTGCGTAATAAAAAAGAATTATAATTTATGGTATTTTTGTGAAAATTTCAACCGTTCACCAGATGGTATGTGAATGCTACAGTCCATGAACACCTGAAAACGATTAAAAACAAAAAAGATCGACTTTTCTAAACTCGATTCCAAACTTAGATGACTAAGAGAGAATACAAATAAATAGGTATACATAGATAGGAACAATATCATTCTTCCGATATCAAAGTAAGTAGCTAAATTTTTGTTATGGAATCTGAAACAACGAAGGTATCACAAACAGACCCGAGACTATGTAGAAAAAGTGATTTTTTACGTTAAATATTAGAATCGGATCCGAAACTTCTGAGACACCATGAAAACCGGTGTGTATGCCTCTCGCCCATGGAGGTCACCGAATTAATAGTATACCTTTAATTATTACCTTCACTTTAATAATTATTACCTTTTATTATTTTAGTATTACTTTAAGTTGACGATTTATGTTGATAGCCGAGTGGATCTCGGAATTCGTGACGAGAGACCCGAGTTCGATCCCCAGGTGGCAGGCTCGTACCAAAGGGTTTTTTCAACACCTATGTACGATATATTATATCGTTGGCTTAGACATAAAGATGGCGACGGGCTCACCACCTGTCGCGTTGTCCCGGTGATGATCTGATCAAATATCTTCGGTGGAAGGTGGGTCGAAGTGACTTAATTGTCTAGACTAGACCTCTGGCAATTCCCAATACAGGGGGTATTGGGAATTGCGTGGAAATTAATATCTTCTTTTATTTTTTTTATTTATGTTGAGCGGAATCGCGAGGTCAGTACCAAACGCGAGGTGTTTCTTACTTATTTTAACTTTGAACCGATATTTCACGATTACCTCGTTGAAATACACCAGGAGATGAAAGTCTGCGTGATTAAGGTACGCTTGGTTAGGAATAAATGGCGCTATAATACTTTTCATTTTTTTTCGAAAACATAAACGCTTATATTTTGACAAATTTGGAACGTATATTTCTAATTAATGACTATGAAATATGTTACGATTGAAAACTATCTAATTACAAACTATTGACCACTTTGTAAGAGTACTTTGAAGACAGGTTCATAGCTGTATGGATGTTTAAATATTTATAATATAAATATTTATATTATACTCACGGTAATAAATCAAAGTAAGTTAGTAAGATTACATAGAAAAACATGTTTCTTTTAAATTATTTCAAAGTATGTTTCAAGAAAAAAACAAATTAAAGGCAACAGCTCTAAGATGCACGGTGTCTGGTACTGTGATCGCCAATACGCTTGCCAAACGTGTCGATTATGGTAAACCCTGCCAAATACGGTTGAGCCCTATGCTCTGTAGAGGACTTTATGGAGCCGTTAAGATAATGAATAGTTTCGAGTAACTTTAATTATTTAGGCAAGGCACGCTACGAAGTCTAATTAAGTTTAAGGTTTTCCTGTTTTTTTTTTATTTTATCGCACCCATTGGTCTAGTTTGATATTACATAGACTATGGTTCTTCAAGATCATAATCGGATTGTTATATCTATAGATTGTCCATCCTTACGAACAATTATGAATCCTATAGATAAGTAAATGAGGGTAAAGGAATGTGTTTTTCGACTACTGAAGCATATATTCAATAAAATACATTACATCGTTAAAACATAAACAAGAGTTACCATTCAGCGGATAGTATACTCTAAGCTGGGGCTGCGTAAGATGAGTTGTACATACCACGTACATAACACATAATGTAGTGGAGAAATTTTGATTTTACTCTCCATAAATTATATAATAAATTTTCATACTGCTTGTATATAAAAATTGATCCTAAGCAAGTAAAAAAAAAACAAAGTTTTCCACTTTACGATGTTAGAGTATAGATTACCTATTAGGTATAGTGAATAGGTATATATATACTTTTATAAAGAACTTTTAGGCTTTTTTTTTGAAAGTTTTTGGCTAAAAAATTTTGGCTTTTTTTTACTTAATAAGATTTTAGTAAATCAAATCGATTAGTTGTGGCAGTGTTAATGTCAAACATTAAAATAAAATGCTAATTATCGATATGTAACAACGGGCGTCACTGTTGCGCGACATCGCACTGGTAGTGACCTCGACATCCGCCCGATGGTCGTGGGAATGGACATGTTTCCCTCGCCTCAGCACAGACTCTTTTCATATCTAGGCAACTAGTTCTTTCGCGGTCGCTAGGGAGCGTACTTATCGATAAATTTATATAAGAATATTTCTTTTTGTGAAATTGTTGATCTTAATAATTCATTGTAAAAACGCTTTAGAAGAATGTATCTATAAATAACTTTTTATTCTAAATGAAGTGGTTCAGATTTTTTAATAATCTATTACAACATATACAAATAAGTCCATACGCTGCGTCTGTCTATCACACAATTCCCAACACAGGGGTAGACAGAGGTCCAGTCTAGATAATTACGTCCCTTCGACCCACCTTCCACCGAAGATATTTTCGGGACAACGTGACAAGTGGTGAGCTCGTTGCCGTCTTTATGTCCAAGCCATCAATATAATTTGTACATAAGTTTTTGAAAAACCCATTGGTACAAGCCTGCCACCTGGGGATCGAACTCGGGTTTCTTGACTCGAAATTCCGACCGACTGAAGGTGATAAACTCAAAAACTACTGAACGGGTCTTCATACGTTTTTCACTAATGCACGAACTGATTTATGGTGGTCAATTGTACACTTAATCAAGAAAGTTAGAATCGGTTAGGTTTTAGATTTTGTGTAAATTGGCTGGAATGTCATGATGATTGTTATTATGGAAAAATGTCTTTACACCATTTCAAACACAGGGGTGGACAGAGGTCTAGAGAGTAAAGTATAGAGACCTAGACAATATAGATAATAAAAAAATTTGACGACCTTTTGCTCACTTTATGTCCAAGCCAACAATATAAAACGTACATAAGTTATGATAAAACCATTGGTGCCTAAGCCTTCTACCTGGAGATCAAACTCGAGTCACTTGATTCGAATTCCGATCACCAAACTACTCGGCTATCTTGACTAATATAACACACATGCAAACGCAACAGGCCGATATACTCAGACAGTAAAAAAATGTTAATAATAATACCACCGCCTCTCCTCCCGTGGGTGTCGTAAGAGGCGATTGAGGGAATAGCGTTGTAAATGGCATAGAGTATCCGCTTTGGGTACAGACCTTAAGCCGACCGGTGATGGACTGCCGCGTCTACGCTGCGAGGTGTTTGGTATTGTGATCGATGATCAGCTTGCCAAGCGTGGTGATTACGGCAAATCCTTCTTCAGGGAGAGGTTTACAGTGAACTTTTATGGGCCATTAAGAAAGTAAGTGAGTAAGCTCTGCTGACCGAGCAAAGGTGGTTTTTGCTACGATTCTACATGAGTGGTAACGGTGTTACACTATTCTCACCCGTTTCTTCCCATGGATGTTGTAAGAGGCGAATATGGGAAGAATTTAACATCAGTCTCGGTACATATTGATGATGGTCATCTACAAATTTAAAATAAGGTCAGATACCCATTTACAATAAGGATAATGCATAGATAACTACAAAGAGGGCTTAAACATTTCTCAAGTAAATTAGAAAATGCCTTACTTTTCCGGCAATATATTTTCAAGAATTTCTTTATAATGGGGTGTTTAGAGGTCTGTGCAATTTAGTTATTTCCTCCCTACGTTTTTCCAGAGATTATTTAGGGCCATTTAACAGTTGGTGAGCCAGTTGGTCATCGCCTTTCTTCTGGGGATCAAACACGGGATTCCTGATTCCGATCACCATCACTTGGCTATCTTGTCTACCCAGTTTTTACCCAAATAGTATTTGTGACATTTGTCAGATCATCAGATAAAAAATACCGATTCGGTTCCGATCAAGAGCGGCCTTCACGTGAGACGTTTGCAAGTCTCTGCAGTCTTGCAAGTCTGCTGCGTGCTGTAAGTCTGCTGCGCGCTGCAAGTCGGGTCTTAGTCGTTTATCACCAGAGCCCATAAAAATACTCAAATTCCGCGTGGGTGTTGAAAATCCAGCTTCCCGGAAATGTGGCACCTAATGGCACATAATTGGCAATTATGTTTTAAGAATTTGCGCAGTATCAGAACAGCGTCGTGGCGCATGGAGCGCGACATAATTTTGACACTACGATTATTTTTATACAAATAGGTCTATAATTGTTTGAGATACGAAACCCGAGCGTCAAGGAACCTTATTTCGAATATATTTAGTTCATTGTTAAATTGGGTAACTTGTACGGCGGTAGGCTCATCACTTGTCACGTTGTCCAATTTATTTTAACATAGATAAATACTCATGAACATTCATGACTTGAGACAAACATTCATATTTATGACACAAATGCTTGTAATCACCTAGCGGAATTCGAAACCGCAACCCTTCTAAGACAAGAGAACTACCAACTAAGCCATTGACGATTAGAATAAGATTGTGAATTCAAACGATAAAAAATTTCCAATGGTTATTAATTACTTCTGGTATGTTACTTAGTCTCATTAGAACATCAAAGTGACGCGTCAAGACACCAAATCATTCTTTGTTCAATACTGCGTTCCGCTGCGGTGACTTTGAACTTTAGTCACACAAACAGCAACCAATATCAATTCACCATCCAAAAACTGCATCTACTCTCTTAGTATAAGGCAATAAAGTCGATTATTGTGCAGATTGTATTTTAGTAAATGTAACAGATTTAATGTTCATGACATGTGTAGTTCGCGATATTGGCCGTAATTGTTTAATGTAGCTGACATTTTGGTGTTCGGTGGCAGGTCAACCATGGCCGGGTATCTGGAACCCTGCTATTAGGTCGTAGATATAAGCTAATGATCATAGTGGATGCGAATTATCTGAAGAGGTTTGTTGTGCTACACGGTAGTGAGATTTTTTCCGGTGCGGCCTTGTTAGGAAGATTGATCTATTGTTGTTATCATACTTGACATTTATGTAAGGTAATTTCGCAACCTTCTGGCAACGGGTCAATGAACCCATCCTGTTAGCATTAGTAGTTCATATTATAATCAATAGTGGTATAGTCTTTTGTATTATTTTGGATGTTTTTATTTATTCCCTTTCAAACATATATCGCTTTAGTTAACAGCCTTCTTACGTAATTGCCGTTCCCGTGGATTTATAACAATTAAGACGTCAAGCAAGTGAATTTTTGGTTATTTATTGTTTATTATAGTGTATTATTTATATTACCAGTACATGTCAAATCAAAGCTAAACGCTGTTTTTTTATTAAATTTAGGGTTGATTAAAGCTCTTATTAATGTGAAATACCGGTTCGCAAGAACATTATCTCCTCAGAGAAGAATTTAGGGGCTTCCTTTCTTTTTTTTTTAACTATATCACAATACTCTTTATATTTCATAACCATGTTAATGTTATGGCACTAAAATTATCTAAAAAGGTTGTAACCTTTTTGCGTCTATTTTAGTTTAAGGAATGTCTATTCCCATTTTATTCGAATATAAAGTACGATTATTGTAGTTTTTAGTTAATAAGTATTTTAAATGTAAACATAATTTTGATTCTGTAAATAATTGATTCTGTAAAAATTAAGTATTTATAAAAAAATATTTATCCACTGTTGGCGAGATATAGGTACAAGCTATATCTTAAATTTCACGGTCCGTGCAGCTTGTTCCGCAGGGTTACTACAAAACTTATTTTTTTTTTTTTGGTAATTTTGATATTACATACTTATTCTTCATTACTGACTGGGAAGTCACAGAGAACAGAGACATCTGTCTACTACAGACCCGTAAGTTTTTTTCATAAACACGAGCATTTATCATCATGTATGTAGAGTGGAATTCTATGCACTATCTGCAGCCTTTTTTCCCTTGGTCTTCCCTCAATTCCCCAAAGAAAAAGCCTTAGTAATCACATGGCTTTTATTTTAAAAAACACGTGACCTAAGTAGACTGTTGACGCGCTACAGCCTTTGAGGTGTGGGGTGTTTATTAATGCGATGGATACCGTTATCCGAGTGTGGAAATTAAGGAAGTTACTTCGTATGTGAGAGGGCTAATTACCATACACACTGGAAATAGTAGTATAATAGTCATTGTATTGCCTTCTAAATGGCAATGGGTACTAACCGAAATTAGACAGACTTAGACATTAAGCAGCTGCAGCTTCTACACATTGCAGCATCACATACATTGCTCTGATCCCAAAGTAAGCAGCTTAAGGACTTGTATTATAGAATCCTAAATAAGAAGGTGCTACAAACACCCGGACCTGGGAAAATAAAGAAAAAGTGTTTTCTACATTGTCCCGACCAGGGATCTAACTCGGGACCTCGGAGCTAGCGACACCATGTTGTTTACACCTGTTGAGTACACCACTCGTCCACGCAGGCCGACAGATAAAAGATATGAGATAGAAGATTATCGTCAATTGGGAGCAAAATTTGAAAATTTGGCAGTACAAGATTACGAATGTTTTGAGAGGCCCGTACCAAGAAGTTTACTCTCAAACAAATTATTGAGGCACCTCTTATCAGAATGAAAAGTGACCATTGAGTCGAGTTAGCGAGCGTTGTCCCTGATTGTGTCATTTGACAAGGTTCGTGACCTCGGCCTGCCAAAATCTAGCGGTCATTCAGGTTCCGATGGGTATAAAAATTTGAGAAAAAAAAATTATCTTCACGTCACTCCCAATAAGGGGTAGATAGAGGTCAAGACAGTTAGGTATTTTATCTTAAACCGAAGACATTTTTCGGGAAAACGTCGCTGGTGCTAAGCCTGTCACCGTCTTAAAAGAGCCAACTTGTCCAAGCCAACGATATAAATCGTAATAAAATTTTGAAAAAACTCATTGGTACGCTTACGACCTCGTGATCTAACTCGTGTCATGTCTCTAATTCCTAATCTCTCGAGTCATGACTGTCGTGACAATACAGTACATTTTTTTATATTTATTATTAAATGAAGTAACATTAGGACTTCAATTAACATTATATATATTCAACATTATAAATAACATACAATATTCAGCATACAGTAATAAAATAAAAAATACATAAACTAAAACAATACAAATAATTTTTTCTTTCCTCTTGTATTTGCTTACAGTAAAACAACTACATTTTGACAAAGGAGTCTTTCAACCTTTATTAACCTTTACACTGAAAGACTTAAAGCAAATTAAGACCTAATATTCCTGAAAATTAATACGGCAGCGCCATGGGATTTGTAGCATATATAACAACAACTTCTCATTAATTTGGTAAAGGTGGGAGATGACTGTCTCGTAGGTCATTTATGTGATTGACTACCTTTTGTTGGCAGGTGAGCTCTTGTCTTAAAGTTTTGTCTTTTAATTTTGTGCACCCACTTAATTTGTATAAATTAAGAGGGATAATAGTGTATGTATGTATAATAGTGTCTGTTATGTAGATAGTTGTAATATATATAAAAAGGGAATTATTTTTGTTAAATTTATGTTCCTACGAAAAAAGAAAGATTAAAGTGTCAATTAGATAGTTTATATATTTAATTTTATATTTAAATATATAAAATTAAATATATAAAGATGTCACGACAGCCGAGTGGTTGAGTGGTCGGAATTTCGAGTCAAGATACCCGAGTTAGATCCCCAGGTAGTTCGTACCAATAGGTTTTCAAAAACTTATGTGCGAATAACATATTTGGCTTGGACATAAAAGACGACGACAGGAAGGTGGGTCGAAGGGACTTAATTGTCTAGATTAGACCTCTGCCTACCCCTGTATTGGGAATTGCATGAAGATATATATAAAATTAAATGAAGTGTGGTAACAATCAAAATCAAGCTTTTACAGGCCGTTATGTGCGTATTCTTGTATTAGTTTAATAAAAACCCCGTAATGAAATGAAAGTAAATAGAACACAGAAACTCATTGCTACATTTTTCTTAGTTGGATGCATTTTCAAATTTGACAACAAACAATTTTGTTTTTTATCAGTCATCAGTCCGTATGGATCCATAACCCAATAATCTAATATTTAACAACAGCCTCTCTTATTTTTTAATTACAAGAATTCCAAAAACTATTATTTTGGGCTCAGAAACGTCCTAGGAACCTTTTCCACTTAGTTTCACTCAATTATCTTGCTAAATTGCTCGAAGAGGGGAGGGTCAAGAGTACTCGGATACCTAGACGTGCATGTATGAAGAAGATGATGAATCTGAGAGAAGCGAAAGAAGTATGTAGGGATCGTGATACTTGGCGATCTGTTCTCTCTGGCTACCCCGTCAGGGATTGTGCGTGAAGATAAATAAATATATAAGTTTCAAATAAATTCATTAATCTATACAAAGACATTTCAGTAACACATTACATACTTTACATGTCCTTAAAAGAAGAAACATTAAAAAATAGTGTAAATAGAGAAGAAGCAGAACATAAATAAATTTAATAGTGCAACACCAATTAACCTCTTATTGATAGAACAATCTCGATTAATTTCTCTAGAAGATTTTCTTAACCGTGGGGTCAATGCCAGCACAGTCCTGGCAGCGCTCTTGGGTGCCGTAGTGAATGACCCCAATCAAAAAACGTACAGCTCACTACACCATGTTTCATCTTCAATTTAGGGTACTGTAAGCGACTAAGTTTTGTTCATGTCATATTACATTTAAAAATAGAATGGATTTGTATTTGTACGTTTGCGTTCGTTTGATAACAAATAGTGTAACTCTAAGTTTCGTTCAAATTGAGATAAGTCTTATCATAAGTCGTAACAGTACACCAATACCTGGTTGACCAAGACCAAGGTTATAACATGTGACCAAGGGTGACCAAGTTTCACTTGGTATAGATGTAAATATTAACGATTTTTCTACAAGTTAATTATAAATATTATTTGTAATTTTTATATAAGTAAGTCACGATAGCCGCCGAGTGGTTGGGTGGTCGGAATTTCGAGTCAAGAGACCCGATTTCGATCCTCAGGTTGCAGGCTCGTGGGTTTGGGTTTTTCAAAAACCTATGGGTTTCAAAAAACTTATGTAGGAATTACATCGATGGCTTGGACATAAAGACGGCGTCGGGCTCACCACCTGTCCCGTTGTCCCGAAAATATCTTCGGTGGAAGGTGGGTCAAATTCTCTACACTAGACCTCTGTCTATCCCTGCTTTGGGAATTGCGTGAAGATATTTATTTATTTTATTATTTATTTAATTTGTAAATATGGCTAAGCTGCAATGCAGGTGTTTAGAATGGTTTACATTATTAGAATGGTTTACATTATTCGAACCTGCAATGTCGTTTTTTTATTATTTTTACACATAAACGAATATTTTCTATATCCATGATAATAATCCATGAAATATCAAACACAATCTGAATTAAAAATATTCTAGTTATTAGTAACTAGAATTTTTTAAAATTCTTCAAACTACGAATAAAGTTGTTTACAGGTGTTTCTGGCCTACATTAGACATGAGTTGGGTTATCAGCTAGTTTTTCACCGAAAATGTATTAAATTATATAATCGGTAGCTTTTACCAGTGGGGTCGCACGCATTGATCTCTTTAAATAACTGTTAATGTCATAATCACTATCATTAGAAAGTAAATAAAATGATTGTATGATTATTTCTCAAACAATAAAAACAATTGATGTGATATTTAATTGAATAGTAAGCTAACCGCTAAGATTTTTTTTACATTAATATATTACTCTGTAGAGTCGAATAACCGTGGTGGTACCGCAACTAAGAGAAAAACCTTTACAATATCAGAGAATACTGACAGATGGCGTTATATGCATCGCGAAAAAATACCTGCCTAAAAAGCAGTAAGGTGACGGCCAACAGCGTCTAAGGTGCAATATGTCTGGTACTGAAATCGCCAATCTGCTTTCTGAACTTGGCCATCATGCAAAAGCTCCCACGGTAGAGACCTATGGCCAGCAGTTGGCTATTGTAAGCCGTCATGTATGTAGGTTCTAATGTGATCTCCACAGTAACTTAACTTTCAACAGTGGTAGAGCCACGTATCAGCTTTTATTGTTGCATGAATGGGCCGGCTCGACCGGGGAAGTATCACGACCTCACAGAATACCGGCGTGACGTAGAAGTCTAATAAACTTCTGCGTCTCGTCTGGTGAGTGCAGGTAACCGGAGGCCACGGTGGGCGGCGGTAATCACTTACCATCACGTGAGCCGCCTGCTCGTTTGCCTCCCTTTTCTATAAAAAAAAACTTAATTTTTGTATTAAATATCGAAATGGCAGCCTCATCGTCGAATCATGACTTTATGGGCAAATTTTTGATACCTTGTGTTAATTAATAAACAAATAATAATAAATATCTTCATGTCATTCCCAATACAGAGGTCTAGACAATAAAGTCGTTTCGACTCACCTTCCACTAAAGATATTTTGGGGCAACGATATAATTCGTACATAAGTTTTTTAAAAAACTTTTGGTACGAGCCTGCCACCTGAGGCTCAAACCTGGGGATCTCTTGACTTAGATTCCCACCACCCAACCGCTCGGCTTGGCTAATTTTCGTAAGTATCTCTAAATAAGAAAAAATACAACCTATATTACTCGCGGAGAATGTAGCTTCCTATTGAAATCATACCAAATTATATTTTTTTTATTTTTTAAAAGAATTCTACTTAGTAATGCCAAATAACATTACTAATATTCCTGTTAACCACTCTCTGTTAACCACTGCAGACACGAGCATTGCAGCTTACTGCAATGCTCGTGTCTGTAGTGGTTTACGACAATTGTCGAATGGCGGGCCCGAACTTGCGAAGTCATGTTTCGCAGGGCGCACCCTAAACAATTAGGATATTGACGCTCCACTATGAGGGCGGGCAGAGGTCTAGACAATTAAGTCCATTCGACTCACCTTCCATCAAAGACATTTTTAGGACAACGTGTCAGGTGGTAAGCCCGACGCCATCTTAATGTCCAAGCCAACGATATAAATCTTACCTAAGTTTTTGAAAAAACCCGTTAGCACGAGCCTCGGGGATCGAGAATCAAATTCCGATCACTCATCCACTCGGCTATCGTGACTTAAGTTATGCTGGCTAATTAGCTAACTAATTAGCTATTGCCGCTCTATCATGAATCTTTTGTAACCTTTTCGAATGGTTACCCTACATTTGTACGCAAAGCGCCTCGCGTGTCTGTGTGAGTGGCTGTGTGTGTGCCTGTGTGCGTGGCGTCGTCGTGTCTCACAGTGACAGCCGGAGCTCTGTCCTCCAAACGATAAAAAGGTGCGCAATTCGCAAAATCGAATTCCGCAGCCTGTACTGAAAAAAAATTATAATCTAGTTTTTTTTAAATATTTTAATAGCTTTATTAGTCAGTTATTACAAATACAATTAGATAGGCAGTTACCGCGACAGGCTCACGCCTGTGACATTGTTAAAAATGTCCTCTGTCTACCTCAGTATTGGAATGGCGTGTAGTTAGTCAATTAGTTTAGTTGGCAACGATAACTGTAGATTTCGGATTGACGATCCTAAACGCTTATAGTCACCAGAGCTAAGTATGTTTACTTTCAATGATCGTTTTAAAGTATATCATTTTTCATTTTATTTTTTTAACTGATATATTTTTTGTCTCAGACATTATATTACGTACTTAAATATATACTTCTATGCATATGTTATATGTATACAAATAAACTTTAAAAAAATACATTTTATTACGTATACTTTTAAAGTTTTATCTAGATAGATTTCACCCCGCTACTTCTTCTAATTTGTAAACACACAGATTTTAAAAATGCCAACTTGATATAAAGCGAAGCATTTGATCATCCATCAAGGATGATCAAATGTTACTCATTTAATTAAACAAATGTGTAGTAAAGACTTTGTTTCCTTTTACACAGATAGTTAATATATAAAACATAACATTTAATTGATGAAGCAAAAGAATTAGGTTTGAATTATATGTATCGCATTTCTTGCAATGAGGGGCGATTCGATCACAACAATACAAATCCGAAGTTAGACCCGCACGTGAGGTAATCGGACAATAATCATTTTTTTTATTATTACAACGACATATTGATAGAATAGCAAGTGTATTCTTATAAAAAATAGTATTTCAGACGGCGATAGTGTCCGCCAATTTTCTCATACCAAACAACACATATAATATATATAATTTACCAAATATATATATACAATTCCCGTGTCGCAATGTTAGTTACCTTACTCCTCCGAAACGGCTCAACCGATTCTCATGAAATTTTGTGCGCATATTTGATAGGTCTGAGAATCGGATAACATCTATTTTTCACCCCCCTAAATGTTAAGCGTAGTCCAACCCTATTTTTTTATTTTTAAATATTTTTTGACAGCATTAAAAATACATAAAACCCAAAATTTTCACCACCCTACGATCAAGCCCTTTTTATATGGCAAAACAACGTTTGCTGGGTCAGCTAGTAATATAAATAATTTACCAAATTTTACGTATAACAAAGATATTTCATTGTCGTCCAGCCTCCGTTAAAGATCGTTTAATTAAAAGAAAACCTTTTGAAATCAAAGTTAAAAACTTTTTTCTACAATTACCTAAGTACTTCGTAAGATAGAGACAGGTAGAGGCTCCTACGTAACAAACTCTACTACCACCGCCGTTGATAAACGGGAGATAGAGGAAGAGTTTCTCGTACTGTGGGATGTATAAATATGGGATGGAATGGGAAAGTGTTAATAGTTTAATGGTTTCGGATGCGGATTGCGAAACATTGTTTCAGGCTCGTGCTCGTCATTCGACTTTTGTCGTAAACCACTCCTGACACAAGCATTGCAGTTTAGCTGGAGTAGTTAAGAAGAATACTAGTAATGTTATATTTAGCATTGCTAATATCCTTTCTAAAAATAATCTTTTAAAAAGAGTACCGGAAATAGCCTATAAATGCTTCGTTACAGGCGGTTGCAAAGACAGAGCAGGGAGGGGAATGAAGGGTGGTGTCCAAAGAATGAGGTTTAGTACCAGATGATTCTAAAAAAAAAAATGAAATCTAAAACTGAAAATCTGAATCTGAAAATGAAATCTCTCTGAATCATACATACAAATAGAGTAAAAAGTAGTAGAGGGGTAGACATAGGTCTAGAAAATTAAGCCCTTTCGATTAACTTTCTACCGAAGATACTTTTATGGGCAATGTGTCAGATGAGCCTAGCTGTCTTTATGTCCAAGCCAACCATCCAAGCCAATATCAATTGGTCATAAGTTTAAAAAAAACCCATTGGTACAAGCCTTGGGGATCTCGAGTCTTTTGACTCGAATTCCGATAACCCAACCACTCGACTATCGTTACTAAAAGTGTAAAAATGTATGTTATAAAAAAAAATTTATATTACATAATTCAGATAATATACATCAACATTACTTGACCTTTATTCTTTAGCCTAATTATTTTGCTACAAAACTTACGATTGCCAAAATTGTTGGATATTTATTGGAAAGAAATGAAATAGATTCACTTTAAACTTCGATGCAAAAGTGACATAGTCCAATTTTGTAGTACAGATAAGTGAAAAATTATGAGTGATAAAAATTTCCGAGATAAGTCATAAAGATAGTATTAATAGCTACAATTAAAAGAGGCAGATAAAATGAAAAGAGTGCCAGTGCGTTTAAGGTTGTGATTTAAAATGAAATCGCTCGTAGCATACATGTGCAGAAAGTTCAAATTGTCGCGAATTGCGAAAAGCAAGTACAATGATTCAATCTCCTTTTAAGCGAACGTAAACCCACGCGTTTCATTTCACTACGGACTCGGCCCATCTCCCGAACTCATCAGTTTGGCATCGGCTGTTAACAGGCGCGCGCGTCCAAAAATCGTTCTAATATGGATATCGTCATTATCACAACGCGAATTTCCGAACTGATATGCGCTTCGGTCGAAGCTTTGCGCTTTGGTCGACACAGAATTCGGTGAAATAAATGTGTTTATTTTTTTTTTGGGCTTTTTGAATTAGGTGGTCTTCTTTGTTTGGGCGAATCTACGGTGGGTATTATACAACTTTTTTTTTATAATTAATTTAATTTATTGGAAGAGTAAGTGTTTTCTGAGCTCTATCAATGGTTATGGATTCTTTTGAATAAATTTAATTTCATATATGATATTATACATATACGGATTTCAAAATGCGACAATTTTTGTTATCATTTAATATTATTTTTAACTCTTCTTCATAATTAAAACTTCCTTTTTAGTTTATTTTTAAAACTTAGAACTTTTTCAAAGTTCTGATTTTTAAAATTTTTTGATTTGATCTTCCTATTGGGTGACAATCTTTTTAATATTAAATTTAATTGAAAAACAAATATCATTAATTAATTAATGAATAGTTATAACATAGTAGAACTGATGTCCTAATCTCCCGAAAGCTTTCTAAAATAATCTGCGGTTTTAATAAACTTTAAATTCTTTACAAGGAGACGTTATTAGCGAAACCTCACTGTTGAACATGAACCTCTCCAAGAAAAGCCTACTAAGCTAGTGTTTATTATTTGAAAAATTTTCTCACCACTTTGAGTAAACAGGGAGTACGTAGTGACATCGTGTATTGCATGATGATGCAGCATCCCATAATAAGTCTGGAAGTTGGAGTTTTTAGAGAAATTACTTTTTTTGCTTAAGTTTTTTGCACTCGGTTGGTGTTAAAACAATTTTAAACAAATTTACGCCCACATACCGTAATATTGGGATTGACCAGATATTTCAATAATTTATCCATATTTAAAAAATGTCACCGGAGTTAATTTGAGACAACGTAATAGGTGGTAAGCCTGTCGTCGTTTTAGTGTCCAAACCAGCACAATCTGTTACAAGCGGCCTCCTGGGGACCGAATTCAAGTCTTTTGATTAACATTCCGTTCCATTTGACTATCTTAAGAGCATTTATTTTTTATATAATATGTTAAGTTCAATAGGTGTAAGTGAAGTTATTATTTTAAAAGAAATATTTAGCACCCTTTACGTTTGGTTTACTTAATAAGTAGTCTAATATAACATTAAAATAAATAAATATCTTTACGCATAGTCTGTGACGGGGTAGCTAGAGAGAACAAATCGCCAAGTGTACAAATTATCACTTTCTAGATAAACGTACGTATCTTAGTACTTTTGACCCTCCACTCTTCATAAAATTCCTTTTTAATTGAATTTTCCTTTTTAATTGGTGGGATAGCCAATTCGTAACATGCCACATCAAAATTTATTAGATCTGTGACGGAGTAGCCTTTGAGCTGCGGTGGTTCAGGAACTGAATTCATATCATGAAATCCTCCATTAGATTCATCGCTGATTGTAGTAAATTTTTATGAGAGAGCCCAACGTATGTATATGTATGTATAAATGTAAGTATTTATCTTTCATATTTATTATGATATGATTTCGTCAATTGTAATTAAATTTAAATACTTTTTCTTTGATAGCTCCTTTAGAATTTATATAAATTTTAAGTATTCAATACCAGTGAATGAAAAAATTAGGATTTAATTCTAGGTCTTCTCGTATATAAATACATTATTTCAAACTCCCGTTTTGTCACTGTTGAGGGAAAGTGAATTTGAAATTAAGAAATTAATTATAAATTAAGTGCGTAAAGCCTTTATCATAAATTGGCATATGTAAACCGTTCATAATCAATCTACAGTCACGGGACTGCTGAAAGAGATTAAAAAAGCGGGGCTATTTGACAAATAACTTTAATGTCATATATGGAACCATTAAATAAATAAATAACGTTGACACTGTAGCATGAACGAAAAAATTCCGACGGAAATGTATCTAGGGCGGCAAATCCAGTGTACTATGTTATCGTTGAAATTCCTTATTAACCTTGGGAGGTGGTTGGGTTCTTGACGTATAAAAGGATCTCGTATCACGACGTTTGTCTACGCTTATTTCCGAAACTACTCAGCCAATGAATTTGTGCACATATACATATATGTCACCTGATCAATTTCTTTAAAATTTTTATTTCTCCTCATCTAATCGAGAGTTTACCTCGATAAATGAATAAAATACGTGTAAACGTAGTTTGTGTAAAGCCGGATAGAACAGTATTATTATTTTTTTCAATTTATAAACAGGTTTATGCCTAAGAAGGTATTGCTACTTTTTTTAAATTCATTAAATTCATTTACTCCTAACTCATGTTCTTATCCATACAATCGTAATTTCCTTAATTTTGCCCTTTGGGGGACGGAAATTTCCGAAATCCTTTCTAACTAAGAAAGATTTCGGAAATTTCCGTAATTCTTTCTTAGTTAGAAAGGATTATTGTTTATTATTATTTATTGATTAATCCAATTATTGCAAATATTTTAATTCTGTAAACCCAGAAGTACTCAGGAAGAAAAAATATATTTCTTCTGAGTAATACAATAGCCATTTTACGATAGTTTATTTAATACTTACAGACTAAAATAACATTTATATTTATAAACTTCTAACATTAACATTAAAAATATCATACAGCATTCTTCAGCATCTTCTTCTCGTAGGCCCTTCGCACTGGTTTCCTCTTAGCCGTGGCGGTGAGAGTTAGTAGCTTGGACACTCACAATGAACCAAGAAGAACCTTACATAGACGGTCTGACTTCGCGCGGAACGGCCGGACCGCGGTATCCGCTATAAGTGAGCTTGGTTAGCCCACTTCGGATGCATATTGGTTGGGTTGTAGAGAGAGTGTTTGCGTCGTTGCCTTTGCACCGCTCTTCTTACCGGCCGAGGTGGAGGCGCGGTGGAAGAGGAGTATTGCAATTCGCCATGCTTCCCATCCATCGCGACTCCGGATTGAGGTAGGGCCGCGGCTAGTGTGGAGTATCGGTACTGCTAAACGCCGTTCTCCTTGCACTCAGAGTGCGGTTGAAATGTGGTCTTCGGCGGAGTACAGTTCCGTAGCGGGGTGATGGGTGGGCTGGTGCTCGGTTAAGCAAGCGCCTTCCTGAGCCCCATAGTCTCCGGGTGGCGGATTCCGGAGGGTTCTAGATGGTGGGTTTGAATCCAAAGATAATATTTTTGTCAACACGATCAGCACCAATAGTCTTATGGTTCAGAATGCGGATTATGTCGCACGGTTCATGCCCGCCAGCTGACTACTGGCGTTAAACTTTTTAGATATAAGCATAAAGTAGATGCATGTATTGCCTATTTTTTTAATTTTCGAAAAAAAAAAATTAAAATTCAAAAAACTTGAATTAAAAAATGTTTCGTATTGCGGAAGACAGAAGTCCAGATAAGTAAATTTTTATCTCTCGACCCAGATTTCACCAAAATATTTTTATTATACTTTTTATGCAATTTTATAGATTTTAAAGCATATAACTTATGCTGAACATTTATTAGATAGCATATAATATATGCTATCTATCAAATTAAAGAGAAAAAAAAAATTCAACTGGCACGGCGGCATTCAAGTCCGCCACATTTGCCGTACCGTGGTAACACTTTTATCTCCAAGAATCCGTGTCATATCAGTAAAAATTTTAAATCTCTTTGTTTTGTCTCTTTTGTTATGCCTGTTTTAGGCATCGGCGCCATCCACTCGAATTATTCAAATTACAGCTTAATGTTCATGACTTTACAGCTGTGAAAAAATAATAATATAATGTCAACTAATTTTTTATGCAATGGAAAAAAATTATAAAATTTCAACTAACACGGGCGGAATTTTTTTCTTTCATTTATTACTATTTTTAAATATACCATTAAGGCTGCTGTATTATAGATATGCTTCCTTAAAATGTATAATGCGTTATCAATTCTATCTAAATAAAAATTTTACTCGCCAATCTTCACGTTACTGCGGATATAGGGAGAAAAAGAGCGATATTTTAGCGCCTTCTGATACGATTATTTGATACGATTATTGTCAGTTTTGATCCTTCAAAAGGACAAACTTCCTTTATTATTGTATGCTATCCTTGTAGCATATATATTCAGCATTATCGTAAGGCTGACCTCTGCTTTTATCATTACTGATAAGTATTAATAGTGTCAAGGACTGCTTTCAACTTCTCTGAAGATTTGTTAGGTAGAAAGTATAAAAACTTACATGTAATAGTCTAAGATTCGATTTAAAACAGAGTTCACCCATTAGTTTAATAAATAAAAAGTAATTTATATCAAATTTGGAATATTGTAAAGTGTTCCATTCCAAAATTGTGTAAACCCATTAACTATCGCATCGGTGGTTATTCCAAAACAAAAAAAGTTCCATCTTTATTTTTCCTATTTATAAGTATGTACAGTGTACGTTTATAAGTACAGTACGTACGTAAGTACATTGGTTCCACCAAGGTTTAAACATCGGGTGTTGAAAATATTATATATCATAAAAGTTGAGTGCAGGAAGTAGGCCTCTATTGTAAGGGACGGTTTGCAATAATCGCCACGCTCGGCAAGCGGATTGGCGATCGCAGTAAGCTTAGACATTGCTGCCTATCACTGGTCTGCTTAATTCGTTCTAACATTTGCATTTTTCGAGATAGTTAGTAGCCAATAGAATTTACAAGGTGTTTCCATAAGTTGCCTCATACGACAACCACGAGAATATAGGGAGTGGTTATATTCTTACGTAACCACACCGCCCAAGATTTCGTACATTTACTTTTATCACCATTTACAAGTAAATTACAAAACATTTAAAATTATTAGCATTAAACCAAAGAACTATACCAGACATAGCATTATTGATCTCGAAAATGTTACAAGACGTCGTTTGATTAAGTTAAAGTTAAGAAGTATATGTTAAAATTCCACCAAGTTCCACCACAATCCAGAGTATTTCTGGATTGTGGTGGAACTTGGTGGAATTTTAACTTAATTAAAGAAATATAATCGGAAAACCATAACTTTTTATTATCTACAAAGTTCGGTAAAGGACAATACCGTCTCTCAATAGGAAGATTTCCTGTAATCGCCAATTTGCCCAGTTTTTTTTTTTTTAGGAAAAAGGAGGCAAACGAGCAGGTGGCTCACGTGATGGTAAGTGATTACCGCCGCCCATGAATACCCGCAATACCAGAGGCTTAGCAGATGCGTTGCCTCCCTTAGAGTGCCCCCCTCCCCCATAATTGGGGGAGGAGGGTGTGTGGGCCTCCGGTTACCTGCACTCACCAGACGAAACGCAGAAGTTTGTTAGATTTCTACTTTACGCCGGTATTCTGTGAGGTCGTGGTACTTCCCCGGTCGAGCCGGCCCATTCATGCAACAACAAAAGTTGATGCGTGGCTCTACCACTGTACTGACCAGTTTGCGAAGGTCGCAGTAGCAGACACCTTACACATTGAACCTGTCATCGGCCTGTATATTTTTTGTCTACTATTTTTAGACATGATTACACCGATTAAGAGGTTTTTTTGTGATTGCATAATGCAATACTTATTAATATTTTTTTATATCATCAGTCATTCCCACTGGGGTAGTCACTTATTACTCTGGTAATCAGAGGTCTACACTAGTTATTACTAAAAATATATATTTAGTGTTTTCGACCAAAATTACACCGGAGACTGTTCGAGACAACGCGATTGATGATGACCTTGCCAAAGTTAAAATTATTTTTTAATAATAAAATACGAGTTACAAACTATTGATATTCAATATTAAAATTTTCTCACAGCAATGACGTTACAATCTAAAAAATCGGAAATCTGTATGCTGTCTATCACACTCAATATTTTTGTTATACAAATAGTAACATTGCAAAATTAAAGTAATCGGTAAAAAGTAATAAGTAATCTGAACTTATCTGATTTGTCATAATTCCGTCCTTGCCAAACATATTGGCGATGGCAATACCGGACATCACAGACCCGCCTTAGACGCTACTATTAGTTACCGGTCTGTTAAAAATATTAAAGACAAGTATTTCCCGAAACGTTTATCCCGTTGCTCTTTTAAGAGCGTTTCTCTTAGCCGCCTTTTACGACACCCACAGAGTGAAAAATGCTGATGGTTTCTTACGCTGATAGCACACGGCCAAATTCATGTTTAAATACATAAAACACACACTAGGACATTGGCATATTTGCTACGTTTGCACACACTGCTGCCCTTCAACGTTCTACTGTATTTTTCATTACATACACATATGTAGTTAGTTAAGTCGAAATAAGTAAAAAAATGGACGCTCACCAACGCATGATTTAATTCTGAACTGATGAGCCAAACTCGTTCTATTCTTATAGAGGAATAGAATGTGTCCAATTTTGGGGTACACACCCCACTATTATTAATGTTTCCAATATTGAGGTATTATTGGGAACATTTATATCCAATATTGGGAACATTCTATTCTTCGAGCCAAGTACCCTCAAAACTATTGCTACATTCGCATCTAGGAGGTAGCCAAATAGATTATTAAGGCTTTTTCCATAATTACCTACGACAAGGTGAATATTCTTACGCCGGAAATTTGATGAATCATTTAATTTCATCATACAGATTACCCTTAGCGAGATTTGAACCCACAAACTTGGAAGGCATCTACAACTAACTTGGCCTTTGTAACTGACTAAGTAACTAACCTAACCTAACCTTACCGACTGGAAGAAAATGGAGAAAATGGCCGACTGTAACTGAGTTACAGTCGGCCATTTTCTCCTCATTAAGTTTTTCATTTTTATTAATTGCAAAGCAAATTTGATTTACTATATTTGATTAATGCAGAGAAAAAAAATAGATTTTTAATGCAAATTAAATGGAATAAATCTTCTGCTATTGGATATGCTCCCTCTCTCTTCCGTAACAGATAATATGATGACGTCAAGGTAGCCGTTCTCCCCCGATTCTTTATTCGTCATTCAGTATCCACTTTGGCCTTGTATTCCTTCCTCATCTTTCTTAATAAATTCTTCCCAAACGTCCGAGCCGACGGAATTTATGTTCTCGTTTAAAGTACGTCTTTGCATAATGAAAATGTTTATCATCTTTATCCCTGTTATATAACTGTAAGTTTAGAATGCATCGTTGATGTTAAAACGAAATATTTAAACTATTACATTTCAAGGAAATAGTTTGAATATGTGAAGGAGATGATTTTATGTTATGACCAGACGTAACGACAGAAAAAGATACCTATTTATAAATTATATTACACTAGGGATAAGTAATTGATAAGAGATAAGTCTTTTTTCAACATCAGCTGAACTTTGTATGAAAAGATCTATGTATCATCAAGATCTATCCATCATCTATCATATGTACCGAGACGACGTTAAACATACAATACCTATACAGTAATTAAAGGTAAAAGAACTTTCTAGTTTAATCTAGCGTTATCTGTAAACATAATTTAAATTTAGAAACCTTAATAGTTTGAATGTATACTTTGAACATAGAACTGTGTTATTCTATTTAAACAAAATGTCATTCAGGTATCAACAAAGAAAGAAAATCAATCAACTATAGATGGCCAGCACGTTATAAACAAGTGCGAAACAAACTAACATTGTAATGTCGATGTGTTGTGTTTATCAATATGTGCATATGAAATTTCCTCAATGTATGGGTGCGTGTGATGTCACCTACAATGATAACTCTGCCCAATTCACTTACCTACCTTCGCATATCATTATTGCACGTTTTACATAGGTCATGTCCATTCGTGATTTACAGATGCATTATTATGGACTTTGCTCCCCTAGAATTGAATTGTTCTATTAATATGGCGTCATAGCCGATTAAATAATTATTCCTTTAGTAAATTACGCTTATTGGGTGAACTACTGCATGCACTTTTAAAAATAATTACACAACTAAACTCTTGATGAATTCTCCTATTGAAATAATAGAATATATAAGACGTGCAAATGGATGATTGATAACAGTCTTACAGAGAAAACAAATTTAATTTTATGAATTCTTTTGTTTTATATTATTATAAAAATAATGAGACTATCTGAAATTACTATATAGATATAAATTTTTATCTAAATTAATAACCAATTATGTATTTTAACACGTGTTGAATACCTTTTATATTAATATTTATATATATAAATTCTACGCACTACTTTAATTGTAGTGGTGTTTATGTCTACTTTAAAAGACCTTTGTTTGTTCTCTCTAAAGATGCTGTTATTATAAACGGTGTATTTAATACATAATAACATATAATTGCACTCCTCTTCTCTATATTATTTCATCATTAAGCTGGAGAAAGGAATCTCATTAATACTTCATCCCGAATAAATTGGAGAAAAGAATCTTAACTTTAGTAAAGCCACTGGATTTTTTTACGTGGGTCACGGGGGTGTTGTTATAGCGTCTCTTATAGTTTTTATGTGTTGTAAATAGTGCGTCTAAATGAGCTACGTTTAGCGTTAATAAATGAGCTTCAAAACATTTTATATAATGTTTTTTTTTTAACAATTGCTAACACGGAGAAGTGCTTTAATACATGTTGGGTATTCTGCACTTCGAACGTCTAGTTTGAAGCAGATATATCATGCTGCTATCAATGCCCCAGTACTTGGCGTCAAGCAGCTGGCGAAATCTAAAATTCAGACAAATCCAAATACACTCAAATAATGTTTGTTTTACCCCTGGGGCGATGAGAATTTTTTTCTAAGCAATTTAGGGTTTTCTTACATGAAACATATATACGGAGATGGAGATAGAAACACATTTCACCGTTTAACCATAATAATAAATACATACACAGAAAGGGACAACATCATTTATGTACATTGCTTGGATCTCAAAGGAAGTAGCTGCAGCACTCGTGTTATGTAATCAGAAACAAAAGAAAGTTACCATAAATACTCCGATCCAACACAATGTAATAAAGTGATTTTCTACATTGCCGCATCTGCAAATCGAACCCTTAACCTCAGAGCAGGCGACACCATCAAAACCGTTATGTTTGTCATTCGGCCTAGAAGGTACGAGTGACAATAGCACAGACATGTATTTGCTTTTTTTAAAATGAACAAGGTTCGGTTGTAACTCAACAAGTAACTTATATTTTGGGCGTCTGTCTTAAAAGTCCCCTGCAGAATGTATTTTACGTACTGTTAAAGGCAGACGTATTGTCGATTGCAGTACCAGAAACATTGAGTCATAGATTGTCATATCAGCCAGTAATATACGTCACCCTTACGCCGGTATCGGCAGTGATCGGATCTAGGAAAGTTGTGATGAATGAAAAAAACCCCCTCATGACTGTAAAATGGTGATGACAAAAAGATTGTAAGTGGATACTGCAGTCCATGGCAAACCACTAGGGTTTAAGAAAGTTGCAGATGTCTTGTTCCTGAGAACTAAGATGGAATGCCTCATGGCCAAGTTAATTTCTATATATTTCAAGTCAAATCACTACAGTAATTACATTGCTCTTTGAAGGCAGTAATTGATAATAGGTAGGTAAAGACTCGCTATGTCGTGTATGAATAAAATGATGAATTTAATAGAACTGAAATTATAATGTAAGTATAATGCAATTATTATACGAAATTATAGTAAGTATGTAAGATTCGTAAGTGACGGTATGTTGGTCCAGGCTACCCGATCAGGGATGATCCGTGAAGATATGATTTTAAAAAAACAGATTAATCCGATACACGATTTTTAATGATCATACGTAATTAGAAACACCTTGTATACAATATACAAATTTCTATATTTTCTGAAATGCTCTCATTTCTACGTCAATAATTGAATTTTTAACAGAAAATTTATAAATTTATACAAAAAAGTTTATTTGCGAATGCAGTTTTTTTTGTATTCATATATATCAGAGATTTATCTTTTAATACAACGTCTCAATCACGAAACGATAACCAGATAGGTTTGTTTCTGGGTTGTACCAACAAACAGCTAGAGCTTAATTCTAAACAGTCGACGAAGGATTTGTAAATACGCGGTCGGATTTGCGCGGATTCAGTTCGCTCGGTATGCGAGATTTTCTAAATAGTTTGTGCGAAAGAAATTGCCCCTCCATTCAGGTGGGTGTAAATCGACCTTCCCAGTTGGATGAACGAACTTGTTATTTTTAAACATCTTTAACACCTGGCTAGTTCGCGAACTTTTGTGTTTCGATATTTAGACGTATGCGTGTGAAATATACACTCTTTGCTTTATGGTATTGTTAAGAACGGCATCGGAAACCAGGGGTCATCATAACATCTCGATGTCACTTTTCCTTTCACGTTCCAAATGTTTTTAAGGTTTACGTAGCCGTTACTCACTCTGCCCTTTCGCTATTACGATTGACAAATCATTGGGTTCACTTATACTTAATTTGTCATTTAATAAAAATAAAACCTTGTTTTTTACAATGATTTTTCCTTAGTCACCACTTGGGTCACCTAGAGGAAGAGCAGTAGAAAATTGTTACGTAGATACCATTTAGTACGGCATTATTCTTAAGCTGATGTCTCACGACACTTGAGAATTTAATATTGAAAGGTATAATTTACCTAAGAGCCATGATTCAAGATGGCAGGTTGTGAGGAGCTACTCATGCTGCAAGTTTTATCAAAAACTATCGTACATTAATCAGAAATTTTTACATATCAATTTCATTGCAACAGCCAACATATTCGTGCATCGCAAAATATATATTTGAAATATGAAATATATTTTATTTAGTACAATATTTGATTATTATAAGTTTTTTTTAATTACCATTTGCGAGATCAATCCCTATAGAGAGCCAAATTTAAAAAAAAAGTGTTACTGATTATATTTAATACCATTATTCAATGTGGGATTCGGATGGGTCATGCTATGTATGTTGTTTCTATGTAATTAATTCTATCGTATCAAGAGTTTTTGATGACAGTCAAAATAACTCATTACTAGCGTAGGTATAACAATGAGATAATTGAACACATTTTTTTCTCTTTTCAGATATAACTGACTGCGGGGGATCAACGCCATAACCTCAAGTTTTGATAATTAATTACCCGTCTCATTATCAACAACTACGTTCTAGACATGTGTTGTCATTATTCTTTATTTGTAGCGTACATTATAAAAATAATCAGGCACTCATGAGATGAAATTTAGTGACATATTCTTTATCTGTGTCTATAGCATTATCTAAAACTTATACTATAATAATTTACTACTCAATGATAAAAAGTTATAAAACATTTAGTAGATTTTAAGTTCAAAGGTAACAGATTTATAGGCTATCATTATAAGGATTTCCCTCGAAACATTTTATTAATTTGTAATTAAATTATCATCTTCGCACACCATCATTTTGTGTTGGGTAAATTCATCTAATTCGTGACAATGTTTCTTTATCAACGATCAAAATAAAGTATACAGATGCTGCTAAAGTATTTTATGAATGTTTGATAGGAAAAAATAAACACATTTCGCGTGTTGCACGTGTACAATTAGTATTTTTATACATCACGTCTTTTTAAAACCATTGCAATGAAGAGGAAATTTTTTAAATAATCTGGCAACTTTTTGCATATTAATAAAATAGAAATCTCGCTCTAGGTACATAATATTTTTAGGTGATAGTTTATTATATTTCTTCTACATTTATAATTATGTTACTGGTCAGAAACTACTTAAAACTTATTATTAAAGTATTAAAATTATCCATACTTAGGTGGGCATTAGTTTAAGATCAAATTTGCCTGTTTTTCTAGCATCAATGATTATAATATGAAAGGAGATGGAATCTTGGTGGAATATAGGGCCTGAAGTGGCGGTTTCAGGTGATTATATTTCCAGTCAGCATGTGAATGGAGAGAATGTGATAATCACGTGGTGTTAGTAAAACATGGTAAATTTGTGTATTAAACTATATGGTAACAGGGTAATAAAATTCAAAGATTAAGTATATTTAATAAAATTTAAACATGTTTATGCTAGTATTAATGTAAGGCACATTAAATCAAGCGAAAAAATAAGAAACGATAACAATAGGCTTAAATGAGAACAGTTGTATCTTGATCGAGAGTGAATTAATGCGCAATTTATAATTTTATCAAATAAATGTCGCTGTTTAAATATTCGCGATCTATATTCGATCATAAAACGTCAAGCGTCATTTAGTTAAGCCCGCTAAAGCTTCCGCTCTCGCTTATATTTAGGTCACGGCCAGAAATTGTGCGCGAACTGTACGCACTTCCCGATAGAAACAGTTTTATTCTGAAAAGAAATGTATGTGAACTTGAAATATTTCATTAGCCATACGTTTAAATGCTTTTTTTATTATTGTTTTATAAATACAAAACGGCACGTGGGTTTTGAAGTATAACAAACCGTGTAAATACTTATTCATTACAAGTGTGGCTAATACACATTTTTGTATTATATCTTTCGTTTAGCTGCAAATTATCAACCTGGCTCTACTCCTAGTAATTGCGTGCTTTAGTTTTTTAAACTGTTAATTAAACCTTTGTTTAAATTTTATATCGTACTTTCCTCAGATTCAAGACGGCACAGTCACTTCAAAGGCTTGAAAGTGATCAACTTCAGGTTTACGAGTAAAGTCCTCCAGAATGAAGTCGACGAAGCATTCCTCAACATCCACGTCCAAGAACTGGAGCAGAGGCACAACGTGACCCTGGGGCCTGACGAGTTCTTTTCGATAGGCCTTCAAGTCAACAGAGTCACCAGAAATAGTCAAGGGAGCAAAGCTTCCGTACCCTATACGGAGAGCTCCATAAAGATGTCAAGGAAGGAACTGAAAATTGGTAAATGGGTCAAGGTGAACGTGACCAACATGGTGGCAGAGTTCTTTAGGCTGCCGAGGGAGAATCTAGCAATAGTTGTGAGAGTACAAGACTCGAAGAATAGAATGAGTTTAGTTGTTCCACATCCGAGCTCAGAATTAAATAATGCATTGGTGAGCGTCTATTTTTTTACTGACTTAATAAAAAAGATTGGCATGTAAAGTAAAAAAAAATTCATAATAATAATAAATATCTTCACGCCACTCCCAACACAAGGGTAGACAGAGGTCTAGACAATTAAATCCTTTCGAACTACCTTACACCGAAGATATGTTTGGGACAACCTGACAGGTTATAAAAATAAGTTATAAGTTTTATAAAAAAAGGTTATAAGTTTTATAAAAACTCATTGGTACGAGCCTTGTAATCTAATTTAGTTCTCTCGACTCGAATTGCGATCACGCAACCACTCGGCTATCGTGACTGTTAAAAAATGTCACACGAGTGATATTTGTGCACATACCACATATACACACCTGTTATTTATTTGCCGTGTAGTAACGACAGAAGAATATCCCAACTTCAACTTTCTTCCCGTGGGTACTGTAAGAAACTACTAAGGGAAAAGCATTGAAATTGCAAACTAGCTACCGACAAATACCAGGATAATTATCTCGAAAAATACCACATCAAAATTCAGCGGAGCGGTGTCGAACAATAGCAACTAAGGTGCAATTTGTCTGCCAATCTACTTGCCAAGCGTGGCGATTATGGCAAACCTCGACCGTATGAATGAGGCCTATGGACTAATTTCTGCAGTAGACTTGCAGTGGCTGGTCAGTGGACTTTGACAGCAGCATATTAATGACAAAAAAAAATATTTTTTAATATTAGTACGCCTGTGCTAATTATATTAAAACATAAAACTTACTTCAACATAAAATTATTTAGAAAACGCTGCATCGTTAAAAAATTTAAGAGAATAAAAGAAATACTGTTCCTACATGATCAAATTATCAACTATATACATTAAAGTATCTCAAATCGTTCAAGTTTTAATTAAAACAGTTAAGATTATCTTTTGCCCCGATGACCTAATTTTTTTAATTGGTAATAACTTTTTAACATTACTTAGTCTTTTCAAAAGATTACGTCAACGCCCGAAAATAATCAAATAAAGCACATCTATACGGAGCTAGCATTCTGAGAAATGTATGTACAAGGAGTCTTTTTTCTAAGTGCTTCTTACGTAATGGAGACTTGCAATTGAATTATGTAGCCTTATGATCGTAATACTTTGGGAAATAAATATGTGTGTTACTAATATAATACGTTACATTAGTATGATTATTACATAACCTGATGGACCTTATCGCTAGAGGAACTCAGTACTATGATCAATGACCTCTATGGTGTCTCGCAACAGGTTGGTCATAAAATGAACATGGACAATACGAAAATCATGTTTAATGTCCATGTCAGACCAATGCCGGTTGTGTTTGGGAACACTACGTTCGAAGTTGTTGACGAATAGGTATACCTGGGTCAAACTGTCAGACTGGGTAGGTACAACTTCGACCCAGAGGTCAATCGACGAATCCAACTCGGCTGGGCAGCGTTTGGGCAACTGCGCCACATCTGTTGACGAGTATACCTCAAAGTCTTAAGACGAAGGTATACAACCAGTGCGAGATGCCCGTGATGACATATGAATCCGAGACGTGGATCAGTGTTTCTCTGCGTGATAGAACCGCAGTAGAACCAGGGTAACCGACATAGCCGTAAGGATCAGCACGTTGAAGTTGCGATAGACCGGCCCTATAGCCCGTAAAACTGACCAACGTTTGTTCTCGAGTGGCAACCTTGTACTGGAAAAGCAGTGTAGGACGGCCCCCTCAAGATGGAGCAACGACCTGCATAATGATGCGGGGAGTCGATTGCAGATGGCACATGGACGCTCTATGTGGCAATCTTTTGGGGAGGCCTATTTTCAGCATTGGACTTCTGATTTGCTCTTATGAATGACTAAGAAAATTAATCAACATAAGACTAATGTGAATGCCAAAACTGTGTGTATTAATGTTATGTAATGTTACATATAGTAGTTACATATAGTAACAAATTAAGAATGTTTAGTACGCACTATTTAAGTTTTGGTTCTGGCGGCTACTTCGTCCACGTATTATATCGAAACTTCCGCAAGATTGTTTAATTCGCGAAGGAAAATTAGCCCATGTCACTGTCTGGATTTGCTAGTCAACAAATTCGTTAAGTAAAATCATATTTTAGATCTCTTTACAATCCTGTGTTAATTTAGGTTAAATTATAAAAGCAAAAAAATAATTAAATTTTTTTCAACCGTTTTTGCGTGGTTATGTAACGAACATCCAAACATAAAAAGCTTTACATAAATACTGTCAAATATATAGAAGAATAACTCTGTAAGATTTTGACAACCCTATGAGCATTAAAGAGTTAATTTATACTTGTAATAATAATACTAAATATGTCGTGGCGGTAGTAAACGCCTTCTATTTAACGAAAAATTGACCTTTCTTTAGGTCGTCTCGATAAGGTAGGTTAGGATTCGGGATGGGACGTCTGATAATGTAAAAGCAGACAGTGGCTCAGTTATAATCCACTTCTACGCACAGACAGAAAATGTATAGTCGCGTGAACAACCCAAAGAATGAAACCTAATAAAAGTTCTATTTGGGTAAAAAACGTAAAAACTCCGGACTCCATTTAAAAAATAATGTATCAATAAATCAATAAGCCGAAATAGGGACCTAAATCGCATCGAGAGGGAATCGGGGACGAAAAAGGGATTTAAATCATGCCATCGAATATATACTTATTTTTGTTAAAAATAAATAAATATCTTCACGCAATTACGAATACAGGGGTAGACAGAGGTCTAGTCTAGACAATTGAGTCCCTTCGACCCACCTTCCACCGAAGATATTTTCGGGACAACGTCACAGGTGGTGAGCCCGTCGCCGTCTTTATGTAAATTGCCAACGATATAATTCGTACATAAGTTTTTGAAAAACCCATTGGTACGAGCCTGTCAACTGGGGATCGAACTCTGGTCTATTGACTTGAAATTCCGACCACCCAACCACTCGGCTATCGTGACTTCTATTTTGGATAACACTCGTTTCTCGTTATGTTTAGTAGCTTGAATAGTTATGTAGTTTTTTCTTTCTTTCTTTTTTTCTGTTAGGTTTGTAACAAATTAGTTATGTGCTCGACGGTACTATTTGTGTTTCGTTATATTAATTACTCTAATATTATAAATATAAAGTTTTTAAGTTAGTTTATTACTTTTTCATGCTGTAAACGAATTTGAGGGTCAAATTTGGAATGTACATATACGATATGTATATACAATGTACATATACAACATTCGAGTATGAATATATACAATTAAGTCCTCTAGATCCACATTACTAAAGGTCATAGACACCTTGTCTGCCAAGGAATCGTCTAAGTGAGTACCATACTCACCAAATTTACCCTACCACTCATGTTAGTTGGATGATCGGAATCACTCTACGCTGCTTCTCCAATCCGCTTGTTAATATTATAATATTAATATTATAATTTTCAGCTGAACTGAAAGCTCGTTGACCATATTCGGTCTCAAAAAAATAAAGTATCCTTCCCTAAATCTCACTATAATATATCTAAGAAAGAGAAGGAGAACTTCTTCACTAGATAACAATATGCAATATGTATTACTCGCGATAGGTTTATAAAGAATTATTTGCCTCTAGCGGTATTGCAACCCGCAATGCAGAAATTTAGTTGATATTCGAATCCTAGGCTACATTGATACGTATGCAATACCTGACCTCTTTGCCACGCTAAGAGGGCATTAGATAATCCTGTATCCCACGTTATCTCTGTGTATAAAAATGTAGACACAACAAGAAGTCAATACTATCTTCAATTTAATTTATTGAATATAATATGGTTTTATTTTCCGTACTTAGCTCTTTTTTTTCGAAGGTTATTTATAAGTCACGATAGCCGAGTTGTTGGGTGGTCGGATTTTCGAGTCGAGAGACCCGAGTTCGATCCCCAGGTGGCAGTACCAATGAGTTTTTCAAAAAAACTTATGTACGAATTTCATCGTTGGCTTGGACATAAAGGCGGCGACGGGCTCACCACCTGTCACGTTGTCCCGAAAATATCTTCGGTGGAAGGTGGGTCAAAGGGACTTAATTGTCTAGACTTGACCTCTGTCTACCCCTGTATTGGGAATTGCGTGAAGATATTTATTTATATTTATTTATTTTTAAAGAATATCCTACGTCCCGAAGTTCGATTCCTTGTATCTTGTGTATTTTTTATTATGGATCTATCTAGCGTTATTCACATCTGGAACCATAGGCATATACACATGGGCAGGGTTACAACCAAGTAGCATATGGGACTAGTAAATATTTTATATTTTTTTATTAATCTTTACTTAATTTTCAATAAGTCACGAAAAAAAATTTCTTACTGAGGTAGGCGAGGTCTAGACAATGAAGTTCAACCGATCCACTTTTCAGGGAAGTTTATTTGGGACAGCGTGCCAGGTGGTGATCCAAACGCTGGCTTAAAATTCTAGCTAACGATACAATACAATAACAAACATATTTATTAACTTACTTACTTACTTATGTTCTCGCACAACGGAGTAGTAGAAAAATATTGATATGTACATATAAAAGTCTCTTTGACACGAGTACAAACAATAGAAATTCGAACCTGCAACCCTTAGCTTCGAGGGCAAGATCACTATTCCCGACTATGGGGTCTTCTATAGCTATCGGCAACTGGGCTATAACATTCATATGAAAATCATTAACTCTTTGTTGCAGATGCCATACATAGAAGTAAGCCTTAGAGACAATTCGCACAAACGGACAAGGAGGACCATCGGCATGGACTGCACGGAAAACTCCAAGGAAGTCCGTTGTTGCCGGTACCCATTGGCGGTCAATTTCGAGGAGTTCGGCTGGGACTGGATCATTGCACCGAAACAGTATGACGCCAACTACTGCAGCGGCGAGTGTCCTTACAGCTTCCTCCAGAAGTATCCCCACACTCATATAGTCCATTTAGCAGCTCCCCAAGGCAGCGGTGGTCCGTGCTGTGCTCCTAGAAAAATGAGCAGTATATCGATGCTGTATTTCGACCACGATCTGAACATCATCTACGGCACCATCCCGGGAATGGTCGTCGAAAGCTGCGGTTGCTCATAGCAACCGTCTCGTCATTGCTCCAAGTGGCGCGTAATCTTGTTTATGCGATTTATATAAATCTATGTTACTTTGATCTCCTTTTTTATAACTATTTCAGTTAATTGTGACGTGTTTAACAAGTTGTTTTTGTAGAATATCAGTTTTTTTTACATAATTTCATAAAATCGTTGGAATTTTTTTAAAAAATATTCATAATGGCTATTCCACATCATGCGAATAAACCTTTACTTATTCTATGACATAATTATTCTATGAAATAATTATTCTCTGAAATAAAAGAATACAGATTGCTTATATTTACAGCTAATGTATTATGTGTTTGCTTTTAATCACTTGGAGCCACGTGTTGTGTACTGCTAATGTAAAATATTCGTTTGAAGACTGCGAACCCTTTGTGTGTGTGCCGTTAGTGTATATTTTATACGTTTTTCTACGTCTAGATTTAAATGAACGTTGAGTCTCTGTTCTGAAGATTTTTGGTTCATTAGTCGATATAAAGGAAAGATCGATTAATGGTACGAAACTTACTGATTTAATCCCTTTCTGATAAAATCATTAACTTTTCATCGCATTCAACTCCACTTTATGTAAGTAGGGTACTTATATTACTATTTCAAAGGCCTAGCGTATATTTACATCTTACATTACTTCTGTTTTATTTTAATGTCAGAGGTTTCCAATTACTTTTTCATAATTAACATTAAAAATCAAGTATACAATATTGTAAATTCATCGTTATATAAAATAATAAAAAATGTAGGTAAATATTTAATTCATTTGTAAAAACTTTATCTTGTTCCCAAAACACCTTACGTAATCGAACGAATACTTCATATGATAGTAGATATAGGTATTTAAAATCAATAAAGTCAACTTTAATAGGTATTTGACCTCTGACTCCATTGTGCTCTGATAAAAATGAAATTAAACTTGACTTGATAATGCATTATCAATCTTTTTATGCAACAACAACATTGTTACGCGCTTCTGAAACGTTGTAACTAAAACGAGTTTGTATCTCAAAATGGCATTTATACTTTCAAATATAAGTCTTAAATACTAGGTGTTTAGTTATTCTGCATCGATTTAAAAATAAGTGATATTGCACTCTTGTAGGCACAAATAATATCCCTTATTTTAATTACCGCAGTTTCGGTTATTATTAAATATTTATGCTATAATGATAAGTACAATTTTTAGCAATTAGATAAGTAGGGGTACAGTTATCACAATATAAACAAACTGGGAATAAATTGAATATGGAACTGTTATTTTTTACAACTACATTACTCGGATAGATTATAGATTATTTCTGGTTAAAAAAGTTTTCATTAAATATGACAATCAGCATTTTTTTAAAATGTTCTGATATACAGATCTTAGTATGTGATTAATATTAATCAAGCGTTCGTATCCATTGTAATTTGTTTGATTTGATAAATTGCCAGGAGAGAGACAATGAATTGAATTAATTTATGCGATACATAAATTTGATCTCTGGCTTGGTATTATGTGAAGTTAGCATTGTTACACGATTTATTTAAATATCCTTTATTTTGATTGATTAGATTATAAATAATGTTAAAAGATACCCAATTATTAAATTTGAACACGCAAATTATCTTATTTGTGCCTGAGAATACGGTGACAGTCACTTTTACTGTAGATAGCAATATCCTTAATACCTCCTGGCATTTATACGCGACAAATAGTACACGTAATCATCAAATTTAATTTTAAGTAGCTAGTTAGTTTATGTAATTCGATGTATTTCTCTTATCAACGTCCTTGTGAGATTTCTTTCAGACATTTGGATCTCGTTCAAAATTATACCTACCTAGTATGTTTTACACAAGAAAACCTTTTTTTTATAAGTTCTTTTAGCGGGTGGTGCTTAACATAGGTCTTTTAATTTTAAAAACGAAGTATAATCAGTACCTACCCATTATTTTATTTTAGGAATAAAAATAACGTATTATTTGGAAGTGATTGAAAATGTCTTTTTAATGTTTCGTAATTTAAGATTTAGAAAAATTTTCTTTGGTTATAGAATTTTCAAAAATTAGATCTCATTTTTGGGCAACTGTTTAATTGTAGCCTTATCAAAGATCTCCATTTGCTTTTGGATATCAATATTTAAAAAAAGTTTTATACAAAATTTTTTAGCGTTTAAGTGAATTGTTCTATCTCGATGATGAACGTCAAAATTTTTTAAACTAACAACCACATTTCATTAAGATGTATGAAATAAATTTTCAATTCATAATTTACATATATTCTTTTATTTAAATCTTAGACTAAGATAATTAAATCACAGTTCGTTGATAGCCTGTCAGTTGGAGAAAAAAATCCTGTATATTTTTTTTCTGATGGTTAAAGATAGCTAACGAGGTTTTTCCCAGCAGACACTCCTATAATATAATGCGAACTCCATGAACGAGTCCCGTACGTACCGGTTTTTATGGTGCCGTGAACTTAGAGCTGACTGAGTTCACGGATTTGGTTCGAGGACGGGTTAATGTAGAAAACCACTTTTTCTACATTGTATCAGGTCTTGGTGTTTGCGGTACTTTAAAGCAATGCATGTGATGTTGTCTCTATCTCTTAACTTATGTTTTAAAAACCAAGTCATTGCCGACGTCTTTATCATGTTATTTTATTAATTAAGCAAAACTAAGTCAAGCGCTGCTAAGACGATAGGCTGTACGATGTGCCAAATAGGCTTCAGTGCAAGGGTCGAAGTAACTTTATTGTACCTCTGCCTATCCCAGTTTTGTGAAAATGTGTGAAGATAAAAGAAAGTGAGAAGCAGGCGTAGCAGACTTCGGCGAAAGAGTTTGGAAAATATTGAAAGTGGTATAGGGACAGGACAAAGAAAAAGGATGGATAAAATGTCGGGTGATCGTCGGGATTCTGCAAGGGCGTACCATGCATAGTTGACTTGCAGAGGTTTCGCCTCTCGTCCTGCTCCTGGTCGACTCTATCACGTTTAAAATGATGACTGAGAAAAAATACGTCTTGAGAACGTGTAAATCGGTATTTAAGCAGCAAGACGGATCATTCTTGGGCCTTTTCATCATCATAAAGTTCACTGGATGACTTAGGCCTCTCCCGTAAGGTAAGGTTAACAATAATCGCCGCGTGGCAAGCGGTTCGGCAATCGCAGTAACAGACACCTTGCACCCCTTGCTGCCTGTCATCGGTCTGGTGAATTTGGGTCTTGTATTTTTCGAGATGGATTGCATTTTCAAGGCATTCGTAGCCTCTTACAGCACCCATGGAGAGAAGGGTGCCATTGTTCTTATACCGATACCATTCGGTACAGCTCTCGGCTCTAAAATATCTCCAAAATATTTGAAAGCATTTAACTGTTGGTATTTGAAGCCAGCTCTGTGGTGATCCCGGGTTCGATTCCCCGATGGGTCAATGTCGAACTAATTGAGGACTGTAGAAATCACTTCTTCTATATTGTTTCGGGCTTAGGTGTTCGTGGAATCTTCAGAGTTTTTCCTTCCATTACACAAGTGCTTTAAATACAGTATTTGAGAACAGAACAATGTATGTGATGTTGTCCCTATCTATTGATTTATTAAGAGTAAATAAATATAAATAATTAAATATCTTCACGCAATTCCTTATACAGGGGTAGACAGAGGTCTAGTCTAGACGATCAAGTCTCTTCGACCCACCTTCCACCGAAGATATTTTCGGGACAACGTGACAGGTGGTGAGCCGTCTTTATGTCCATGCCAACGATATTCGTACATAAGTTTTTGAAAAACCCATTGGTACGTGCCTGCCACCTGGGAATCGAACTCGGGTCTCTCAACTCGAAATTCCGACCACCCAACCGTGACTTACACCATTTACGCCATTTATTAAGAGGCATGGCCGAATGTTCTTGGCAGGCATGGGATTGATAATGTAAACAGTAGCGGACAACAACTGCTTTTATTTTGTGCCCAGTTTGATCTTTGCATTACGTTTCCGGCTCCCGATGAAACACAAAGCCATCTGAATGCAATCTCGTTCAAAACATTGGCATCTCATAGATTATACGATTGTTCGACGTAGAGACAAGCTCAAGTAAAGGTTACTCGCGTTATGCATGGTACCAATTACCGAACAGATTATTATCGAATTACCGAATAGATTATCTGCTTGTAATAACTATGATAAGGCTATGTTTCCGTCATCCTCACAGGAAAAATTTAAATAAATCAATACACACAAACGAGGAATATCTTCATTTTCTATCAGCGACAGAACGTGAACATTTCCTCGACTTATCGGATGTTGGTTGAATAGAAAGTTGTATGGAAGGAATTGTCATTGCAACTTATTGAAATCGATTCTCAGGTTTTGAGGCTTAAAACTTACAAGCATGTGGACGGTTAAATGAAAATGATAAAACATTAATCATTCACATCATGTACGCTGATGATTTATGTTTTGTGGATGACTTGTATGTGGGATTGCAAAACTTTGGGCTTTATGCAAAAATGTGTGTTTTACTTAAAATTATTATTAAAAAAACAGAAGTATTTATTTATTTATTTATCTTCACGCACAATCCCTGATGGGGTAGCCAGAGAGAACAGATCGCCAAGTGTCACGATCCCTACATACTTCTTTCGCTTCTTTCAGATTCATCATCTTCTTCATACATGCACGTCTAGGTATCCGAGTACTCTTGACCCTCCTCTCTTCGAGCAATTTGCTCACATGGTCTTCGAAAGTTAGTCTCGGTCTACCTCGACACCTTTTAATATTAACTTTCGCGCTATATATTTTCTTCACCATTCGGTCTTCACTCATTCGCTCAACGTGCCCAAACCATCGAAGCACGCCCTTATCCATTTTTGAGACAAGGTCATCTTTCAAACCTGCCATATCGCGAATCTCTTCGTTTCGCTTTCGGTCGGCCATGGTAAGGCCGCACATTTTACGAAGAGATCGCATCTCCACTGCATTCAACCTGCTTTTATGCTTCTTCTGGCATACCCAGGTTTCGCTGCCATATAACAAAGTCGGTACCAACACTGCATTATGTATTGCAAGGCGTGCAATTTTCACAACGCCTTGCCTTTTGATTAAGGCAGTCAGGGCACCATTGACTTAGTTCCCGGCAGCGACACGCCTGTCCACATCTAAATCACATCTTCCATCCCGGCTAAACGCACTCCCCAAGTATACAATTTTATTCACCTGTTCTAGACATTCCTGATTTACCCAAAAAAACAGAAGTAATGGCCGTAATTGCTTTTGATAATCAATGGCCTAGTTTATGTATGGATGGAAACGTCTTGAAACATGTAGATAGATTTAAATACCTCAGAATCATGATAACATCGTAGTGTGAACTTGATGCCGAAATAAATTGTAGGACTGGAGCTGCGGCCGCCGCATATGGCATTTTGCGAACTAAAGTTTCTGAAGATGATATAAAACAATCCACAAAAGTCAATGTGACAGTGGGAGTATCAAACCTGCTGTATTCCTCCGAGACATGGCTATTGTACCATAAACATATCAGAACACTCGACAGATTCTCCTGAAATGTCTCCAAGACATAATGAACATCCGATGGTCAGACCACATCATAAATACAAATGTCAATACTGAAGGCATTGAAGTGCACCGGATGAGACGATAACAGGTGTAGGCACGTGTCTCGTATGCCTGAGAGCAGAGTGGCAAAGCGCGTCCTCTTTCCAGAGTCCTACTACCGTAAATGCCAATGCGGTGGCCAATATCTTTGTTACAAAAATGCCCAGAAAAGACGATGCAGAGTTGAGCCTTCTCGTTGGAAAGCGAAGGCCGCGCAACGCCTCCACCCTAGGAGGCGTCTCATCGAAAAACAAGTCAGTTAATTTGAAATAAGTCGTCGCGAGGAGCTCCACAAAAACAGAGATCAGCTCAAGGCCCGACCACTAGCCGCCATATCCTACAACTGTTATTAAAAAACAGTGCGGTGGATAAAAAAAACAGAAACACTTCGGTGTCTTAACATTCCCTTAATGCTCTCGTACCTTCACTAAAAACTGGATATACGAGCTCTCTGATTGCTAATGCAATCAGAGAGCTCGTCATAAAGAAGGTTAAAAGTCTAGTCCATCTTTCATATGTTCGTCCGATCGTACAGTCGCCGTGGCCGGAATCGGCTAGGAAATCATCATTTATTTATGTGTCAAAATTTCTCAGGAACACGTCGACGAGTACCGGAACAAACTTGTGTCTGAATTCGAGATTTTGTTAGATAAAACCGTTTATTACGTTTTATTAAAAAAGTTTGCGCGTTTACCGCAAAAAAGAAACCTTTCGTCGTATCATTTTGATAGCACTTCCCTAGTCGCCTCAACCAGTATCGATAACCATTTCAACATAAAACACATATAGATATGAAGACTTTTTTAGATTTTTACACTTTTTTGTTTTTAAGCTACCTGACGACTACCTGTTCCAACTTTACATAGTCCCTTACTCAGGCCCTCAAACCGGGGGTGATAACAACAATGTCTTCGGTGAAAGGTGGATCCGACTTAATTGTCTAGACGTCTGTCTACCCCTGCAAGAGCCTATGCTCTTCAAGGTCCTATTGTTAGTACTTCGGTTTCTATTTAAAAAGATACAGGATAACAGGGGTAGACAATTAAGTTCGATCCACCTTTCACCGAAGACATTTTTGGAATAACGTGACAGGTGGTAGGTCCGTCGCCGTCTTAATGTCCGCCAACGATATAAATCTTACATAAATTTTGAAAAAAAAAAAGAACCTTTGGTACAAGCCTAACTACCTAGGAATCGATCTCGGATATTTTGACTCGAATTTCGAGCACCCTTCTATCGTGGCGATAACCCACTATGAATATATTAATAAAAATTTTGCTGCAATCGAATAATTAATAAAGAAAAGAGTTCTTTTTATTGGAGTAGTCAAGATAAAAGCCTATAAAATCAAAATAATTACTTGAGGTGTGCTCAACAATCCCTGATCAAATAAATAAGAAATTTAGAAAAGCAACAAGCATAGGCACGATTCGAACAAGAGTCCTCTTCTGTACGATGCACTGACCACCGAGCTGTCGTGTCTCAACCGCATTAGTTGTTTATTTTAATATCTTAGGTCTCTAAGAATCAAACTCAGATCAGAGAGTCAGATCATTCATTCATAACTCTATGTTAGAAGTAATATATAAGACGATGCGATATAAACATCTATACACAATATTACGTATAAAACAATAAAAAAAATAACATCTTCACGCCATTCCCAATACTGAGGTAGACTGAAGTCCTGACGATTAAGTCCTTTCGACCCACCTTTCACCGAAAAAAATTTTTGGGATAACGTGAAAGATGGTTTACCTGACGCCTGACGCTGATTGGTAATGTATAAGGTGTGACGTGTCTGTCACTGCGTAACAGAGTGTTTGATTATGGCAAATTCTGCTTACGGTAGAGGTGTATGTCCTGCAGTGGACTTCAACGTGAAGTGTGAATATTATTTTCGAATAATTATTTAGACATGGTAGGAACGAAATGTCTCATTAAGGGTAAGTTTCTAACAGGTTCTGAAATCTTTTTCTATATTTTATCGCTCCTTTTGATCTTAATTTGATGTTAAATAGCTTATGGTTCTTCAAAATAAATACACAATTAACACGTAAATCGTTACCCATTATCAACAAACGAATAAATAAAAAAACATAATATTAGAGTACCATTTTAATTATGAATTTAAAAGAGGTACGAATCGTGACACTTGGCGATCCATTATCTCTGGGTACCCCGCCATAAGTAAGAGTATCTATAGATTAAGAGTTGTGACTCCAATAATGTAATAATATGAAAAATTAAAAAAGCAAAAACTATCTTCACGCAATTCCCAATATAGGGGTAGACAGAGGTATAGTCTAGACAATTGAGTTCCTTCGACCCACCTTCCACCGAAGATTTTGTCGGGAAGATATTTAATAATAATATGAAGAGGCCTATTTCCAGCAGTGGACTTTACAGGTCGTTGGAACAAGTAAAACGCCACGGCAGAGTAGAGGTAAGTAGAGGTAATCTTTAATTTAGACCAGGGTCTTATACTCAGGCCGGGACAACTAAAATTATTATTTGCTGAACTTACTAAAATCTCGATAAACCGGATATATCAATATATCACAGAGAAAATATAGTTTGACGACCGGTCTTCATGGTGTCACCAGCTCCGGTCGGGTCGATATAGAAAACATTTTTTTCGGTTCGGGGTGTTCCTGGTGCCTTCGGTGTTTCAGATTCCATAATATAAGTGCGGTTACGTTGTTAGAATACGACTCTCTCTTCATGGGTATAGTAAGAGGCGACTAAGGGAAAATCATTGAAAATATCATTGTCTTTCTACAGATGGCGGGGTAATCCACTCGAAAAATACCAGACCGGTGACGGTTTTCAGACATGCTGCAGAGTCTAAGGTGCGAGAGGTATCTGGCACTGTAGACGCCAACACGCCAGCAAGCGTGGTGATTATGGGAAAACCCTTATGGATCATGCAGAGGACTATTAGAAGCCGTTATGTATATAATTATGTATGTAAGTATGTATGTCGTACCTCCTATAACACTCGGAAAACGAGAAGTATTTCGTGGAATCAAGACCCATGCTCTAATAAGGTACACCATTAATTTCGTAATTGTTCGTTCTAGAAATGTCTCGGAGTTAATTTTTTAAAATAAATAAAAAAATCAATTCATTTCGTGTTAGTCCTCACAGAACTGCCACTCTTTATTTATATAAACTTTAAATTATTTACACATTTTGTTTTCTCCTACTTTACATTAATATACTCGTCAACGTTCATTTAAAAATACAATCAAAACAAAAAAAATATGTAACATAAATACACATGACGTAATGTACAATTACATTTATATTTAGACAGTGGGAGAGAAGGTCAGACTAGTATACCAATTACAAAAAATAAACCGTCCCACGATATCATATTTTTTTTCAAATATTTTTCCTCAATAAAAAGTATTTCATAAATGGTGGCCTCAAACAACGTTACTTCATACATTATCATAGAATAATAAACGGCCAACAATTTATTAAATACTACAGTCTAATATATATTGCTTAATCGATCCAAAATATACACGAGAACAAATGCATAGTTATTGTACTTTTATCAATTCTAATAAACAATTCCTTAATATTTACTGTAGGGTACAAAATTAACAGTTTATCCATGGCATTGAGAAATTATATCTACTTTATGTAGAAATAACATTTATTTCATTTAATTTTTTTAAAGATATTGTTATTACAAGTAAAACTTTTAATTTTAAAACGCTAAGTTCTAAAGTACAGGATAGTGCACAACATCGAGTGGTGTCAGTCTATAATAGGTTGGATGGATTTCTTTAAGACGCTTCCAAAGAGAAACAAAAGCTGCGAGATAGTTCAACGGCCTGAGGTAGCCAAATAGTCTAGAAAAATCTAAAAACTTCCAGCCTAGGTACAATATGGCAGTGAATACACAGACAGCCGTATCAACATAAATCTTATCTAAAGCATATAAAAGAAACATCACAGATCTTTAAAAACTACGATAACAGAGAAAATGCAGTACACCGTGAGAATGCCATGATACGTACAAAGAAAGGAATCTCCGTCAGTAGAAATAGTAAGGTCACACTGGAAGTACATTCACTAGTTAGTACTAAACGCTAAGTATATACAAAATTGCTATTACAACTCCCGCTATAAAAGTAATGTGGTCGCAACACTGAAACTTGAGCCGTTATTTTTAATTAGGATCACAGTGGAAAAAGTGATTTAAACTTACGTTACACATCTAACCGTCTATAAATATAATATGTTTTAAAGTCCACATTATGGCAAGTTTCTACATAAAATGCTATCACTTAAACGTGTCACTAGATAATCTTCTATGTCTAAGTCCATAGAAAAAGATCAATGTATCTGTACAACGTCTTTGCGTCGTAGGAATAACGCGCGAATTAGGCGAGACAATGGTACCATCTCGGATCTAAATTACACCTTTGCACTGGTTAAGAGAAGCTTTAGAAACTGGGCTGCGAAACCGTTCTTGGGTTCCCGCTTTGCGGTTGGTAGACGTCGTAAGAGTTATGCGGCTCCAAATGACATACGACATTGTTCTCGCCGTTGAGGACAGCTGCCAGAGCCCTCATGTTACTCTCCTGGGGCTGGTGATACGGGTGCACCAATCTGCCGCTCTCATATGCGTGCCTGTCATATGCCCGATCCAGGGTGTCCCATTTACCGTACTTCCCGTATTGCTCCTGTTCGTGATGGTGTCTGTCTCCAGGGCTATAAGATATCAGAGGCCGGTGATCGCCGAAGAACTTGGAGCTAGACGAGCCGTGGTGTCCCGGGTTCTGTCTGCAGTTGTCCGGACCGGAGTTATCATCGGACATATCCGACATGAGCGTCTCGTTCCTCTCGATTTCTTCGTAAACCGGATCGTCCTGTATCACACGGAACTCTTGTTCGGATCCAAGTCTGTAAAGACGTCCCTGTTGGGACGATATTTCGGAATAAGTGTGGTTCACGTTCTGACTTCCATGGTGGTGGTTGTGCTTACGTCGATCGTCTTTGTAATGCTTGCGGAAGATCATCTCCTGGCTGCCGGGGGAATGTTGGGAGATGTAGACGTGTGGGTTTCTGAAGTCCTGGGTGTAGCTTCTAGTGGTTTGGTAGCCTTGAGGGTGGTGTAATGGACTCTCCTCGTCCTTGTTGTGTCGCGGCGAGCCGGGCGCAAGGGGCGCGTCGCATTCGTAAGGACTGTGCAGGTGATTCTGTTGCAGCTGCCTCGTTAGAGTGTCGTGAGATGGAAGTGTCGCAGTGTTCCCGGCATGATGCTTAGAAGAAGTGTTCTGCGAATAACATAACACGGTTGGTTATCAGTTGTAACTAAACTTTTATCTGAACGGTGAGTTAGATCGTCATCAAATAAATAAATTGTTATTTAGATTTTGTGATGATTAGTCATAAAATAGTTAAATTAAGAAACAATTTCTAATTCATTTAACATGTAACAATTTTTAACATTAGAGATAATAGCAATAAAAAGATTGTGTTTAATCTAACCTAACACAAAACAGCTCATTTCACATGTCTTTATCTCATTATACAAAGTAAGAAAATCTCAAATTTTAAATATAATTAATCAAAAACAATGTAAAGAAATAAAGAAAATACATTAAGATAAAATGATTATAACAAACTATAGTTTGTTTTTAATATTTTTAATTGAATAAATTTCTATAAATCATTTTAAAATAAAACAAATTAAAAACGGGTTAACTATCTCGAAAAATATCAACATGTATAAAATAGACTGTTGATAGACGGCAGCCTCTTCGGTGCGTGGTATATATAGTACAGCAGTCTACATTCCGCTTTCAAAGCGTGCCAATTATTCCAAAGGCGTATGTTCTGCTGTAGACTCTTATAGGTTGGTAAGTAAGTTAGTATGTAACATGATACACAAAAACTTCGTTACGCGATTATAAATTACCTTCTGTTCTTCAAGCTCTTCCTAGACCATACGACATGCATATAATATTTAATATTTTAATTACAAGTCTCAAAACATATTCGTTTAATTTTTTGTTACTTTGTCTCCAGGCAAATTGACGACAATAGTTAACATGGCTTTTTATCCTTTACAAAAATTAGATCCTATCAGTCTAATGATTTAAGTCATTGATTAACATATTAAAATTTTCGTGATTTCTCATCCTTACTAGCTTTCAGTAGGCTGCTTCCCTTACTTAGACTATTCTAAATAGCAGAAGACTAATTACCAACTACTAAATAATACAACTTCAAAATAACTTTAGAACTTTTCACTGCAACATCAAAAATGACGACGGTAGATTTATTTTTTAATAAATAATTTAAAACTTATTTTGGGAGGATTTGCGTAAAATCTGATCTTAGCCTACATCGCGAAATGAATAACTATTCTGGATTTCAAATCAATGGAGTGTATAGTTTTTTCAGATATTTCGTGATGAGTGGTATAATTCGTTATAGATAATTGAAACTTTAAAATAATTAGAATTAACTTTCTATTATTATTGTTATACATAATGTAATAGAGTATTTAATGATGATGAAAAAAATCTATGTCCATTTTATGCTGAGTATTAACCAAGATCTCATTCAAAGTGAATTGCGTAGAATTTATCATGTAATAAAATCATGTAATTTTAATCTATTGTATTGCAATATCAAACATGGTCATTTATTTATATACCGACACAAATTTTGCGCCACAGAATAAACTTACAAACGTTTCGAGCTTAAAATTTAATGACAACTTTAATAATAGCGATATATGGATACTATAATATTTGAAAAGTGTGATATGCAAGTATTAATTTAAATTTATGTTTTTTCTATTCCCATGCTTGTTTAATAAATGTTTAATGATGAGATTTGAAGAGTAAGATACAGAAGGAGGTGGGATGGGCTACTGATGTATGTACAAAGTTATGTGCAATTTAGGAACGATCTCATGCAAAGTGACGCTATAGTTAGCTCTCATGCAGTTAATTTAGTAAACCACTTTAGTAAGATCTTTCATACATTTAAATAACATACTAAAATAATAGCCATCACCTGAATACAGAAAATATGAAGCCTATTGCAATTCCTACAAACTATATAACTATAATGGCTAATATAAAATCAACTTTCAAGTTTAATTATATTTTCTTTCTTCAACTTATAAATATAATAACGTTGTTGGAATAATATAAATAAAAAAAATATATGAAAATGGAGTCTAATTTCTATATGATCGTATAGATAGATGTTTTAAAAAGATGCGCGGGCGACTGGCTAGTTTTATTGTAAGCCATATAATTTTGGGTTCTTTTTTTTTTAGTAATACAAGATCTTACTAAAGCAAATATCATAAGACACTCTAATAGTGCCAACACAAGCCACAAAGCCCTCCCCTCACCTTCCAAACATTGCCACCAATTGTGTTCGCCATTAATGCCCAGTCGTTCGCGCCAATCGACGACGCCATCTTGTTTGAGAAACAAGATGGCGAACGCGATCTTAGATTCTGGTATTCGCACGGTACTTCGATATTATTCCTGTAGCTATGCATTGAAGCTATGCTTTGTGTGTGTGATGAGCTATGAGGAATATTTTGAGGCGTTGGTGCCCGAACTGATCTTGTTTCGTCATTAGGCACGTATATAGGTGCGGTTGGTCGGACATTCCACCTTGATGAGTCCGGTTGGATGTTGTAACTCTGTTCGTATAGTTAGAAGAGTTGTATACAAGCATATATTAAACAAAGCTACTTAAATAAACTTACAAATAGTCTTAAATATATCTAATAGAAAGCAATATTTTAAATAATCTATCAGAACAGCCATCAACAACCTGAAATATTTTAGAGTATTTGATGAAGATTTTAGAAGACAAAACACCAGATTATGGTGATACCACTACATCGACAGATTCGACATACGCATCACATTAACTAGAGATAGGATTTCTGTATTGCCATGTTCAATATAAGTTATATAATTGTTAGAACATATATTCAGCGACGTTATGTCATTGTTGGGATGCAATACAGCTACTATTACCACCACACCACAAATGGAATGTGAAGAGAACATGTGTTATTTAGTTATGTTAGTATTAGAGAAGAAAGCATTAGTTTAATTAAATTGTGAAAATAAGAAGAAAAGAGGAAAAATAAAAAAAAAATAACTGACTTACCGTTCGAAAAACAATTATTCTTATGATTATGAATCGCTTCACGTAACATAAATTCATTTAAATACCAATGTTAGTTACATAGCGAACAGCTAAGTGAAGTCAAACACAAATTTAAATAAAATTGTTAAAATCAACAGACAAGTGAACTGAGCTGTCTTAGGCCAATTAGTAAATAACAAAAAAGCTTGAGTGGTGTTTTGGTGGTATATATTTTATTTTTTTTCTCTCAATTAAAGATAAATCCTATCTCTATGAATGCGACACGTACCTTGTTGGACATTTTGCCTATATCCTTGAGGGTATCTACCACTTCCGGGGTTAATAGGGCTTCTCAAATGTGTCATGGCGGCGGGTGGTTCTCGTTCGGACATATTGTGAGCGAAATTAGCTCCTGTTGCATTGAGAGTGGGTCCAAAGTTGGACGAAGGACTGAAATTCTGATTCTCCTGAGAATTCCTTCTGTTTCTATGAGAATGATAGCTGTGAGCAGCTGCTGCGGCGGCTAAAGAGGCTACTGCCGCGTTATTAATGACATTGTTGTTATTGTGATTGTTGTTGTTAACAACAACGTTCAGGTTGTTGATGACGAGGTTGTTCGTTGTTGATGCCGCCACAGATGTACTTGCTGAGCTCTGTTAGAATTTAATATATACCTCAAATATCTCAATAGAATAACGGGAAACGGCTAGACTTTAGTAATTGAGCTAAATGGTGTTATAATTCCAAATAAACAAATTTTTTAATGATTGTAGTTAAAAATCCCACCATCGGCTTCATAACGGGCTTATAAAAGTCCACTGCAGGACATAGGCCTCTTTCATAATCGCCAAGCATATTGGGATTGCAGTGCAGTAACTTGCATCTTAGACGCTGCTGCCCGTCACATTTTTAAGGGAGATGGTTATTCCGTCGGCAGCCAATTGCATTTACAGAAGAGGGGGAAGGGGAGAGGAGTGGGGGGGTATTCTTGCACCGATATCATACGTTACAGCTCGGCTTATTTTATTCGCAAATATTCAACAGTATAATATAAGATGCATATAGATAACGGAGTACTTTTTAAAGTCACATGTCAATTAATGTTATTTCATATTAAATATAGCTCAATTATTTAAGCCTAGCAGTTGGTCTGTGTTTATGAAACTAAAGTAATGCAAAAATTTGCTCGGTAGTAAAATCTTTTTTCTGAATAAAAATGTGTATTGAAGGAAAGATACTGTTTAAGCTTTAACAAAATAGAGTTCTAAATGTGCTCTCCACCGCTATACTATTAGAATTAGAGTTATAATTATAGAAGACATTACTAAATTTATCATATTTAATAAGATTACTAGAGTTTAACTGAGTTAAATTGAGTGGTGTAAACACTGCTTTTCAAGGTGTCGCCATATTGAGGTCCCGTGTTCGATTCCCGATCGGGTCAATGTAGAAAAACCACTTCTTCTACATTTTCTCGGGTCGGGTGTTTGTGGAGCCATCGTTGTTTCCAATTCCTATAGCTCAAGTGCTATAGCATCTTACATTGGGGTCTGAGCAATGTACGTGATGTTGTCCCAATCTTTATATGTATTTATTTATTAATCAAAAATAAAAAAATTGATTAGGTGATGGAATATTAAAATTTATACTTGTTTCAAAATTACAAGACTACAAAACATAATATTTGAAAGTATTGTAAAGTTAACATAAAGTTGATAGTACAGAATTGGTTTCACTTTAAATTAAATATTAATTACTAACTTCATCAAGTCTTATGACTTTTTATATATAAAGTAAATTTTTATGCCATTCGGACTGAAAAGAGTTCCTTCGAGATTTCAACTTATTTTGAGGATTTAAAACTTTTTTTGTTATAAGAATGTTATCCATTTAAATACTTTCGATGTTACGAAGTTACGAACTAAGAAAACTCACCGTCACATCCCTCGGATCTACAACATCTTCATCAGCCGCTGTGCTCTGGTGGTACCTGCGGCTTTTGACGGAACCCTGGCGGGTGTCGACGTGGTTGGAGGAGGAGGCAGTGGCGGGCATGTTGTGCGGCAGCGGCTGCGACGACTGCGCGGCGAAATACAAGCAGCAGGACAGCCAAGGGTGGCGACGACCGAGCCTGGCGCATTCCTTCTGGAACTGTAAAAAAAAGATTTAAAATATTAAAATATTTTCACGCAATTCCCAATACAGGGGTAGACAGAGGTCTAGTTCAAGACAATTAAGTCCCTTTGACCCACCTTCCACCGAAGATATTTTCGGGACAACGTGACAGGTGGTGAGCCCGTCGCCGCTTTTTAACTATAAAATACATAAGATAAAACAATCCTCTAGGAATGGACACGGTGAAGACAAAATGGATTTATAAGTTCTTTGTTATGGTATAAAGTTCTAAGGTCGCGGTGTTCGTTGCCAAACTCCTCAGAAATGGCTCGACCGATTTGCATGAAATTTTGTGGGCATATCAAGTAGGTCTCAGAATCACTATAATTTTTTTTACCCTATAATTACCCATATTTTATTTTTATTTTTCAGACATTTCTTTTTATAAAAAAATTGTATCCTACAATCAACCCCTATTTAAGATAGACAGATGAAACATTTATATGGCACAACGTCTGCATGGTCAGCCAGTTTTCTTGTAAAAATTATTCTAACACATCTGCACGTAGAGTGATGACCGATAGCAGCAGAATTTAAGGTACCGAAGTGTCTGCTACTGGAAAAGTCTTACGCCCTACAGTAGCATTTAGGTCTGTTAAATAAGCAAGTGACAAATCTACTAGAAGTTAACATAAAAGAAGCTATGATATATACTTACGATCTCATTCAATAGACAGTGAAACACGAAGATAAATAGACCTTGGAATGAGTTCAGTATAGTAAAAGTGTACGCCATTCCTACTGTCTGTTCATTGAGATACAAAACGCCAAAGGTCCATGTCAGACCGAGAAGCACCGCCAGGATTACCGACGTGTTCAGCCACACCCTAAAAGATATACGACATAGTTAAGTGATTGAAAATGTATCATTTAATTAAATAAAAAAATTTCACACTTTCAACTGACACGGGTAGGATTCTAACCAGCGACGTATCTTGGCAACGCTCTTATCTTTGAGCCACCGTGTCCTACATCAGTTATCAGCTAAAACTTTAGTATCAGTTAAAATATTTAAATTTCCTTCTTTATTTATGCATGTTTTTGGCATCATTATATATATATATATATATATATATATATATATATATATATATATATATATATGTATGTATATATATATATATATATATATATATATATATATATATATATATATATATATATATATATATATATATATATATATATATATATATATATATATATATATATTTTTTTTTTTTTTTTTTTTATTTAATTTAATAACAAAAAGTTCAGCATAACTTATATGCTTTAAAATCAACAAAAAAATTACACAATTTATCATTTAATATAATAATAATAACGAACTTGTATTATTACTTACTTGATTTTATACAGTTTCGAGTTTTCCTTCGCTTTGATGGAAACGCTCGTGTGATGACACATCATGTATATCACAAGGCCCAGGCAAATCCAGTTAGCCTGAAATTATACAAAGACGTATCTAAGTGACAAGCACTTATGTACAAGAAAAAAACTTTTAAATTATAGCGTCGTATGGTCAATATTATAATTAACCTGTAACTAATACATTTCTAATCATATGATACTATATAATCATAGATAGTTACTATTTTTAAGAATACTAGCTATGTCAAATACCATTACTGGTATTCCTGTAAACCACTCCAAGTAAGCTGCAATGCTTGAATGTAACTTTATAAACTTCTATATGTGTTGCATAAATTTGTCACGTTATTTTTCGCATCCTATAAACATATTGTCAGCTATTGACGAAATAATTAATTAAATACTCGTTAAAATATTAAGTAAAATCATTCAGCTAGCAGTAGAAACGGTAAATACTAATTCATTATAAAGATCAAGATAAAGTCATGATAGCCGAGTGGTTGGGTGGTCGGAATTTTGAGTCGTGAGACCCGAGTTCGATCCCCAGATGGCAGGCTCGTACCAATGGGTTTTTCAAAAACTTACGTACGAATTAAATCGTTGGCTTGGACTTAAAGACGACTGTCACGTTGACCCGAAAATATCTTCGGTGGAAGGGGGGACTTAATTGTCTACACTAGACCTCTGTCTCTGTCTACCCCTGTATTGAGAATTCCGTTCTAACTCGAAAACGATCGCTCACCGTAACAACTAAAGCCACTGGTCCGACGAAGCTCATGATGAACAGATGGTCGGTGGAGAGCCAGCAGCTGTGCGCTGTTCCGTAGCCGGCGGGGTAGGCAGCGGCCGAGGCCAGCACTATCAGAGCCGGGGCGAGGTACGCGCCGGCGCAGTACCAGCCGGCCCGCGGGCGTTCCGGTTCGAATACTTCCACCAGCATGGCGTAAAGGTGGAACCCTGGAAAGACGGAACAAAATTACATGGACGATACAATGTTATGTATACATAAATAATTCAAATGTCACATTTTTAAAACTATACCCCCGATTGACTTGAAATACATATAATGGGTGTTTGAGGTACTTTTGTTGTTGACACAGTCACGTTATCCCAAAAATATCTTCGCTGGAAGGTAGGTCGAAGGGACTTAATTGTCTAGACAAGACCTCTGTCGACTTGCCTGTATTGGGAATTGCGTGAAAATATTATTATTTTATATAAAGAAAGATTTAAGTGAAAAATAAAAAAAAACGGACAAATAAACAAATATGTAGAGACATTTATTCCGACACATCAGATTACAGTCACAAATTACAATACAGGTGAATAAATATAAATGATACGAATAAAAATTAAATAAAAAGAAATAGAAGGAAATTTTAAAACAAAAAATACAGGTTATAACAACAAATGGATGAGATAATGTTACCTAGACATGAATGAGCGCAATATCACGACATTTTTAAAACTATACACCCGATTAACTTGAAATATATATAATATCAAAAAATACATAAACAAACGGTGTACCTTCTAAGAACATCCAAGCGAATGCTGCCAAGAAGAAGTAGTGCAACAAGCCAGCAATGACGCCACACAGAATCCTATCCTGGGTCTGATCTATTCCAACCATGAATATTACTTCCGCTATCAAAAGGCACCAGCAGAGGTGTTTGTGAATTAGAACTCGATCCGACTGAAATAGAGGGTTATGTTAAAAAAATTACAGTAAGAATTTGTATCTCCTTCTCTTTCCTGTTTATGTATACCTAGTTTTATCGAAGACAGACGGAAATTATTGTATTGGACTACTAACAACAGACATAACCATATTTATTTCATGCAGACAACATTCATTTATTTATAATCAATGTCGACCTCACTGGACGAGTGGCTTACACACCCATGTCTCGCTCTCAGAGGTCAGGGGTTCAATTCCCGGTCGGGTCATTGTAGGAAAACACTTTTTCTACATTGTCTCGGGTCTGGGCGTATGTGATACCTTAATTGTATCTAATTTTATAACACACTAACAACTTTTGGACCAGTACAACGTATGTAATATTGTCTCTACCGTTGTATGTATGTCGATAACAAAGACAACCAACCTTCATATTCCTACAGCATTGGAATACAATAATGGCAGCAACGAGTGCGAAGGATGATATTCCGCATCCAATCAGAGTTATGAGACGCAGCGCCGTCTCGTGGGCGCGGCTCAAGGCGACCCCATGTACGTCCATCAGTATTGCGAAATTTGTGAGATGCGAGCACGCGCAGCCCGTGTGCGTCAGATTGGACCACTCCACTTGACAGCCCTCGGAAGACCAACCGCTGAAAATAATTATGTTTTATTTCAGTATTTATAGCCATTTCCAAAAATTCCATCAACACCGTCTTGATGCTTGGCATTCCACCACAGTGCGTTTATCGCGGAATTTTCTGCCACGCACTTGCACTTTATGGAATGTGCTGCCGTCAGCGGTGTTACGGACGGAATTGATTTCCATCGTCACCACCTTGATGGTTGGCAAATCACCACAGTACAATTTTTTCGCTGCGACTTAGGGACCTTCAAGAAAAGAGCCTATACCTTTCTCAGAGGCCGGCAACGCATCTGCTATGCCTCTGGTATTGCGGGTGTTCATGGGCGGCGGTAATCACTTACCATCACATGAGCCACCAGCTCGTTTGCCTCCCTACTCTGTATAAAAAAAGGTACGAAGTTTGAATATTGACTCCGGTCATCTGTAAGATTAGGCAGATATCGCCAATTCTCCTGGAATTTCTAAGTTGTATTTATGTTTCTAGAGCGAATTAAATAAATTTCATAATATGAGGACTTTCAATAATTTATTAAATTCTTGTTGTCAAATAGTATAGAAGAAACATTGTATCTTCATAGTCATGATCATAACAGTATAACAAAAGTCCACTGCTCAACATGGGCCTCTCCCAAAGATTGCCACGTACAAAGATCCTGTGCTCTCTCCATCTATCGACTCCCACCTATATCCTATTATTAAGTCCTAACTTTCGAATTTTCAGTTAATTTTCTTTAATACAAGCTTTCTACTGAAAATTACGCAATAAAAAATAAAGCACGATCAATCGAGTTATTCTCTAGTGATCCTCTCATCATACACGACGTTTTTGACTTTTATTTTGTAAACAAAAACATAAATAAAGGAAAAATTTATTTACGCGATATTGATATTACAGTCTTGTGCTCACTAATATTTAACTAGTATTATATATGCCAGTAATAATAATTACTGGTATATGTAATACTAGTTAAATATTAGTAACTTGCTTAATACGAAAGCAGACTTACTGCAAAGTATAGTCCCAGAAGACGCAAACGGGGTTAGTGACGTTCTCGGTCTTCAAATGTTTCATGGTGATGCGGACCATTTGCGACAGCTGAATATGACGGCCATTTCCCAAACTCGCCGATATGATCTGAAAAGTTTCATGGATAAAAGTTTAAATATATTGACTTATTACGTACACATATGCATCACGATAGTCTAGTGGTTGGGTGATGGGAATTCGTGTCAGGAGATCCGAGTTCGATCCCCTGGTGGTAGGGTCGTACTAAAAACGTTTTTCAAAAACGTATGTAAGATTTGTATCGTTGGCTTGGATATAAAGACGGTGATGAGTTCATCGTCTATCTTATTGTCCCAAAAAGTTCTTTGGTGGATGGTGGGTCGAAAGAACTTAATTATCTAGACCTCTGTCTACCGATTAATTGGGAATGGCGTGAAGATATGTTTCTTAATATGGTATCTGTTATCACTGGTTATAATATGCTATTATTATATAAATAATGATTAAAAAAAATTAAGGTACATAAATTATTTAAAATTTTGCCAAGAACTTAACGTCTCGTCCATTGCATTTCATATAAAATATTGATTTCATATCTACATTATCCTAGTTAGGTTATTCATTCGTAATTCTTATCCCTTCATTCATACTTTTTCCTTATTTGATGTTAATAAGCAACTACTGTTATTACTAAGACTGATAAAAAGATTTCAAATGAATAATATTATGCAGAAAATTGTAGTTTTTTATTCAGTTATGAAGTGATTTTAAAACACAGTAAAAAAAAAACCAAATACTTTTGTTTATTTATTTTCTAATAATATTAATTATTTGTAATGAAGCGATTTTCGGATTTTATCGCGTTTTTAATTAGTTTTAACAAACTATTTTTATTTCCCGACATTTCGGATGCTTTACAGTATCCGTGGTCACGGGGGGACGCGATTAAATCCGAAAATCGTTTTATTTTAAATGTGTAGTATTCGCGTAAATACAATAAATTATTATATTTGTAATAATTTAGGTATTTTACCATATTCATATCTGTTTTGTTGCCTAAAATAATGAAGCTAAAGGTACCATGCATGATTTGTTACGACACCGAACGATTAAACGATTGAAAATAAATATAATTCCTACCTTAGAATTTAGAACTCTCGTTGCGTCATTCTTTTCCCTTTCGGAATTGATGCTTGTTACCGACGGCGACGTGTCTGTGGCGTAAGCGGCGAAGTGTGGGCTCTTCCCGAAAGTCGGCGGAAGTATTTGCTCGAGTCGGTCGAAAGCGAAGAATACGATGCGTACTAGATCGTTTTGACGATTATCTGTAATGGATAGAAAAATAAGCGACATTGAATTCATCGCAATCTTTTCACAACCTTTGTTGGGACTTTATTGGGATATAAAAAACGGGTAATCTTAAGTTGGTCCAATTTAGTCCTGATAAAGAAATCATGATATTTGTGGATATTGGGTGGTCGGAATTTCGAGTCGAGAGACTCAGTTTCGATCCCCAGGTGGCAGGCTCGTACCAATGGGGTTTTTTAAAACTTATGTACGAATTATATCGTTGGTTTGGACGTTGATACGGCGACGGGCTCACCGCCTCAAGTTGTCCCGAATATATCTTCGGTCAAATGTGGGTCGAAAGAACTTAATTATCTAGACCTCTGTCTACCGATTAATTGGGAATGGCGTGAAGATATGTTTCTTAATATGGTATCTGTTATCACTGGTTATAATATGCTATTATTATCTAAATAATGATTAAAAAAAAATTAAGGTACATAAATTATTTAAAATTTTGCCAAGAACTTAACGTCTCGTCCATTGCATTTCATATAAAATATTGATTTCATATCTACATTATCCTAGTTAGGTTATTCATTCGTAATTCTTATCCCTTCATTCATACTTTTTCCTTATTTGATGTTAATAAGCAACTACTGTTATTACTAAGACTGATAAAAAGATTTCAAATGAATAATATTATGCAGAAAATTGTAGTTTTTTATTCAGTTATGAAGTGATTTTAAAACACAGTAAAAAAAACCAAATGCTTTAACTTTTGTTTATTTATTTTCTAATAATATTAATTATTTGTAATGAAGCGATTTTCGGATTTTATCGCGTTTTTAATTAGTTTTAACAAACTATTTTTATTTCCCGACGTTTCGGATGCTTTACAGTATCCGTGGTCACGGGGGGACGCGATAAAATCCGAAAATCGTTTTATTTTAAATGTGTAGTATTCGCGTAAATACAATAAATTATTATATTTGTAATGATTTATGTATTTTACCATATTCATATCTGTTTTGTTGCCTAAAATAATGAAGCTAAAGGTACCACGCATGATTTGTTACGACACCGAACGATTAAACGATTGAAAATAAATATAATTCCTACCTTAGAATTTAGAACTCTCGTTGCGTCATTCTTTTCCCTTTCGGAATTGATGCTTGTTACCGACGGCGACGTGTCTGTGGCGTAAGCGGCGAAGTGTGGGCTCTTCCCGAAAGTCGGCGGAAGTATTTGCTCGAGTCGGTCGAAAGCGAAGAATACGATGCGTACTAGATCGTTTTGACGATTATCTGTAATGGATAGAAAAATAAGCGACATTGAATTCATCGCAATCTTTTCACAACCTTTGTTGGGACTTTATTGGGATATAAAAAAAACGGGTAATTTAAAGTTGGTCCAATTTGGTCCTGATAAAGAAATCATGATATTTGTGGATATTGGGTGGTCGGAATTTCGAGTCGAGAGACTCAGTTTCGATCCCCAGGTGGCAGGCTCGTACCAATGGGGTTTTTTAAAACCTATGTACGAATTATATCGTTGGTTTGGACGTTGATACGGCGACGGGCTCACCGCCTCAAGTTGTCCCGAATATATCTTCGGTCAAATGTGGGTCGAAAGGACTTATTTGTCCAGACCTCTGTCTATTCTTATATTAAGAATGGCGTGAAAATAAAAGTTTTTAATAAAACCGGGTAAAATAAACTTGGACAAGTTGGATTCGTGAATGTACAGAGCAAGGAAACAAGGATAAACTTGCCTAATAAAGCAGCCTTTGGAATTGTGATAGTATCTTCTGATGCCTTCCATTGTTCTTGAGCAATAATTGATGGAAATGTCTCATCTTCAACGCTTTTAACTTCCAACACCCTCACAGAGAGACCTGAAAGAGCAGATTTTAATGTATTCATGTTGTATATTGAATACTCGCGATTGTTTTTATCTTGGTGGAACTTTTTTAACTAACTTAAACACATTAAAATTCACGTACTGTAGATACGTTTTCGATCTCAATAGATAATAATAAAAATTCCTTTGACAATGCCATAAAGGCGAAACAGGTCAGGTATTTTAACAGAAATATACGAGGAATAAGTAAAAATAAATTTTAATGTGTTTATTTTGTAATTGTTTGGAATTAATTTGTAATTGTTTTGGAGTTATCAAAAACTTAACAAACTCTCTTTTTCTAATATAAGGAATTATACCAAAAATTTTTAACATTACAGTTTCTACTGTTACTAAACGAAAGAGAAAAAATTAAAACGACAATTAATAAGTATAGTAATCTATATATAAATAAACGAGTTTTGCTCCGTTCTTAATGTGCAAAAATACTAATATTAGCTCATAAAAAGAATATACAATAATTGTGGCAAAGTAACTTACATATATTTTTAACTATCTGTAGAATTGTTTTCTCTTTGGTTACAGCATCAGCTAGAAGGAATGCATTTTCTTCTAGTTGTGTAAGCAACGCGCTCGCAACACGATTTTGAGCTTCGGTACTCAAATCCGACCAAGACGCACGTTGGCTTTCTTCTAGAAGATTCGATCCTAGAGAACAAAGAAAGAAAAATTTTAATTAATTTTGTATTTAATTCAATTAAATGATTTTACAATAAGTGGTTAAGGTAATGTTTTGAGTATTGCACAGTTTTCTTAGTTAATCCGATCTCATTTGCTCAAATTTCTGCATAAATTATTTCTGTACGATAGTCTTTCAGCCCTTTATTGGGTAGTTATAATTATTATGAGAACTACTTAAAAATCAACACAGATTATTGTTAAGAAAAATATTACCAGTTTTGACAACCTCGCCATCCCTGAGGTTTGATTCCCGAATGGGTTAATATAGAAAACCACTTTTACATTGTAACGGGTCTGGTAATTTCATTGTTACGGATTCCATAACTCACGTGCTTTAGCTACTTACTTTGAGATCAGAGCAATGTATGTAAGTGATTTCCCTATCTATATACGTATTTTTTTATTTTAAATATGTACTTTATGTAATTGTGTTACGTACCAGTTTTGATAACTCCCAGGAGCATATCGGCGACGAAGGTCTCCCGCTGACGTGGGTCCGGAAACGTCTGCATGTTCTGCGACATGCGCTGAGCGAGCTTCTTCATTATACTTGTGGTGGTCATCATGTCGCCTCCGTATAACGTCTTCGAAGAGGTTACCTTAACAAATATTAGGTATTGTTGAAAAAAATGTAGATTACACTTTAAGAACAAAAATGTAAATAGATAAATATCTTCACGCAATTCCCAATACAGGGGTAGACAGAGGTCTAGTTAAGACAATTAAGTCCCTTAATTACCACCTACCACCGAAGATATTTTCGGGACAACATGACAGGTGGTGAGCCCGTCGCCGTCTTTACATCCAAGCCAACGATATAATTCGTACATAAGTTTTTGAAAAACCCATTGGTACAAATTTAGACTCTGCTGATCCCCAATGGTTCTCTTATTTTTCGAAACATATGTCCTGTAATCTGTTGGTAACTAAGGCTATACTACAGGTTTTTCTATTAATCTTCCAACCACTACCTAGACCACAAGCATTGCAGTTTAGTTAGAGTGGTTAACACGAATACAAATAATATTATTGACGTTGCGTCTTTAAAATAAAACCGGTAGGTCATAACGATTTAATTGTCTAGACCTCTGTCTACCGATGTATTGGGAATAGCGTGAAGATGTTTTTTTGTGTAATGTAGTATTGGGTATACGAATATTTTAAAGTTGCTTGCAAGTTTCTGTGTAAAGTGGCTGCAGCAGGTCTTTTCCAATACGTTAGCTATCTAAAGTAAGCTGAAACCCAACCTAATTAACAAAAAACTCTAGAACCACAAACTGAATGAATGAATGGATATGCTATTATTGTTCACCACAGTATGATACATAAAATTAGAGAAACAAATTGATCACAAATTAAGATAAACAAATGGTGTATAAAAATGTCTTACCTGGGCTAAGTCATTGCTGATACTGAGTAAGGATTCCCCTTCTCTCACGCGTGCTTCCAAGCTGTTCAGCCAAACGGACCTGCACTCGCTGAGGTCCGGGGTAGCCCCGTGCCATTCGGGGATCGAATCCACTGTTCAAATAAATACACAATTACAATATCAATTATCGCTATCAATTAAATTAAATAAAAAAAAACTATTATCGCGACGAAGCAATTGATTTTTTGCGTAACACATGTTAAAAGACTTTATTCGAGTGGAATTTTTAATTAAATTTTAGGGAGACATTAGAAAAAATATTCCTAAACATTTTGGAATATTTTTTCTAATGTCTCCCTAAAATTTAAATATTTAATTATAATTATTTTATTTAATTTAAAAAATCAAGCAAGCTAAAATAACATTACTTATCGGTAAACTTTAGTTACATTACATTATGGTATTATAAATTCAAATAAAACTAAATAGCGTTACTTTTATACTTATAAATATCTACATCATAATCATCATAACAACTTGTAAAAGTCCCTTGCAGAACTATCCCTATCCCGTACTTGATATGTAGACGCACCTAGCAGAAAGATTCCGCTGAATTTTGGTCTGGTTTTTTGGTTTGGTTTCATTTTTCGAGAAGTTTATCCCGTCAGCTGTCGGTAGCCTTGCCCTTTTCCTTAGTCGGCTCTACGACACCAACGGGAAGTGTGTGGTATATTTTTCGGATGTAAACAAACCGCACATAAATATCTTACCGTAGGTCAAATCACCATTCGAAATAGCGCCTCCCGATATTTGTGCATCGGGCATGCTTGAGCTTCCACGGTAGTCGATCAGATGCTCTGGAGAGTCACCATCACGTCCTACACAAAGTAATGAAATTAACGCTTAACAGACCAAGAACGTGCCGCCAAGTATAAGGTTTAAGGTTTACAGTGAGGTTTAAGGTTACATTTAAACGATGGTAGACTAAATAATGACTATCGATAAATGAATATTCATTCTCTCATTTTGACGACCTCCGTCGAAGAGTGGCGTAAACACCGGTTTTCAAGGTGTCGCCATCTCGAGGTCCTGGGTTCGATTCCCGGTCGGATCCACTTTTTCTACATTTTCTCGGGCCTGGGTGTTTGTGGTGTCTTCATTGTTTCCGATACCCATACCTCAAGTGCTTTAGCATCTTCGGATATGCTTGGCTTTAGCTTCTTCTAGGGATCGGAGCAATGTATGTGATGTTGTCCCTATCCTATTATGTCGATGAATAAATGATTTGATTTGATTTGATTAGAAATAGTAAGTTTTCATGCCCGTTTTAAATTAAGTTTTAGAGTCTCAGCTGGAGAGCTATAACATTGATTACTATACGGTATGGGTTCTTGGTATAGAGGGGATGATGTCGTGGCGTAATGTCAATTAAAATAAATTTCGAAATATCGTTCTTTAAAAGAAACTTACCTTTAAGTAACGCTTCAGAGCCCAGTCTCCTAATAATTTCTAACTGCCTCTCGTTCGGCTGATCAAGTCCCAAGTCGTGGTAGTTCTCTCCAGATGGTAGACCGACACCGCGTCTCCTCGGTCTATCGTCTTCTACTAAATGTTGGTGAGATGTTAAAGTGCATCTGAAAGTAAGATTTAGCAGCTTAGTAGTAAGTTCAGTGTAAAAATAAATTATGGTGACCTTCGCAGATTTAATTTGGTAAATTTTGCAATTACATAGGTATTAAGTTGTCATATTTTTTCTGAAAAGATAATTTAATAACTACATTCTTTAATTAAAAATAAGTATTTTTTTATTAAAAATAAACAAATCTATAAACACTGTTACGTTATATCAAAACATTACTTCGATAAGAGGTGGGTCGAAAAGACTTAATTGTCTAGACCTGGTGAAGACTAGTGTAAAGAAAGACATTTTTTTCAAAATGTAGGTTTTACTCTAATTTTAGTGTCAAATGTACCAGGAGAGTATACACAGTAAGGAGTTACTTACGTCCATCTCGCCAAGCCCGTCGCGCCGCCGGGGCAAGGCTGCACAGCGTATTGGCCGGCCTGGGTCCAATTCCAGTGCAGCCCACGAGCAGTCATCTGAGGACAGTAGGCAGCTCTCCTGCCTGGATTCGGGATGGAACTTGTTGCTGAAATGAAAAATTGTGTTATAATAATAGCTAACTTTTTAAAGTCGTGTGTTGAATGTAGATTCACTAGGTTTCCATGTAAGGAAAACTTTAAAGTATTTATTTATATATGTGTATATATTCGTGTTTTGTACTGGGTATAGCGCGCTTAATGAAAAAAAAAAAAAAAAAATGTATAAAAACACTATCCACCTTTGTCTGTGTTTGCCTTTGTTGGCCTTCGTTTTTGGTACGAATAAAAAATACCATGATACTCACAATATATTTTATTGTCAAACGTATCTTCTGCATCTACTTCCGGTGATCGGTTGTCCTTTGGTGGCATGTGAACAGGCGAGGTGGAATCTGAGCCTTCGTCTCTCGCTGGCCATTGCATGGTCTCCTCTGTCACTTGTGCTAAAAGTAATATATCTTAGTATGAAAGGAAAAAAAAACATTTTTAAATAAACTGGACTTGCTGCTACTATGTTATTTCTGTATGGAACATGTTTAATTAATTGACTAATCAAAAATATATGAAGAATATTATAGTCTTAGGTATTTAGTAGATGTAAAGGTATTTAAAAATTCAAGGAGACAGAAATTTTCGATGCATCTTTAAAATAAAACTTCAAACTATTACTATGATTGCGATCGTAATTATAGTGATTATATTTCGGGTTTTGGTATAAATAAAAAATACCATGATACTCACAATATATTTTAGTGTCAAACGTATCTTCTGCATCTACTTCCGGTGATCGGTTGTCCTTTGGTGGCATGTGAACAGGCGAGGTGGAATCTGAGCCTTCGTCTCTCGCTGGCCATTGCATGGTCTCCTCTGTCACTTGTGCTAAAAGTAATATATATTAGTATGAAAGGAAAAAAAAACATTTTTAAATAAACTGGACTTGCTGCTACTATGTTATTTCGGTATGGAACATGTTTAATTAATTGACTTAAAAATATGTGAAGCATTATTGTAGTTTTAGGTATTTAATAGATGTAAAGGTATTTCAAAATTCTAGGAGACGGAAAATTTCGATACATCTTTGAAATAAAACTTCAAACTATTACTATGATTGCGATCGTAATTATAGTGATTATATTTCGGGTTTTGAGTTCTAACTACAGTATTTCTTGATTATTGATGAGTCCATAATGAAAAATAATTTAATAACTACATTCTTTAATTAAAAATAAGTATTTTTTTATTAAAAATAAACAAATCTATGACAAAATGTTACAAGCAGATATGTATATGATGATTCAAATCGAAAAACACTTTTTTCTCGCTATTATTGCTCGTGCTTGCAATTTCTTTTGTCTAAATATTGCCGCATGCCGTATATTATTATGAAAGTAACTGTAATACATAATTTATAAACACTTGTCAGGTTATATCAAAACATTACTTCGATAAGAGGTGGGTCGAAAAGACTTAATTGTCTAGACCTGGTGAAGACTAGTGTAAAGAAAGACATTTTTTTTTCAAAATGTAGGTTTTTACTCTAATTTTAGTGTCAAATGTACCAGGAGAGTATACACAGTAAGGAGTTACTTACGTCCATCTCGCCAAGCCCGTCGCGCCGCCGGGGCAAGGCTGCACAGCGTATTGGCCGGCCTGGGTCCAATTCCAGTGCAGCCCACGAGCAGTCATCTGAGGACAGTAGGCAGCTCTCCTGCCTGGATTCGGGATGGAACTTGTTGCTGAAATGAAAAATTGTGTTATAATAATAGCTAACTTTTTAAAGTCGTGTGTTGAATGTAGATTCACTAGGTTTCCATGTAAGGAAAACTTTAAAGTATTTATTTATATATGTGTATATATTCGTGTTTTGTACCGGGTATAGCACGCTTAATGAAAAAAAAACAATAAAAAAAATGTATAAAAACACTATCCACCTTTGTCTGTGTTTGCCTTTGTTGGCCTTCGTTTTTGGTACGAATAAAAAATACCATGATACTCACAGTATATTTTATTGTCAAACGTATCTTCTGCATCTACTTCCGGTGATCGGTTGTCCTTTGGTGGCATGTGAACAGGCGAGGTGGAATCTGAGCCTTCGTCTCTCGCTGGCCATTGCATGGTCTCCTCTGTCACTTGTGCTAAAAGTAATATATCTTAGTATGAAAGGAAAAAAAAACATTTTTAAATAAACTGGACTTGCTGCTACTATGTTATTTCTGTATGGAACATGTTTAATTAATTGACTAATCAAAAATATATGAAGAATATTATAGTCTTAGGTATTTAATAGATGTAAAGGTATTTCAAAATTCTAGGAGACGGAAAATTTCGATGCATCTTTGAAATAAAACTTCAAACTATTACTATGATTGCGATCGTAATTATAGTGATTATATTTCGGGTTTTGAGTTCTAACTACAGTATTTCTTGATTATTGATGAGTCCATAATGAAAAATAATTTAATAACTGGAGGCCAACAACCCCATCCTCCGATTCGTCCCCGTCTCGTTCCTATAACCTTTTTTAGAGATCGATAACACATCAGGAATTCATCAAGTATTCCAAATACTATACACCTCTTTTTCACGTCCTTCCCAATACAGGGGTAGACAGAGATCGAGACAATCTCATCAATCAATTTCATCTGGGGATCAAACTAGGGTCTCTTGACTCTAAATCCGATCACCCAACCACTCGGCTATCTATAGATGTATGTTTACATGTTATGTAAGAGATATAACTTACCAATTACATCTTCGCGATCCTTTACCGGTTTTTCGTTCTTCAGTGTATTTTCTGGTTCATCAATTTTTGCTTCTTCTTTTGTTTCAGGTACACTTTCATGAGGGATTTGCGATGGTTCTCTCTCTGATGATGAATCCGGCTGTCTTGTTGTAGTTTTCTTGAACAGAATTTATAATTATAAATAAATATCTTCACGCAATTCCCAATACTAGGGTAGACAGAGGTCAAGTCTAGACAATTCAGTCCCTTTGACCCACCTTCCACCGAAGATATTTTCGGGACAACGTGACAGGTGGTGAGCCCGTCGCCGCCTTTATGTCCAAGCCAACGATGAAATTCGTACATAAGTTTTTGAAAAACTCATTGGTACTGCCACCTGGGGATCGAACTCGGGTCTCTCGACTCGAAATTCCGACCACACAACAACTCGGCTATCGTGACTTATAATTTATAATTAATATAATTTATAATAATTTATAATTATCAGTAACTATCTTTAAAAGAAGAAGGAAGAAAATCTTACAACATCAGTTAAGAACTTCCTTCAAATCCTTTTCATGTACAGCTTATTTAATTTGCTGTAATGACTTAATATTTTTGAATACTCCTATAAACAAAGACCTTGTAGCTGCGAAATAAAGTAATTTACTTTTGTCCTAAAAATGTCTTCGGTGGAAGGTGGCTCGAAAGGACTCTTTTCTAGACCTCTGTATACTGTATTGGAAATGGCGTGAAAATATTTAATTTATATTTTTTCTTTGCTTTCTATTTATATAGTTGATGTTAGTTATTAAGTAAGAAGCAATATTAGAAAAAAAAGCTAGCACGCCATACATGAAGAATTAACAAAAAACGTCTTGTAAAACATATAACATACTCTCTTAACTACATAATGAAGATTTTTTGTTATGGAAATAGACGAAGAAGTCGGTTGGGGAGGGGAACAGAGAAAAGACCTTCGCTATTTACTATGCGAAGGAAACCCAGTAACTGAACGCCTGCCCTGCATGCCAGTAAACGAGATACCGCCCCGGTCGAGCAGTAAAAATATTAGTGCGGCTTAAGAGGCTTAAGCTTGCTTGGCTTTCCAACGCACATAATTGAAAAGTTTTAGTATTCATCTAAATCTATTTATAGATCAATCAGATTACCGCCAGATGTGGATAATCTAAATGTATAAAAAATTACAGATAGATAATATGTTTGCCATTTGGTATCGACATAAGAATCTAACATATGGGATGTTTTGCGAAGCCTATGTGAACTTTTACATGCAATTATGAGATGTAAAAAAAAATTCCACACACTATTCCTAATACAGGGGTAGACAGAGGTCTAGATAATTAAGACCTTTCGACCCACCTGCTACCGAAGACTTTTTTGGGACAACGTGACCGGTGGTGAGCCCTTCACCGTCTTTATGTTCAAGCCAAGCACTTAAGCATGTAAGTTTATGAAAAAAACCTACTGGTAAGAGCCTACTTCTTGGACCCGGGGTCTCTTGACTCGAATTACGATCACCCAATCACTCGGTTATCGTCATTTGAAACATACATGAAAAGGACGATAAATACATACCTTGGTTCCGATATCCCCTAGTTTCACTTCCGGTGGAAGTGTAATATGTGGTCGGAATGTTGGTGGTGTTATTACAGTGGGCTTTTTCCTTTCTGTCTGCTGAGTTTGTACCGCGCTCTTAGGTATCGGGGGAATGGTGGAACGCCATACAGTCGGCTGCGATGTAATGAGCCAAGGTGGCGACGGTCGATTGGTTGTACTTGTCGTAGAAGCTGAAAATTATAAATTAAAAAAAACATTTAGCTGTTTTCTAACAACTACCATAAATAACAAACGGCCAGATATATTTATTAGCTGCTTTGCTTATTGAATATTTATCTAGCCCAAAAATTTGCAGACATTATTCAACCTTTTTCTTCGAATAAATAAATAAATAAATAAATCCAATCCATGATTTGTACTGTTTCCTTGAATACCATGACAGACATCCTAGTCGATTCTGTCGATCCCATTTTTGGTAATACGGTGGAGAGCTTAATTTTTAAATTACTTTCCGTTTCTTTTTAAAAAATAGAACTGTTGAAGATTTAGTTCGTTCAATTTAAAGTAAAACAAGTAAATTAGCAGCATGTAAATTTGGAAAAGGCTTTCTCTCTAATAATTTTTAATACCCTTACTCATGTTGGAGCTTTGTAGAGCCCCGTCACGCTGGCAGAGTGTAAATTGACAGAATTTTATTTTAAATTTAATGTAGTTAATTTTAAAGGTTTTTGTCGTTATTTTAAATCGGGATGAGAATCAGAATTTAAAAACTTACCAGGTACACACTGATAATGTGCCTCGAGATACTTCAAAGTGTTCGGACACGGGTCGCCGAACATGTTCGTGCTCGCTAATATGCTACAGTTTTGGTGCATGCTGCATCTGTAAGGAGGAAGACGGTTAATTGGGTCGACGGGATGGACCGTTAACTAAACTCTTGCCCGGCCGTAACGAACAATTTGTTAGTCGGAACTTTAATTGGGAGCTTACGTTCGGAACGAATTAACGGGCGCTTTTTTTATCGTTGTAAATATTTGCTGTGTTTTAGGTCAGTATCTTTACAAGTTAGTCAATAACAGTAATAACAATAAATAAATAAATACAAAGATAGGGACAAAATCAAATATATTGGTCTATTCCCAAAGTAAGCGCATAAGCACTTGTATTATGGTATCAACAACAAACATCTGTTCTATTAATTTAACTGCAAAAAGTGGCTTACCAAATAGTATTCGCGTAAATACAAGAAATTGTTATGGCTTGCACGGTACAAAATGCATTACACCATGCAAAGAGAATATTTCATAGTATACTTTTTATTTCTATTTAAAAACCTTGCAATGTTGCGGATAATGTTCATAATAGATTTGATAGTGATAAGATTACGAGTACTTTACTCGCATTACTTTACACGCATACTTTATTCAGAAATCAAAATTAGATTGGAACGTTGGAATCTTCTCAGAGCGTTAAATAAGCGCATCATGATAAACGTAGTCTCTGAATGATACTTTTATACCTTGGAGTGAGTGTATTTAAGCCTAAAAGCGTAGCAAGGAGATATAGTTATAATTCAATCAATATACATTTATTTTTATTTATATTGCATATATATTATGATAAATAATCACTTTTATAATGTTTTATTTATATATCTTATCAAACGCGCTAACCTTGTATTGTGTAAATCTATAATAATAATAATAATCTATAATAATAATCTTTATTGTCATAAGATTTTATCACAAATTTGTATGAAGTCCCTGACTTCCGTACTAGGTAAAACCTGTATTACAGAGGTCAGTAAATCCATTAGTATCCCGGAATCTGCTCTAACGAATTGACCAAATAGGCAGTACCTAGTCCCAAGTTAATCTGGATATTCATAACCTCAGAAATAGTTCGCTTATATATAAATACAGATAGGGCCTGTAAAAATCAATGCAGGACATAAACCTCTCCCGTAAGGTACGGTTTGTTATAATCGACGCTTGGCACGAATTTCGACCTGTAATTTTTCGAAATGCTTATCGTGCCATCTATTGGCAGCCAATGACATTTTGAAGCCTTTTGCCTTAGACTTTTATACGATCCCTAGAATACCCGTTCTTCACTCCCTTTAATAATTTAAGTCACGATAGCCGATGGTTTGGTGATCGGAATTACGAGTCAAGAGACGCCGAGTTCGATCCCCAGATGGCAGGCTCGTACCAAAGGGTTTTTCAAAAACTTTTGTACGAATCGTATCGTTGGCTTGGACATAAAGACGGCGACGAGCTCACCACCTGACACGTTATCCCAAAAATGTCTTCGGTGAAAGGTGGCTCGAAAGGACTCTTGTTTAGACCTCTGTCTACTCCTGTATTCGGAATTGTGTGAAGATATTTATTATATAATTTTATTTAATAATACATAGGGACGGACACATAGAATGAATATACAAAATAAATTAAAAACCGCCTCCGCCTATCGCTTGCGACACGGTCACGCACTTAGACTGGGCGAGGGTCCCACTTTATTGGCAATCTCGCGGGCCTAACACGATAAACTTGGGTGTTGCGAATATTTAATTTTCGACAATTTTCGGCACTCTCCCGAGGCCCGGGATAATGATAGCTGATTATAATTGGAGGACACTTTCACACGGTAAGGGACAGTGTTATAGGTTGTAACATGTGTATTATGCGTTATGTGCTTTGATGATAATAATAATAAGTAGTCACGACAGCCAATTAGTTGGGTGATCGGAATTTAAGTGAAGAGAGACGAGTTCGAACCCCAGGTGTTAGGCTCGTACCAATAAGTTTTTTCACCATCGGTCACGTTGTACAAAATATATTTGGTGAAAGGTAAGTCGATAGTACTTAACTGTTTGGGCCTCTATCTACCCCAGTAATGGGAATTGCGTGAAGTTATGTTTTTACTTTAATGGTTTAAACATGTGATTTATTATTAAATAGGGCAAGGATCTTCTATTTTCAAAAGCTTTTTCCAACCTCCACCAAAATTATATTCTTTAATGAATATAATTTTGGTGATTGTTATAATCATACCTAATATATTATGATTATAACAATCTTTATTTAAAAAACTCACCTACGTCAAGCATGTCTTAGTAGCCATTATCAGTGTTCTCAAGCTACCGAACGAAATATTCATCTCTATCTAAAGTGGGGTATAGATATAATGTAATGAGATTTACATTCATCGCATATTTTTATATAGCCAGCAAAGCTCAGAGGTTTCTCTCTCAGGGGCTCTCTCTGGCAGGTTACGAAAAGTTGCGAACTTTCAGAATAGATAACTACTTTCAATCATCGCTACAAATGTACCAACATATAAACTACATCTTTATATTCTTATAATACTATTTGCCTTGTGGTAACGCTGTAAGAATATTGCCTCTCACTCCCTTTCTTCCCGTGGGTGTCGTTAGAGACGACTTAGGGAAACAGCCTTGAACATCGTTATGGCAACCTATAGATGGCGGGATAACCATCTCTAAAAATATCAGACCAAAACAATCAGACCGCAGCGTCCAAGGTGCGAGGTTTATCAGACGATACTTAGATCGCCAATCCGCTTGCCAAGCGTGGCGATTATGTTAAATTCTCCCTATGGGAGTTGCCTATGTTTTAATAGGCCGTTATGTATGAATGTATGTAAAAACATTTCGTTCATTTAGTGGCATAGTCGATTCTAAAATTACTAAAATTATAGTACGCTCCCAGTGTAATATACGTTTTTTTATGAGAGAAGGATGAAAAACGAACTAATAACATTTAGAGCCCACTAGCTAGTAAGTGTCTAGAGCAGACTAAGGAAAACTTTAACCAACTTCAAATGAAAAACAGATAACGTCATTCTCATAAACGAAGACTGCCTCGCTGTTCGTATTTATTCTGGCTCTCTTTTCAAATACTTTTGGTGACAGAAACTTATAAAAATATGGTCTAGATTAGACAACATTTCTAGGCCGAGATGGACTCTACCTTTGCCACCACCATCGTTGATTAGTTTAGCTGTAGAAACGCTATTAACGAATCGAGTTGCATTCGCTTTAACAATATTAGATCAAAGTAGTATCGTATTTAATATCTACGCTGGCTTTTCGCAAAAGCCCTAAAACTATTATTAAAGATAAGGTTATAAAAACGAATATTATATCTATGTTAAAACACTTAGCACCTGAGCGGGAACAAGTCGCTATTAGACAATGAGTCGTAAAATACGAGGGCTACGTAAAAACGACAAAACAAACATTGTAAAATAACATTTTTATTTAATAATTGAGATGATAAAAAAATACTAATAAACGGTTATTGAACGTTCGCTCCTCGTTAACGTCGGAGGGGCATTCTTGTTCAAATAATGCGAGAAAATATATCCTTGGGACCCTCCACTCGAGACTTGGAGCAATAATTGATTTGTCCACTTTACAAAGGGAAAAAATACTAAATTGTTATGTACTGACTTTTATTTAATGTTATTGTAAGAAAATTTACGTTATTTTGTTTGTAATATAGCTGCAGTAGAGATTGGAGCCGAGGAGTGGCAACTATGCTGCTCGGGTTGGCGAACTTCACGCGTCTTCGAAAGACTATCGTCACGTCTATCATCACGCATTTACAGGGGTCGACAGAGGTCCAGAAAATTTAGTCCCCACGACCCCACATTTCACCGCAGCTTACAATAGGACAACGTGAGCCTTTTGCCGTCGTAATATCCAAGCTGACGACATAAATTGTACATGTAAGTTTTCGAAAAATCATTGACTCGAGCCTACCTCCTGGGGATTGAAGTCGGGTCTATTGACTCGAACTTCGATGACCCAACCACTCGGCTATCGTGCCTTTAAATAATCTATGTATATAGTTTTATACACTCTAGCGGTAGAAGCCGGTAATAGAACATCTTTCCTATTTTTCAGAAATACAGGATTTCTCATGTATTCATTTACCGATAATCGCAAAGTAACGCAAGAGTCTTAACTAGTTAATTCACACTAAAACCGACTTAATTAAAAATATTTGACAAACCATCATACAGTTTCGTTCAAGCAATATTGTTTTAGATTAAAATCATGTTAACGTCGGTTCGAACACAGCTATGTAGTTGAACATTACACGCACACCGTAACTAAATTGTTGCGGTGCGATTTGCTTCACTGAGATTATCTCTACTTAGCGAAATTGCGATATTAGCTCAAATAATATCAGCTAAAACTAACTCCGGCTCGTATTTCACTCGTGCGGTTTTAATTTGTTACCGTAAAATTGTTATTTGGCGTAATTGGAAAGTTTGGTTTTACGGAGGGGCGATGCGGCGCATTGATATACTCGTAATATCAGCAGCAATATTATATCTTATTTACTTTATTTACCGAAAATATCTTCGGTGGTTTGATATTTACGTGAAGATATTTATTTATTTATTATTTATAATGTAAGACAATATATTTTGTATTACAAAATAGACTTACTAATGGAAGAACTAATAATTACATGCTCATAACTGAGCATCTTTATTTATAGACTCAAAAATGACCAACGATCTCATTGGACGAGTGACGTATGACACCGGTTTTCATGGTGTCGCAAGGAGGTCCCGGGTTCGATCGGCTGGGTAAGTGTACGAAACACTTTTTCTAAAAATTGACAGGTTGGAGTACTTCGTTTCTGATTCCATATTAAAAGTGCTTAAGCTACTTACTTTGGGATCAGAGCAATGTGTGTGATGTTGTCTCTATCTATACATATTATTATACATTGTACTTTTAATAACTAATAATTACGAACGGCCTCTATATGAAAGCTCCACTCATCTGCTTTTAAAGCTACTTGTGTCTATCCAAGCAAAACTAACCGAAGTTGACTGACTTTACAGAAGCCGCGTCTAAAAGCTAGTTACTAATTAAATCTAAATTCCGATCAGCTTTTGTGCCATTGACTTGGGACGTCAGGCGAAGGTTAACGTGTGCGTAAAGGTATACACTGTTAAAGAGATATATAGGTACATACATAACAACCTCTATCCCTTCTCTGAAAGGAATAAACCATTAGGGAAATTTTTTGAGGGAGGGGCAAGAGCATTAGCGAGTGCTGTACCTCGTCCTCGCTTCCTCGCTGCTGCCCAGTATAACTTTGATCTAGATTTGGTCTAGATTTTTTCAGATGTTTATCCCGACATGGCTAATATTCTTAACAGTAAAGGCATATCTACTGCTGTGGACGTTTAGGGGCTGCTAAGTAAGTATGTCATGTATACTAGAAAATTATCGGTTCTAGAATAATTCGGAAAATTAAATTGTTTTTAATTTAAATTAAATTTAAAAAGCTTTATCGATTAACTGATGAGTGAATTAACACCCTAATGAAAAAAATACAGTCAGTTGAGACGTAAATACTTACGAACATGACAAAATATTTTGAACACCATTATTTTAATAACAAAGACTATTTCTACTTTTAATAGTAACTTTAACTAGAAAGGAAAATTAAAAAGTAAAAGGGTTATTCACATATTAAAATTCATGTTAATATCTCAATGTTTAGTTATTTGGGTGTCAACAAACCTGCTATGCAATACTCGTAAACTCCTTGTCGACATGCAGTTTACGCTCCAGTCGGTGTTGCCATGGTCATTGCAAATCGTAATGGAAAACCTTCCATAATTGGCTCTAATGAGGTGGATTACGGAACCTTCGCTGCAACCAATCTTCAGTGTTTTTCCTTCGCACGCGTACGCCGTCTCATATCTCGGTTCTGGAATAAAAAAAATATTATGTTATAAAATTACTACACTCCTCTACTACACTCATACTAGTTCTTAGTCACTACATTCTTAGTTCTTAGTCACATAAATATATACGTATTTAAGTATATAGTAGACACAAGCTTAAGTAATTATGATTGTGTGCCTTTGTTCCAGAGTATGAAAAATGTTTTCGTAGACGAAATCGATCCAACAGATGCATTGGTAATCATTAAATAAATTTATTTGATAGAATAATCAATAGCATTCATGTCATTGGTATTTGAGAATCTGTTTGAATTCTCCGAGAGCAAATTGAAAGACAATGTACTTCATGTTTCTATACCAGTGTCGGGAATTATGTCAAATACAAATCCATACCCCTACTCCTTGATGTAAGCTTGAACGTATACAAGTAAACACGTAGAAACATGTATCGAAAATATTCTAAAATACGCCTAACCCATGTCGAAGAGTACTTATTGCCACTAGATTTATAGCTGTTAAAAAAGACATCATAGTCATTAAAATTAGCCCAACTGCTACTTGTTTAATCTATGTAAAAAAATATCAACAATTGCACCAAAGCATTTCTTCCCGGCAATTCACATCCGTCGAGTCGAAAAACAAGCGACCGAAAGCAACGCCCGCAAATAAATCCAATCAAACCTATCCGATATTGTTCGACCGATCGTTACGTTCAGAAACCATTTACCCGTCCAAAAGCAAACACAGTCCGAAGACAAAACGAAAAACTGTCGACTCAACGTTTCATAATCAATTTCTGAACGTTTCATCGGCCAGGATACTGACGCTGTGTTTTCCAACTTTCCGATACATCGATCCGTGTCTACGCGAATTAAAGAAGCTGGAGGTATGTTTCAGAGTGCAGTGCGCTCGAAGATTTATAGTAGTTAGTTCACAAGTAAAGGGGTGTAAGGTGTGCATATTCTGAGGCTGGAGTATAATAAATCTGGGCAAATTAATGGTAGCACGGACAGATCGTTTAACTCGTTTTCGCTACGTCATAGCAGAAAATGAGGGGTTTCGTACAATACATAATATACTGGAGTAAATCCGCGTGCGCGCTAATGAGATATACTTTTGTCTAGTTGTTGAAAGGAGCTGTTAAGGGATAAAATTGGCCATCGTTCAGTAACTAACTACAACACTAAGGTACATTTTCTAGGGGTCGCCATGGCGACACCATGAAAACCGCTGCCCACTCCACTCGTCCACGGACATCATCTAAGGTCGTCCACGAACATCGTACAAGAGTCTGTCGTATGACAAAAATATATTGAAAAACAAAATATGAATTTTAAAGGATAATTTTCTGCGACTGCGATGTTCTAAAAAGGCGAGTAAACGAAATTTCTTAAGGTAACGTAAATGAAACTTTCTTTATAGCATACAGTAACGTTTTTTTTACCGTTAAAGCAACGATCGTACGGAAACATAGCTATTAATCAAAAATTCGAGAGCGATTTAACGTTGCTACAGATTAACGATAAGCCTCCCGCCCTCGCAATAAATTATTCTGGCCTTTAAACATTGGTTTAACACGCGCTCTACGAAACCTCGTCATACAATATGCCTGTTAACTGACACTTTATTTTTATTTTATTTTTTTACGACTGCATTAAAAGTACGTAATATGAAACTGGCAAGTTATTAAAATGTATAACGACATATTAAATATTAAAACTAAAATAATTTTTATTAGCCACTTAAATTGTTACAAGACATATTTTTTAAAAGCACGCCTCAAGTAGAAGTAGAAGGCATAAGAGCATCAATATAAAACATCAATTCGTTTTAAAATTTCCACAAGGTTTGAGGTTAAAGTGTTTCATATTGTATTTGTTTGTCTATCTGCTAAGCGTAAACTACAGCATATTTAATTACAGATAATAAATTAAACAACCTATATAAATTGAACCTAACTTCATTATGTATATTTTTCCGCACCCTACGGTTTGGATGTGGTTAAGTTCCGCTGCAAATGGATGAAAGTTGTCATTACGTAAGATGCATACTATCGCAACCGATTGCGAAGTTTTTTCGTTAGCCACGACTGCAACGTCCTTTAAAATTGCAGAACATACAAGACAATCGCACAGAACTGCTATGATCTCATTACCCAACTTCCTTGCAGACAATGGTATTTTACGCCATTCTCAACACTAGAGTAGAAAGAGGTCTAGGCAATTTAATCGTTTCGAATAAACTTTTTTTTGCGACACTCGGACAGGTGGTAACTCGGTCGACACCTTAATGTGCCGAAAAGACAATAGTATTTCACGACAATATTTTCTACATCTTACTATCGGCCAACTATCTGAGAGCCGATTGATGATGTAAAATGAATTAGCAGTTTTAACAGCTTCCAGCTTTTGCAATCTCGCTTATAAAATTTCCAAGGGTACACAATTTATTTCTTGCAGTGCTTTACTTAACAATAAAAAAAAATTTCTAGCATAAATAATTTTTCTTCCATTAATCTTTAATTTTTCTTCGATTAATCACTTATCTGCCTTCCGTGATGTTACAATATTAGCGGAGTATACTGTATCTTCTCGGGGGAGTCGGCTAAGGGAAAAACCTTGAAAATGCAAAAGGTTGCGGATCCCTCCTGGGAAAATCTACTTAACACAAATGCAGCAAACCTGTGACGTATAAGGTGCAAGGGAAGTTTGTGGGCGATCGCCAATGAGCTTACCATGCGTGGGGATTACGGCAAACCCACTTTTACGGAAGTGTTCCGAATTCACTATTACAAGATGTTATGTATAAATGAATGTACTTATCATATCTTTGATGGGTGGGTGGGGGGGTGGGTGGGGGGTGTTATAGTAAGTTGTTGTGATGGTTTCAATTTTTTTTAAAGAATACTAGCAATGCCGAATAACATTACTAGTATTCCTGTTAACCACTCCAATTAAGCTGCAATGCTTGTGTCAGGAGTTGGTTTACGTCAATAGTCGAATAGCGGGGCCCGAACCTGCGACGTAATGTTTCGCAGTCCGCACCCTAAACCATTAGGCTATTGCCGCTCTTTTCTAATTTACAAATAAAACTTTCCCAGAAAGGTTGGTTGATTCAATATGAAATGAAATCAATCGCCGTCTCAATGTACAATATACTTAAATATATACATATTTTAAATAGATAAATATTCAATTCAATGTTTGCACCGAGCTGGATTCGAACTTGCTACCCAGAGCTTCGAATACAGGGTAACAATTAACTTGACTATCGGATCGACATGAACAATTTACTTTGAAGTTATAAGTATCTAGATGAACACGATATTTAAAACACATCTAAATATTCAGAAATTCGTTATATCACTTATCGAGATACTAATGTACAAATTAAGATACATAAGTAGGTATGCACATTAAGACGGCGATAAGCTCACCACCTGTCACTTTGTTTCAAATATTCTTCACTGAAAAGTGGGTCGAAACGCCTTAAATGTCTAAATCGTTATCTACCCCAGTATTGGAAATATGTGTGAATATATTTGTTTATTTACATGATCACAGATAATAAATATGAGTGGTGAAATATTGTTAGCCACGTTATAAAATTTTGAAACCTGTAAAATAATTTAAAATTATATCACGTGAATCGAATGTGGCATTAAAGCATTAATTATTACAATTCGAAGCCGAATATAACTAGATTGAAAACGAAACCGAAGCAGTAATTAAAGGGAAGAACCATTAAAATGTATGTATACATGTACAAAGAACATTTCGTTTTAATTACAAATTTGTTTATGATGACCGAAGTAATTAGCATTAATTATTAAGCTATGGCAGTCCTTACACGCTAAAGCGACGAAAAAAAGATCGTTAAGGAAACTCCTTAGTGTAAAACACTAAGGCGTGCTCAAATTATTATAGAATAAAAGGTATTGATATTTTTATGGCAAAAGCTATATCGCCAATCTACACACGCGAAACTGTAGTTTGTATCGATATTCCAGATAGCATCGATATGCGAAAAACTATTTTTAAACCTAACGAATATAACACCTCGGGTTAGGGGTGTTATTGGCCAGTCACCCCGTTTATAGCAAGGTTGGAGGGTGGATGGTAATAAAAATGATTTATAGAAGATGTCCAGCGGTACTTGTTATGAGGGGTCGAAAACAATTTACGAGGTACTCCTAAAAAGGGATAGGTAATTATTTTGATGCTCTGTATTAAGCTACGAGTTTTAAATTTCATAAATCATTACTAAATCGGTTTTTCTAGAATTAATTTTAAAATGTATATTAATTTTACTATTAATATACATAAATTACAATTTTACTAATAATATACATAAAGACGGCGACGGGCTCACCACCTGTCACGTTGTCCCGAAAATATCTTCAGTGGAAAGTGGGTCAAAGGGACTTAATTGTCTAGACTTGACCTCTGTCTACCCCTGTATTGGGAATTGCCAATACAGTAATAAAGTGTATATTAAAATAAAATAATAAAATATCTTCACGCAATTATTTTATTTTAATATCCATTTTAAAATATATTACTACTAGCTGCCACCCTTGCCTTTGCCCGTCGTTTAATACTTAACGCGGAATGCCATTTTTCTAAAATAAAAGTAGCCTTAGTTACTCCTTATAACATCAGCTATCTGTCATAGAAAGTTTTTAATCGGTTAGTTTCAAATTTTGAATCCTCACGATTCTAGTCTCTTGGTGGAACTTCATCATTAAACACATTAAAATTCACTATTACTTATTTCACATTTATATAAATGTGGAATAAGTACAAGCGAATTAAATGTGGATTAAATAGATTGATAGACAGACAGGCAAATATTTAAAACTCTGATTGATTTACGTAAGTACAGTATATAGTATATACTTTCATATGCATTTCGTCAAAGTTGTTAATTTGGAGTTATAAGCAAACCATTTTTTATGTTTAGATGTATAGAATGGATGAATACCTATGAGGCTAGATAAAAGATTTCTTTATCTTCTTTTTTATTTATGGCAAGTCTTCTATCTTTCTTGTCTTGCGAGTGACTAAAATATAAAAATATTTAAAATGAGAATATTTGATTTTTAAAATTTTTAACAAATTTTGTCGATACTTTTTAAATTAGCCAGCTCGTTCGGATTCAAGCCGTGTTTTATCAATCATTAAATCCGTTGTTGATAGATGTGATCCCAAAATTGGATTAAAGCCGCCTCTGTAATGGATTTCAGGCGTATAGCAAAGTATCCACTTACTAACATAATTAAAATTTTATGTTGTTGGTTTTATTTAGGTAAATGCAATGAAATTTTTCAAAACTTATACAATGTTATATTAATCGTGTAATTTTTACTGAGCGTATGCGCAACAAAGCTGGGACATATTTAGTGCTTATTAAGTTTCGCTTGTACAAGTAAAAAACAACTTTTTCTCGGGTCTGGGACAACGAAACGGAAACAACGAATTCCGATTCTCACTCGAGTGCTTTGCTACTTACTTATCAGAGCAATATGTATTTATTTATATATACAAGTAGTTAGAGATGAGCAAAATGGGATAGTTAAAGTTATCTTTGTGCATTTCTTAATTAACGCTTTCGTTGACGGCTCTTCTCAGTATTTACTTACGTGGATAACTGATGAACTAACTGAACTGGAATATTGTAAGTATTTCGTTATTAGTACCAAAGATTTTCGATTCTTATTAGGCAGCAACTAGAAAATAAATATTAAATGGTTTGGGCACGTTGAGCGAATGAGTGAAGACCGAATGGTGAAGAAAATATATAGCGCGAAAGTTAATATTAAAAGGTGTCGAGGTAGACCGAGACTAACTTTGGAAGACCATGTGAGCAAATTGAAGAGGGGAAGGTCAAGAGTACTCGGATACCTAGACGTGCATGTATGAAGAAGATGATGAATCTGAAAGAAGCGAAAGAAGTATGTAGGGATCGTGACACTTGGCGATCTGTTCTCTCTGGCTACCCCGTCAGGGATTGTGCGTGAAGATAAATAAATATATATATAAATAAATATAACATATAATAAGTCACGATAGCCGAGTGGTTGGATGATCGGAATTCGAGTCACGATACCCAAGTCCCCCCAGCGAACCAATTGTTTTTTTTTCTAAATTTATTTACGATTTATATCGTTGGCTTGGACGGAAAGACGGCGACTCACCACCTGTGACGTTGTACTAAAAAAGTGTCTTCGGTGGAAGGAGGATCGTGTCGAGACCTCTGTCTACCCCTGTATTGGGAATGGCATGGAAAGGAATGGAAGATATTTTATATAATTTTTACTTTTAAAAATAAAAAAAAACATTTCATGAAAACAGATACCACGTATAAATTCTGCACACGAATCTGGGGAAGTATTCTTTGTTTCCAGATATTGCGCCCCTTCGTAATCCTAATATTTACTTCATGCATATATTTTCTATATCTTTTACTTTATGTATCCAAATGAAAGTTTTGTTACTAATTTTGAAATTATAAAAATATTGTGACAGTAAGATTACATTTAAATGACACCATAAACAAAACCGACGACATATATGTCTTTTGAATTTGTTGAAAAGACAGAAATCGTATTTTCTTTTTTATAAGCCTAAATGACTTGACACAATTACACAGAATTTGCTACGATTTGTTGTTTAGACCTTTATCAACTAAAATGTTTTATTCTTCATTTTATTTCTTTGTATAGTTTAAATCATAATTATTTTAAATTAATAATGGAGTTCTAAGGCCGTTAAAATATTGTACACGTATCTTTAATATAATTATTCGTATACACAACGTATACACGTTGTGTATACGAATAATTTATAAAAAACACCAAACACTGCTTAATTCCAAGTACATCGCAAGACTGAACTATAGTAACCTTAAGTAATATTAATATTTTTAATCTAGATAACATTTTAAAACGTAAAATAACCAACACAAACTAGGAAAGAATTAGACGTTAGACTCCTACAACTCCTTCTATATGCTTTTTGCTTTTAGCTCATTCTTTCAGATTTCCGTTGCCAAACATTGGTCAATAACTGTTAAATTGCGGGTTAAAAGATAAAGAGGACCAGTATAAGTGTTACAGAAAAAGAAGCAACTTTTCGTCCTTAGGGCTGATAAGTAGTTATAAACTTCTACAACTGAAATTGTTTTCTAAATGTCCATGGCTGCTTTACGCTTATCCTAAAACACTGCCAACAAGATAATGTGTATGAATGCATATGTCTATTATGTATCTGCGTAGTTTTTGTGTGATGTATTTTTTTCTCGCCCCCCAGTTATAACCTACTTCTTTTAATCTCTGCACCACCAAAAGTTTGACTGGTAGAGACCGCCTATATACACTCTCATGTATATGAAGTTTAATAAATAAAAAAAAATAAAGCCCTGTCCAATAGACTCTATACTCACAAAAATTTAAAGCAGGTACATTCGAGTATTATTGCACAACGCATTTGAAATTTGTGTTCCTGTTACTTTACACGGACCCCATGCTTGGTTTCAAGGGTAGTAAAGCGCTCTGCATAGGGGCGTAAAAAGGCTGTTACATACAAAACGTACAACCTTCTATTGTTTAAAAATGTACGTACGTAGACTTACGTAGGCTTTCCTATTATAAAGAGGGGAGAACAAACAATGTCACTTATGTTCGCCCTCACGAAGCGAAACAGTAATTATTTCGCCAAAGTACTAAACAATTCCTTTTCAAATGCTATAACAATCCTACGTTGCTGAAAATGAAATAACAAATTAAACTATACGCCCATTATCTCCGTAAAATCAGAGCGATAAAGGTTAAACTCGCTTGATGTGGCTTAATTGCGAAAATTGGTGCTATCATGGAACCTCGTTAGTATATGTGACTGTCATTTGATATCCCACCGCCGAATGGTAGCACTTATTGCCCATTAACAGCTAGAATATGTTTTATTCTGTTGGAATAAGGTTTAAATTCTTTTGTATAGACTAATAAAGTCGCAGATGTATAAATGGTAGATTTAATTTTGTGTACCATTAATCGGAGTCAGGCATGGTGGTGCTATATATCGGGGATTAGATCAAAATTTTATTGTTAGAATTTATGGTATCATTTGTAGTGTCGTCATTTTGCGGTATGGTGTAGCTATTTCAATGTATTAGCGGATCAGTAATTATTGAAATTGATATGTTTTTTGTTTAAACTCAAGTAAAATGAATAAGTACGTGCTGTATGGTGTACCAATTTACCTCCTACTTTGTTCATGTACGAGTCGTAAGAGGCATTAGGGAAACGAAGCTTTATAAATTCCAATGACGCGTGAAAAATCGCCCTAAAAACCACACCAATTTGAAGTAAACCGGTGACGGGCAGCAATGTCTAAGATGCGAGATCTGATAATGAGATCGCCAATACGTTGCCCATCCAGAAGACATGGCAAGAATATGGCAAATGCCTTTTATGGGGGAGGCCTATGCCTCTGCCTATGCGTATGCCTTAAAGCGATAATACTCTATAAAAATTCCAGATAAAATAACGCAATCCGAGGATAGGCTGTAGTCTCAACCCGTAATAACAATACTTGAGAACTGTACTACCCATCTTTAATATTTTTAATGAGAAAATCTGTCTAATTGTACTGTCTCGTTAAATGCATGACCAGATTGAAGCAGACCAATAATGGGGAAACTCATGATGAATGAAGTGCCTCGTATAGCTATCGATAAGCCTCTTGCCATTGATATTAAAAAGTTAGGATAGTAAAATAGAAACAAAATTTTACAGAAAATAAATTCAGATAAATATCTTCACGCCATTTCCAATACAGGGGTAGATAGAAATCTACAAAATAAAGTACTTTCAACCCATCTTCCACTGAAACCATATTTTTCGGATAACGAGACTGGTAGTGAGTCCGTTGCCGCCTTTGCCATGAGTTCAAAAAATCCACTGGTACGAGCCTACCACCTGGGGATCGAACTCGGGTCTCTTGATTCGAAATTCCGAACACCCAACCACTCGGCTATCGTGACAATGAATTTAATTAAATGAAAGTATCATTAATAATACATATATCAATAATATAAATACTACAAATGAAATTATAGAACCGAATATATTTGCTGGGTATTTTTAACTACACAGAAAAGCATTTAGAAATTCATCGCCTTAAAATCTATTTGAAATGATTTATAGGTAAGTAATAATCTAAATAGAATTCCGTTTAAAATCGAGTGCCAAGTTGATTGCGTGTCGTGTACATCAGGTAAATTGGAGCAGAAAAACCAATTGAGAATTTTGTCAGAAGACTGGGTGCAGGAATGTTGTTGGAGGAATACCGGCACAGGAAATGTACCGATTAAAATTGCTTATTACACAACCAATTTAAAGAAGTATATGTAACTTAATTACTTTTAAAAACTTAAATAACTTTTCTTACTTGTTACAACGTTTCTGTTGCAGATAGAAGGAGATATTCATCAGTAGAAAGTAAAAAAATGACTTTTTTTTAAATAAAAACTGTGTATGTTATGTAAGTATATATGATCAATGTTATAATGTTATATGAAAAGAAGAATATAAGTTTTGTACAACAATATAAAATAGGTTGACTGAAAGAGAATGCCTATCATTAAGTCCTCCTTTTGTGACCAAAACGGAATCGCAATAAAGATTAAATAAAGAAATAGAAGCTGTAAACAAAATATTTAAATAACAATAGAAGTTATCTCCTACGCATTTTGCTATTTTTATAACTTCTCAGCTCAACCATCTGTTAGTAGTACTACTAATGAGTAGAGGATGCCTCTTGGCATTAAGTCTGCCATTTTGTACTATATTTTATGTAAATAAAGACTGAGTAAATAAATTAAGAAAATTCAAGTATCTTATAATAAGCAATCTTAAGTACGAGTATGTCGAAGTAATGCATTTCTTTGTTAATATATAATATTAACAAAGAAATGCATTTCAGTAATACATTAAATTTCCTTCAATTTCAAAACGTTGCTTTACAGGAGGCTATAAATTATAACTTCGTCGCTAACATAGGGTTGGCAGGAAAACTTTCAATTCCGCCATTTTGAATTTGGTAGATTAGTTTCGGATTGTGATTCAGATATACTATATATCTGGATGGGTTCCCAATAGTCAGAGATCTAAACGATTTTTAGTCCTTTCGACCCACATTTCAACAAATCTTATCTTGGACATCGTAACAAGTGGTGAGCCTGTCATCGTCGTCATAAATCGAATTAGCAATAACTTAGCTTGTAGACATAAATAGCGATAAAAATTAAGAAAGTTATTATAATATTTAAATATATTAAATTCACTAAGAGAAATTATCGCCTTTCATAGCCCCTTTCCACATTTGCTTTAATCAAGTAATACAATATAAACAAAATAAATATCTTCACGCCATTCCCAAAACAGGGGAAGATAGAGGTCTAAACGATAAAGTTATTTCGACCCACCTCCCACTGAAGATATTGGAACAACGTGACAGGTGGTGAGTCCGTCGCCGTCTCTATGTCCATGAAAAAACCCATCGGTACGATCCTAGGGCGATCGAACTCGGTCTCTTGATTCGAATTCCGATCACCCTATCAATCGGCTATCGTCATACTCTTGAGTATAATATATTCACAAAAACTAAAGTTTATGAATGTATGACTGAAATTGTAAGAAGAATTACGTATTTTTCATGTAGTTTCAGTGGTTGACCGCTTCTATTTACTAGGTTTATTGTGACCCAAGGCCATTCCTAGGGTTCAGGTTTCTTCTATACAAAAATTCATCTAAACTGGTTTAGCCGTGCAATTGTAACAGACAGACTAACTTAGTATAGATTGCACACGGTACGCAGAGATTCAAATACCTCTCACAATTATCGGACTGTGTTTATAAAACATATATATATATATATATATATATATATACATTTGACAATACCATACATATATATGAATTTGCGGAGCACATCTGTTATTCTGTCATTTTTTTAAATAGGTAAGTAAATGAGATATTTAAAATATATATCCTGCGGCTCCAATGTTCATGAGAATTAGGCTAAATTGGTAAGTGCCTCTCCGCAATATGGATTTCTACTGAAACGTCAAAAATCTTAGCCTAGGCAGCCCTGAAACCATTGAAAGGTAAGGTGACAAATTGAAAAAGCGTTTTTATAGTGTATTTTACGAGCTGCCGCAGGATACGTGTCAGTCGACGGCCGGGGCGACTTTCCTGCCCCGTTACCGGGCGGCGCCACTTTAATGGACTCTTAACTTCCTATTCCTACGACTCTTGTTCAAGTAGATAAAATGTTACTTGCGATTTTGAATGAAAGTAATGGTTGCAAGTTCAAGTATATAACTCTTACTGCTGTAAAACTAAATGGGCTTATTTTATATTGAAATATTTGTCCTTTTCTACCACCGGAAAATGTTTTCACCAAAGGATTGCTCCTTTGGAAAATAGATGAAGTTCAAATTAAAATTTTATTGCATTTACTGTGAAAGTCTGACAAGGTAGCTCGGAGACCATCGTCATGCTCTTACTTTCAAAAGCGGAGGTCGCAGGGTTGAATCCCACACGTGATAGTTTACGTAATAAATTTCTTTTTTACTTACTGATATCGCATCCGATTATAATATTTATTAATACGAGTTAACACTCTATGTGCAATAAGTAAAATATTTAAGTATATAAAACAGCAATAAAATTTTTTTACAGAGGCATAGGAATCAAAGTAATAAAATCTACGGTTTCACGAAACCAATGGCCGGCTAGTATAAAATAAATGTAGGCTATAACCCAGCTCTATACTATATTAAAAAAATTAATATTAGAAATAATTTAAAAAAAATCCTGCAGTTTCGCGGTTCCAAGGTTACTTTTTATTAAAATTTAAAGTTAATTATGGTATTAGCTGAAAGGTTCAATGTATAATTTAAAAAAGTCAATTCGTATTTCACATTTCAAATTTATAATAACTAACAAAAGTAAAAAAATAATAACCTGGATAACTTAGTGCTAAATAACCCCGCAATAAATTACTCTGAACGGTACAGTGAGTGTATAGCTGAGGTTAAATATTTATTGCCGCGTTTAAAACTACTATAATTGCCAAAGGAAAATAAGCAATGGTCGAATTTGCATATCGTGAACAAAATAATAGACCCTAAATAATACGTTAACGTAATAACGGCGAAAGAACATACCACCTCTGGTCTTATTGAGGGGTTCCTAAAAGGGAAGGGAAAATAGTACCTAAAGAGGGAAAATCTTAAGACAGCCGAGTAGTTGGGTGATCGGTCAAGAGACGAGACGAAATCGAGTTCGATACCCAGGTGGCAGGATCGTACCAACATGTTTTTTCAAAAACTTACGTACACTTTATATCGTTATCTTGGACATAAAAACAGCGATGGGCTCACTAGTATGTGACAGACTTTGTCCCAAAAATGTATTCGGTTGAAGGTGGGTCGATAGGTCTAGGTGGGTCTTAATGGTGGGTCTAGACCTCTGTATACCCCAATATTAGGAATGGCGCGAAGATATTGTTTTTAAATCTTTGACAATGCAATTGACTACAGATGGCGGTATAAACAATTCGAAAAATACACCACAAAAATTAACGCCGTGATTTGAACCTTTAGCTTTGAAGGGTCACTGCCAACTAGGCCATTGGGTCGTCAAATTATTTATTAATTTATTCTTTATTGTCTACACCTTTTAACCAAAGGGTTCCTATGCGTGAACTTAATGCATTGTGGCATTCTCTGCCAGTCACCTGGTTGATGGAGAAAAGTTAATGGTGGGTGTGATATATTATAAATTATATGCACAGTTAAAACTTTCAATATTCTATAAACATATGTTTGTCAGTTATATTTTAATATAATACAAAATAATTTGTATAAAATATAAAAATGTTAATTACATATTATACACATTCAATAATACATATTAATGTAATAAAAAATTACAAACATGTTTTAAAAAATATTTAAACACAAACATATACATAATGTGCGAGTATTCTTAGGCAGAATTGATCTTCATAAAATGCCCTCGGATCATTCTTTTGAAAGTGTTTTTATTAGACGATTTCATATGAAAGGGACACATCACATCATAGGAAAGGGGCGAATGGCTAAGTATAGCTTGAAATGTAAAGAAGGAGACAAAGAATCCAGTGCTATGGTAGGGAATGCCAATGTTGAGACTATTTAATGTTCGAGGAAGAAGGTTATGATTATCAATAAAGATATTGAATGTTAAGTCAACGAAGAGATATCGATGGAATATTGCACGCGATAAAATATGGAATATTGTAGATATTGCACGCGATAAAATATGGAATAATGGAATATTGTAGGATATAATACTTGTGTTTTTAATTGGTGTTTCTATTAATTTAGTTTTTTGTTTAAATACCAGTACCCAATTTTGTGAGAAACCTTCAAAGACTTTCAAGTGATAAAGTGTCTGACTAGCCAGTTACATCAGGCCACATATACCTATTTTATTAAAAAAAATAAGGCCATCCGTTTGGCGCCATGCAAGCTTGGTCACCCAGGTACTATTGAATAAAATATCATCATGCTATTACGTTAAGGAGCCGGACTACGAGCGTCGGTCGGTGCACTGGAAATTTAAAAGATCCGAGGGAACGTTAAATTCGGAGCGGGCTGGGCATGTCGGTTCGGCTTGACGTTTCGTTCCACGATCGATTCTAAAACGAACGAGACGTTCTACTAGTTATTTTACCCAGTTTTTAAGGGGGCCATGTAACGAGCAGAAAGAGCAATAAAGTTTATCAAAGGAGTTACTAAAGACTAAGTTTCTTCATGATTTTGGAGTCATCAGATTCGGGACCACACTCTTATGTATTTCTGTTCCAAATTCAGAAACAACCGTTAAGTTCGGGTTTGAAGATATAATGGTGAGAAAAAGGAAAATTTATCGTGATTTACAGATAATTGGGAATACCATTTTATTGCTCGAGGAACACAACGCATCTCTAACTTTTGTACTTGAAGTGAGCGGGTGTCCAGTGACTGCAGAAATCACTTGGTTTGAGGTCTTAGGCCTTAAAAATCATTTCTTATACAAAAGTGACGTATCTTCTCTCTCTCATTCACTTACAAAATAACAGTATGTAAATTTATAATGGGAATTTCATATCGTTAAGAAGCCCCGGTTGCCATTCATAACACTTGAAAATTTAATTTGCACACCGCCAACGCCTTGGAACTACAAAGAACACCCAATTTACGCGATGCAACATGTCTTTTCTTCCTTTACATTTAATATTTGACACGCAATAATTAATAATTTACAAATATAACATCAGTTGCAGTTCGAAAAGACACCATGGAAACAAACTCACATTAGCAAAACCTAATGTGAACTTTAATAATTAGAGACTAAGCAAGCAAAACCTGGAAACCATTTCTTGAAAGTTATTTACATAGTAAGGTAAATTTTCCTACGCTCTGCACACCGCTTCCGCTTTTTACACAGACACTGAAGAAATAGAATCGTCGGGAAGGGAAATTCCGAAGTAAGTTGCAAAGCGCTGATAAAATAAGCCCATTGGGGTTTGTAAGGAGAGGTACGAACTAACTGTGCGTTTAGGGGCCTTCGGACGTGGAAACTATGATTGTAACTATCTATTTCGAATGCAGTTAAAGTACGAGAACAGTTTGACACTGAACAAGTTGGTAAGGCGTTAGTAACACTGCTATTAATACTGTTTCTATATTTAATGTATGATAAATAATTACATGAAATGTATGATAAATAATTACATAAATAATTATAATAATTGTATGAAAGAAGAATGTGAAATTAATGGTCTCCGTTTGAATGCTAATAAAACTAAGGTTCTGGTATTTGAAAGGGACGAAGAAAGAACGAAGTGCGAAATTTGGGTAAATCAGGAATGTCTGGAACAGGTGAATGAAATTGTATACTTGGGGAGTGCGTTTAGCCGGGATGGAAGATGTGATTTAGATGTGGACAGGCGTGTCGCTGCCGGGAACAAAGTCAATGGTGCCCTGACTGCGTTAATCAAAAGGCAAGGCGTTGTGAAAAGTGCACGCCTTGCAATACATAACGCAGTGTTGGTACCGACTTTGTTATATGGCAGCGAAACCTGGGTATGCCAGAAGAAGCATAAAAGCAGGTTGAATGCAGTGGAGATGCGATCTCTTCGTAAAATGTGCGGCCTTACCATGGCTGACCGAAAGCGAAACGAAGAGATTCGCAATATGGCAGGTTTGAAAGATGACCTTGTCTCAAAAATGGATAAGGGCGTGCTTCGATGGTTTGGGCACGTTGAGCGAATGAGTGAAGACCGAATGGTGAAGAAAATATATAGCGCGAAAGTTAATATTAAAAGGTGTCGAGGTAGACCGAGATTAACTTTCGAAGACCATGTGAGCAAATTGCTCGAAGAGAGGAGGGTCAAGAGTACTCGGATACCTAGACGTGCATGTATGAAGAAGATGATGAATCTGAAAGAAGCGAAAGAAGTATGTAGGGATCGTGACACTTGGCGATCTGTTCTCTCTGGCTACCCCGTCAGGGATTGTGCGTGAAGATAAATAATAATAATAATAATAAATAATTACAAGAATTGTTCATTAAATATATACATTTTATAAACACTTTTTTAATTTCCATCAACCTTCATTACTTTTAATATAACTAACTATAAAATTCTAAAATGCCTCTTTGCTGCAAATTATTTTAAATATATTAATTTTAATCGTCACGATAGCCGAGTGGTTGGGTGTTCGGAATTTCGAATCGAGAGACCCGAGTTCGATCCCCAGGTGACAGGCTCGTACCAATGGGTTTTACAAAAACTTATGTACGAATTATATCGTTGGCTTGGACATATAGACGGCGACGAGCTCACCACCTGTCACGATGTCCCGAAAATATCTTCGATGGAAGAAGGGTCAAAGGGAATTAATTGTCTAAACTAGAACTCTGTCTACCCCTGTAATGGGAATTTCGTGATGATATTTGTTTATTTTTATTTAATTTTACATGTGAACATATACGCGTTCGTGTGTTATATATTTAATGTACTGTCATGGCTGATTCTTATAACATGTTGTGTTTCGTGAGAACCAATAATTCAATGACACTTTGGAATTAAGCGAGGTTCCGATGTTCTTCGCTTTTGTAATAATTATTTGATTGTTTTTGTCAAAATGATACAGATAATAAATATATTCAGGGATTGGATACAAAATTAGGAGACTTCTGAAATACCTAAGGAAACAACTGTATTTGTTTGTAAGTTTAGAGATTTTCTTTTCCGAGCACTTGCCAAGTCGGCTTATTTCACGTACTTTTTCATATTTTAACATCCCACTTCGCCAAACAAGATTATTACGCATGGACAACTGAATCTAATTGAGACATCACATGTGATGCTGTCGTCTCGTAAACTGTATGCGAATATGGTCATTAAACCTCGAAAGTAGGGTATAAAATGCTATGTAACACCACTGATTGAAGAGGACGGTTCTCAAATATCGTCACGGAGCAACAATGAGGGGTCGGGCAGGACGGAAGAGGGCCCTTAGGGGTTTTTTAACAGTTTTCGAGCGATATATGCACCCCGGGTCACGTATCGTATGAAGTAGCTTCCTGGATAAGCGGTTTCATTTTTCTTCTAGGGGTCTTTTGAGGATTTTTTGCGCGACGATGGATTTTTATTATAAGATCAGAGCAATCGACACATACATTTGGTATAAAAAGAATTGATTCAAAGTTATGATTAACTGAAACAGTGAGAAGTTCTACTTGTCTTTCTATCAATCAGGATAGATGGTGACACAGAACCATTGTTGATGTTGTTGAAGTTTTCTTCGGAAATTTTCTTTTATTTTAAAACTATAAATGTGAAAATTATCTGTTTGATAACTCTAACTGTCTGGTAAACATTCACGGCCACAAACCACAAAACCGCTAAACCGATTTTAATGAAATTAGGTATGAAAGTAGCATGAACCCTGGGAAAGGACTTACTGACAATATTTTTATACTATCTCCACGCGGAGGAATTTGTGCGTAACATTAATAATAATAAAAAATAAATATCTTCACGCAATTCCCAATACAGGGGCAGACAGAGGTCTAATCTAAACAATTAAGTCCCTTTCAACCACCTTCCACCGAAGACATTTTCGGGACAATGTGACAGATGGTGAGCCCGTCGCCGTCTTTATGTCCAAGCCAACGATATAATTCGTACATAAGTTTGTAAAAAAAACCCATTGGTGCGAGGCTGCCACTTGGGGATCGAACTTGGGTCCACTCGGCTATCGTGACTTTTTTACAACTTATATTTAAAATTATTTTAAAAGTGTCCAAATGTGTTTTTACTTTTAATAATTCTAAGTCATTATGAATCAATTTACTATAATTGTAAATCTATTTTAAATTTTAACTATATGAATTTGATTGAATATTGATTTTATTTATTTTTCTGAAAATGTATCTAACATTTTATATAATCTCGTTGTTCCTAAAAGGAATCCGTAAAATCTGTAAGCGTTCGAATAAAATCTCATATCTCCTACACATCACGTCTTATAACAAATAGGGAAAATGCATCCGAAACTCCCCACTCCATACTAAGCAGATCTCTCACTGCACATGATTTACTCAGTCCTGAGACGTGAAGGCGCGAAGAAACGAACCTCTGGGGAGGTGGGAATTGTGGGGTGGTTGTCAAATAAGATTTTTTTTCTCAATCGAGGGCCTAGGGACGCCGGAGGGCTTTTTCACGTTCGGTTATACAATTTGCGATATAAGAACGCTTGGTTAAATTTACAGGATGTTTCGTTGGTATTCTTATTTTGCTTCATTTCCGACAGAATAGTGGTTTGAAGTATATATTCGTTATGTACATATCGCCATTCTCAATACAGGGGTAGACGGAGGTCTAGAAAATTAGGTCCTTTCGACCCACCTTCCACCTACGACATTTTTTGGGTCAACGTGAGTGGTGGTTGGTGAGCTCGTCGCCGTCTTTATATGCAACGATATAAATCGTACATAAGTTACTGATAAAAAACCATTGGTACGAGTCTTGGGGATCGAACTCGGGTCTTTTGACTCGAATTCCGATACTAAATTTAAACAAAGTTAGTAATGGTTTTCTCAGCTAGTAGTTTGAACCCTCATTACTACTTTTTACCGCGATTTTGTTCGTATGACTCAGTGCATTTAAAGAAAAAACTTGATAGCCCATAGAATAATAAAAAAGGAGGGAGAGATTTGTTCTCTCCCTCCTGACTAGATACGCCAGTGCACGGACCTGTCTACCTCCATGGCCTCCACGTCCAAATTGACAAGTGTCACGGGCTATGATTACCGCTTGAATGTCTAGCACATTTTCAACCTTATCTAAAAAGAAATATTTGTTTATTCCAAACAAAAACGGGGTTATAATATCCCCTCCGGTCGTTAATCACTTGCACCATACGGACCAAGTTTATTTCGTCGGTTTGAATTATTTTTTAAGAGTTAAAGGTTCTTGCGGGAACCCCGGGCGCGGCTATAAATAAGCCAGGTCTTAGTTGCTGTACCGTGATATATATTGTTGCTCACTATATTTCAGTCCGTAGGTTTTCCTTTCAGCTTCGGGGCGAGGATATGACCTTTCGACGGCGCATGCTATCAAGGACATTTGTTACCGAAAAATTGTATAATAATACATTATGATTTCTTGTATTTACGCGAATACTACACATTTAAAATAAAACTATTTTCGAATTTTATCGCGTTTTTAATTAGTTTTTACAAACTATTTTTATTTCCCGACGTTTCGGATGCTTTACAGCAACAAACAGCAAAGCATCCGAAACGTCGGGAAATATATATATATATATATATATATATATATATATATATATATATATATATATATATATATATATATATATATATATATATATATATATATATATATATATATATATATATATATATATATATATATATATATATATATATATATATATATATATATATATATATATATATCTTCACGCAATTCCCAATACAGGGGTAGACAGAGGTCAAGTCTAGACAATTAAGTCCCTTTGACCCACCTTCCACCGAAGATATTTTCGGGACAACTCATCATTTTAGAAAAACTCATTGGTACTGCCACCTGGGGATCGAACTCGGGTCTCTCGACTCGAAATTCCGACCACCCAACAACTCGGCAATCGTGACTTCTATTTCGGCGGAAATAAAAATAGTTTGTAAAAACTAATTAAAACCGCGATAAAATCCGAAAATCGTTTTACTTTTATACATTGTTATATCGCTAATAATATTATAATAGCTTTAGTAGTGTTTCTAGCGTTTTCTTGGCTGAACGGATTTTGATAATTTCCATTTAAAAACCGGACGAAATCGCAGGTAAAAAGAAAAGATAATAACCTGTCTTTAATCTTTATATTATATTTCCACGTATTTTTTATATGCCGGGGTAGGCAAAGGTCTAGACAGTAGTCTTTTCGACCCACTTTCAAACGAAACCTTTTTTTGGAACAACGTGAGCATGGGTGAGGCTAATATCTAAGCTAACTTTACAATATATTTCATACACATATACATTTCTATATACGAAGATAAATATATACATATAAATACATATGAACATCCAAACATTCGTATTCATCACACAAATGTTTTTCCCTAGTGGGAGTGGAACCCTAGTTTCGCAGTCAGAGTCAATACAAACTAGCCCATCGGGTCGTCAAATTCATATTAAAAACGATATATTTTATAATAACATTAATACAATGATAGATTCGCACTGCCTATAATCTCAGAGTGCTGACACTGCCATCTGTCAAAGTAAGCCGAAACACTAACGCATCTACCTTCACGGCATCCAATCGCAAAGGGTAAAGCCAACTATTTCTTTAATCGGACGTCAAATATATAACACATTCATAGGACAGATCACAAAAACTATAATAAACAATAAAACCGTTTTTCAAACATAAACAGACCGAACCAAACCATTCGCGGTCACTACGTACAATATTGTAATCAATGTTAAAGTCAAACAATCACTATAATAAATGTTATAAATTGAAAACCAAAGTAATGAATCACTGAATAACAAAGTGTAACAAGCCTTTTATTTGTATAACTGAAATTAATCAACTGTAACAAGGAATGAAATGAAAATTTCGGGAAGATTAAACTAAACTTTGGATTTGAACACGCAATTATTGTAATGCGACCGAATATTTAAAGAATTTGTGATGTTAATTTAAAGAATTTACAAAAATCTAGCATCTTTAGCAATAAACTATGTATTTGCACATGTAGACATTATATATCTATGAAGAAAATATATATTTTATGATCTTCTAGTATAAAAAGACACGGAATCCTGCTCGATGATGTCTTTCAAGTTCTTTTAAGCAAAAATTGAGTTTCACTATGGTCACGTCGACTCAAAAAATAGTCGATGATTTAAATTTTTTATATAATTATTTTTACCCCAAAAAACCTTTAATGGGATACTCCAAGCGCTTCACGATATTTAAATAGAAACATTTTATTTTGAAAAATGTTTATAATATATCTTAAATTGAATGTGTTTTCTATATCAATATATATTTTGTTTTCTACAACACTATTACTTAATTCTATAAAAATTACATCAGAATGACTCACACCAAATCGTGGCTTGGTAGTACTATATAATATGTTTATATTGTATCTATAATGTAAAGATGTTGGTTTGTATAAGAAAAAAATTATAAAATAAATAAATACATATCTTCACGCTATTCCCAATACAGGGATAGACAGAGGTCTAGTCTAGACTATTAAGTCCCTTTCGACCCACCTTCCACCGAAGATATTTCGGGACAACGTGACAGGTGGTGAGCCCGTCGCCGTCTTTATGTCCAAGCCTAGGATATGAATCGTACATAGGTTTTTTGAAAAAACCCATTGGTAAGAGCCTGCCACCTGGGGATTGAACTCGGGTCTCTCGACTCGAAATTCCGACCACACTTCCACTCGGCTATCGTGACTTTAGAAAAAATTTAACTTTCTAAATGCTGAAAAATTGTTAAACGTAAAAGAATTATTTGTAAGTTAAATTCTTTTGTTAATCTCTCTTTTCTGACTTTTTTAATTGAAACACTTTTTAAATTAAGTTTTAGTACTTATTGCAGGTTTAAAATTAAATATCCGTGAAACTTGTTCAAAGATTCATCACCCTACCTATTTAACTCCATTGAGATTTGAACCCACTATCCATAGCTTCCAAACAGGTTATCGAAACTTTAGAACAAACTTGTGGGCGTAGTACTTTATGCGATAAGAGGCACGCACAAAAAAAAGGGTATGGTCAGTAAGGTAGCTTGTTCCGCGAAGTAATACGCTCAAGTGAAACAAAATAAGAACAGTGTTGGTATTTAAGAAGCCAAATAAGGGTCTCGATGACCGCAGGTAAGTGTTTGAGATCGGGTTGCGGGAGGCTCGTCGTATTGTTTTTGCGTGCCTCTGTAGTAGCTAAATAAAAAAAAAAAGTTTGCACGATTTATTTTGTATCACGTATAAAGAACTTGAATGTTTTTTCTGTGCTTTATTCCACGTAAATCAATACTAAAAGCTATATTATGGTTGACTGTGGTACTTTCGTTGTTTCTTATTCCACAATACAAGTGTTTTGGCTATTTACTTGATCAATGCATGTGATATTGTTTCTTTATATGTATGTATGTACTTATTAATAAAGCTATATTATATATGAAACGATAAAAAAAACACTGTTTTTAAACATATAAACTTCCCCATGGTTTTGGTCGCCGTCTAAGAGGATACAATTTTTATTGTTGGTGTAAAGTGCATTAATTCCAAACCAAACGGGCTCACCACCTGTCAGGTTGTCCCGAAAATATTTTCGGTGCAAGGTGGGTCAAAGGGACTCAATTGTCTAGACTTGACCTCTGTCTACCCCTGTATTGGGAATTGCGTGAAGATATTTTATATATTTTTTTAAATTCAGTCGATTGACACATGATCATTCGGGCACTGTTATATAGTAGGCCGAAGTATTCCTTTTTTACTGTGGATGACGTAAGAGGCGCTTAAGGGAAACATCTTGAAAATGTAACCAAGTGCCGATAGATGAAGAGATTGTATATAATAGTTTTGTATTTCTTTTGAGACGGTCTCAAAAAAACCATACAAAATATGACTGTCTGAAGATGATTAGCGACAAAATGAGAGGTCCGGTACTGATATCGCCATTTCGATTGCATAGGGTTGCTACTATAGCTTTCTTCTTTCTTTTGGAAGAGTTTAATATCCTCTGCACTCTCTGGCGTTAAGGTAAAGTCCATTGTCCATTACAAAATAATTTCATCAGGAAAAATGATCATGCGTATTCGTTTTATTGTAACTACCCTACCATATCGTTCCCAGACCGAGCCGTTAAGCTCCAAGCTAACATGAGACAAAGCGAACCCGTACATACGACCGCATAATTCCGGACAGCTATCGGGTTACGACCACTCGTCATACGACACCCAATGTTCGTTGTTACAGCGAATTTTATACTTAATATAATCATAAATATCTTTATTATCATGCATGGAGAGCTTCACGATATTATAATCGTGTCATAAAATAATAAATGTAGACGACATCACTTATATTGGTCTAATCCCAAAGTAAGCGTTAAGGCACTATTGTTATAGAATTAGAAACAACTAAGGTATATAACAAACACCCAGTCCCTTGACTTTCTAGATTGAGTAGTCCGGAAATCAAACCCGGGAAAATTATAAGAACGATTACCCTAATTATAAAAAAACATTTATAACCATTTGTAATTATTGTGGCAGGCCTCAAGTCTTGTGATAATACTAGCTGTCTAAATCTTTCAAACCGAAACACAACACTGCTATTTTCCGATTTTAAATACGTTAAAGAGTTTAACAGAATTCTAGGCAGAGGTCTATTCTATCACCTTTTACAAAATTTTATTATATATCTTATCTCAGATAGATTCATGCAAAAACAGAAACTATTCATAGTTTTAACTCGATCGGAAGAACGATGCGTGAACGCAGGAAATTAACACAAAAACATTAATGTTCACGTATTAGTCACGATAGCGGAATGGTTGGGTGATCGGAATTCGAGTCAAGAGATCTGAGTTCGATCTCCTGGTGATAGGCACGTAGCAACAGTTTTCGAAAACCTACGTACGTATTTAGTACTAGAATATACGTACCAATGGGTTTTATCGAAAAACTTAAATACTAATTATATCGTTGGCTTGGACATTAAGACGGCGACGGGCTCACCGACTGTCACGTTGTCCCACCCCAATGTCTTCGGCGAAAGGTGAGTCGAAACGACTTAATAGTCTAGACCTCTGTCTTTTTTTATCTTGCCCTGTCTTGTCTAGTATTGAGAACGTGAAGATTTTTTTATTCACATATTAAAGATAATAAGAGATTTTATTCTAAGGGTTCATACGTTACCGTATGAACCCTTAGAATAAGGTATTAACGTAACTCCTAGAACAAAATATGTTATGGCGTTAGTAATTATATAAAAAATATTACGTAAAAGAGGCTACGTCATAAAAAAAAGCCGGGCGTTTGCTTGACCGTTACTATTTCTCGGGGATTCGGGGCCTCCCGGGCTACAACGGCCGCCCGGTCATTACACTTTATTGTTTTCCCCCAGGAAAAAAGGTTTGTATCTTTAGGGACGATATCCGTTATAAAATTTACCCATTAAACCATCAGTGTCATGATAAGACCCTTAGAGATCATTCTGTCCGTAAATTCAAGGGATTCTTCCTCCATTAAGTTCTTCTATTTAAATATTATTACACAAAACTCAATAATTTATTACGTTCACATGTGTGTACGGAAGGTTCATAAAATAACATGTATCAACATGAACCCTGATAGGGTACAGCAATACTTACAATAGTATTACTTCTTTTGGTAACTATATATCAATATGTAGCCCATATGCCAACAATTTCAAATGGCGATCTCATTCCAATGTCACTGGAAGCTTTTTGAATTTTTATTGATATGAAAAACGTGCTTTTTGTCCACCCGATGGTAATGACTACTGAAGCCCATAACACCTGCAGAAACTTCAAATTAACAAGGTTGATGATGCGTTCTCACTCCCGAAGACTAATATCAAGTACATCGTTGTCCAAATTTACATTGGTTCTCTATGCCTTTCGAACTATATTACAACAGATGTTAATTTGGTGGTTGTAATGATGAAGCAGACTGTCTAATCCTAACTAGGCAGAATGGTCCACGTTTCGCACGTTATTCTTCGCACGTTATACCTCAATAATGCTTCGAAATCAAATTCTATGGCAGAATATACTCTAGTTTACAAGATATGACTATGATATGACCTCCGTGGACGAGTGGCATACACACCGGTATCGCCAGCTCTGAGGTCCCGGATTCGAAACCCGCTCGGGACAAGGTAGAAAATTTTTCTGTATTTTCTCGTTTCTGGTTGTTTATGGTACCTTCGTTTTTTGTGATCCCATAATAAAAGTGCATAAGTTGCTAACTTTGAGATCGGAGCAATGTATGTGATGTTGTCCTTATCTATGTTTTATCATAGATAATTATTTTTAATTTTTTTATTAATAACAAAAACATTTTTTTATTAATTTGTTTTTGTACGTGAACGCGCAATTGTATTTCCTCTTTACAATGTTGGGCGTGTTGTACGAGTATATATGTCTCCAGAGTTTGTAAGTGTGTTTGCCCCGGTTTGTAAACTAGAATTCTCTTCAAACCGAGTTAGGTAATAAGTTCTATAGCGGAATTGTCTTAACTAGTAGCTTGATACGATTTAAATATCACTTCTATTGTTGTTTGACTGACAATAAACAATATACCACAAATATATAAATAGGGAAAGGGCTGTAACATAGCTTGTAGATCTGAAAACAGTTGGGGACGAAAGTTTATTTGGTGGCCAGGCAGACTCGCACAAACAAAGTAAATGAAAGACGACCCTTTCGTTCAGTGGTTTATGAATTTATATTACAATTTCATTTATATAACTATTAATAAATGCAATACTTCTAGAAAGCCAATGTTAAGGACTTGAGCAATAATTATTTTCCGTGTTTATTTCAAATCACTTTACTCATATTTGCAGCCGACAAACTGTGTTAAATGTAAACATTGTGTGTAATTAGCTGTTAAAATAAACGAATTAAAAAATATGTAGTTTGGTATCGTGTAATTCCATTACCTATTTAACTTGAAATAAAATATGAAACTGAAAAATATACAATGATTAAATATTTACGTTAGAACAAAAGGTAAATATAATGTATTATTCATAATACGTACGTAATATTTGACAGTGCAAAATGGTAAATTGCAATGATATCTATAAATTTTTATTGAAACGATAAAATTTAGTTACGGAAATGAAATGGAATAGCACTAGTTTAATAGAAATAAAATGCATTAATATTCACATAGAGTAGTTTTTTATATGATGTTACAATTTATTTGCCCATCAGAACGTCTAGTTTATCTAGTCCCTATTAGAATCGTAACTGGGACTTCCTTGTTGGATGGTGATATGATACGTGAATCGAATACAAACAATCATTTTTAAAGTTTTGTCTCAAGCTGGTTTCGGCACCGCTTTACAACTAGGTTATTTGGCTATTTTTGTTTTCTTTTGTTTGGCTATTTTGTATCGCCATAAAAAGGATTCACCTAAAAAGAAAGGGTTCCTACGGAGTTTCTTTCCCCCGTTCGTTCTGCATTAAAGGAAGCTCTTTAGGAAACAACGGTGGATTAAAAAACGAAAATAACGAATCGAATACAAACAATCATTTTTAAAGTTTTGTCTCAAGCTGGTTTCGGCACCGCTTTACAACTAGGTTATTTGGCTATTTTTGTTTTCTTTTGTTTGGCTATTTTGTATCGCCATAAAAAGGATTCACCTAAAAAGAAAGGGTTCCTACGGAGTTTCTTTCCCCCGTTCGTTCTGCATTAAAGGAAGCTCTTTAGGAAACAACGGTGGATTAAAAAACGACCACCGGTAAACGAAATTATGTTCGTATTTTGACGAATAATTTTGATTCATATTTGTACGTTAAAAAAAGGAGGGATCCACGTCCTTCTTAACCTACAAATCAATTCTCATGCATCGCCTTAAAGAAAAGTAGAATCAACAACTAAATCCGTAGCAGACGAACTTTCCGCCTACCGTAAAATGTTCAAATTGGACGGTAAGAACTTTCTTTATTTTAACCCTCTACATACGCCGCAACCCATTTTACTGTTTTTTTTTTATTTTATTAACATACAAATTACATTTACGTTGTAATTGGAAAGGAAGTATGAGTATGTTGTAAATGATAATAACTAAGAAATAATAATCTTTTTTTAAATTGTAAATCATATAAATAAATAAAATACATATTTATAAGCAGATTACCTGATATTACAAGTTTCATTCACTTTCTTTTTAAATTTTTTTCATAATAAAAGTCAGTAACACAACTATAATTACATAAAATATTAGGTCAAACCTAAAAAGTAAAAAGTCCATGACCGCTTGTGATATCCTGATATTTGATTACCCCATCCACGCCGTAGTTACGCCCCCGGCGTAATATAGTGGTCACCATTAAAAAAGTAACGAGTTCGTTCACTATAAACAATCTAAAGCCATTAGAATTATGGCGAACGAAATTTTCCTTATCGCGGCCATATTTTACCAGAGAGCCTAGCATTAAGCAGAAATAGAAAACACCGTTGCCTCTAGGGAAAATTTAAAAAAAAACAACGCTTAACAAATTACCTTCCTTCACCTCGATTAAGTGATCATTACTAGAGCAAATATCATTTATAATGCGCGGGCAGGAATGGCGGAGTGCCCAAATATAGCGGGAAATCGTGCGGTTGCGGAAAATGTAAATCAAAGGAATTATTTTTACTTTCAAAGTAGCATGTTAAGTAGATAAAAGAATAAAGGCATTTTTTTAATAATGGAACTTGGCGTCTGATTTTCTAAATGAAGCTTTCATTCTTAAAAATAAAGAAAAAGAATTCTATTTTCTAATATAATATTAAATATTAGTTGCTAGAAGTATCTAACATTGTCTTCTTTCTAGAGGGTTGCGGGTTCGGCTAGCGACAAAAGTTTGTGTGATGAATATGAATGTGTGTGTTCGAGTCATGGAGGTTAATATGTATATATGAATATTGATGTGTGTAAATTAATATGTCACGATAACCGAGTGGTTCGTTGATCGTAGATCGAGTCTGGAAATTCCAATTCAATCCCAAGAGGTATACTTGTACCATTTTTTCATAAGTTCGATTTACGAGTATATCGTTGGCTTAAACGTCGACAGGCTCACCACATGTCATACATTACATCAAAAGTCCACTGCTGATCTTATAGGCTTATATTTCTTCAAAGATTGCCAAAAAGAGGAATTACTTCACGCTTAATGGCTAAAAAGATTTGGATAAAATTTGGAGCTTGAAACCTGAATAAGGACTCACATAACAAAGGCAATAAAGGGTTTCAAAGCAAGCGAAACTTCAGCCAACAGCTAGTAATATCATAAATGTCAATATTGTGTTGTAATGTACTTCCAAAAAAAAAAAAAAAATGGGTGCCTGTTAACTGTAAAACAGCAAACGTAACCGTGTGGCGCGACTAGTGACGTAAATAATAAAGGAGATTGAACTTATAAATTTAAGGCAGTAAAAAGACGGAAAATCGTTTGGCATCTCATGTCGCCATATTGAATTATCTCCTGTCGAGAGGGTCGCGCTCGCGACGTCAAATTGAGTAACCTATTTCGCGTATTCTTAAGCGAATTCTGTATCGGCATACTTTTTGATGACTTTTTTATTTTGATTTGTTTTTTTATCATCATCATACTGACTGTAAAAATCCACTGCCAGGCATAGGCCTCTTCCATATGCTAGGGTTTGCCGTTATCGCCATGGTAGGCAAACGGATTGGAAATCCGGTCTGCAATAATTTTTTCAATTTTAGTCTAGTTTTGTAAGGAAGAAATTATCCCGTCCTGTGTTGGTAGCCAATTGAACTTTCAAGGCCCTTAGTCACCTCTTACGACACCCACGGGTAAAAAGGGAGTGATATATTCTTACGCCGTAACCACACTGATCAATATTCACAATCAATATTTTCACAATCAATATTCACAATCAATACTCACAATTCTTTTTTGGTAATTCTGAGATATTAGTTTATTTAGTATTGCATGTTACCAGGAAACTTTAAACTTTGTTTCGAAGAATAGTTATATCAATATTGTCGTTAACTTTGACATTATAAATGCTATATACATATATATACATATATAAATATATATATATATATATATATATATATATATATATATATATATATACATATATATACATATATAAATATATCGATTTTTAAAACTGTATCCTACAAGGTTATATTTCACAACAGATAGTGATACCAATGTTCCTTATGCTTGTAGGTCCTTATTTTACTAATCTAGCTTTAAAAAAATATTTTAACGCATTTCCCAATACAGGGGTAGACAGAGGTCTAGTCTAGACAATTAAGTCCCTATGACCCTCCTTCAACCGAAGATATTTTCGGGACAACGTGACAGGTGGTGAGCCCGTCGCCATCTTTATGTCCAAGCCAACGATGTAATTCGTACGTAAGTTTTTTGAAAAAACTCATTGGTACTGCCACCTGGGGATCGAACTCGGGTCTCTTGACTCGAAATTCCGACCACCCAACCACTCGGCTATCGTGACTTCTACCTTCTTCTACGAGAGTACCTACTTCTCATATAACCATGAACGCCCAGAACTTTCTAAATGATTAAGATTTTGAATTCGAAGCCTTTATTTTCATTTATTTAATATTTATTTATTTATCTACACGCATTTATCAATACTTTTAGTCAAAAGTCTAAACAATTAAATCCTTTTCATCTAAGCTTATTTTGGGAGAACGTGACAGGTTGGTGCTATGGACGTTAGTATCCAAGCCAAAGATACAAATTTATAGATAAGTTTGGAAGTTTATATGAAGAAGAACAAAGTATTGAGGATATCCAAGTCCGGGAAATATTATAAGTATTTACAGGCAGCGTAGCGAACTTCTTCTAAAACTTTCTTCTTGCTAAAAATACAAAAAAGTCCAGTGCACGTCTTTTTTACTTGGACCAAACTTGCTGGCTGGTTGGTATTTTTCTTCTTAAAACCATGAATTTTACGTTTTAAGAGCAGTAAACATTTGGTCAGTTAACGCGTGTTAAAAATGAAACTATCGAAGTTCAGATAACTAAACTTCTTTATTTCATTCTTTCGCAGACTAAATCTTTTAGATAGAGTACTTGTTTCGTTTTAATGTGATTTTTTTCATTGAAAACACAAAAGAAATTTCGTTTGAAATATTAACATATCCTTATAACCGTTAATGTTGTTTCGAAGAATAGGCATATCAAAAATAGAATAAAAATAATTATAATAAACATTACATGTCGTATCAGTCTGAACTTGATGAGCTTATTTTCAGTGGACCGCGTCAGGCACTGTCTGAACATGAGACCTCCGAAATGTTCGGAAGAAATAAAAAAAAGGGAATTACTTCCTTTGGACGTCATCGACATCACGTACTAATGTGCGAAATAATATTTCTCCCCCCGTAAAAGAGGGCGCCGCGGGCGCTTGTCATGAGTGTTCGCGAGCAATAGGGTTGTCACTTTAAGAAATACGGTGTCTAAAAGATGTCTATTGCATTAAACATATTTTTAATTTAAGTCACGGCGATAGGAAGGATGGTAGTATGGTAGGAAATATATCTAGCTTCGTTTTCTGTAAGTTTCGTAACGGAAGAGAGACATGGTAATTTTATTCTTTATATTTCAATAATTTTATTAATAGTTCCTATTAACTTGAAATAGACATGCGATATAATTTTAACTTAAAAATGTTTTCGAAAGGATTTAAGTACTAGAACATATGAAATATCCAAGATGAAGTTATTGATCTGCGCATATACGAGTACAGCATTACTTATTGTTTTCCTGTAGTCTGTGATATACAAGTAATTGAATCAAACTAAGGGCAAAAAGTAAATCATTCATGTACAGGGACAAATCATATACATTGCTCCGATCCCAAAGGAAGCGGCAAAAGCATTTGTAATATGGAATCGGAAACAACTAAGGCACCACAAATACTCAGACACGAGGAAATGTAGAAAAAATTGCTTTTCTACAATGACCCATCCGGGAATCGAACCGGAGACCCTCAGAGATGGCGACCTCTTGAAAACCGGTATGTTCGCACTCGTCAACGGAATTCGTCACGGATCTCGTCTCTTGTTAATATTTGCCTCCGTGGTTAATTTTCATACCGATATAAATAATACCAATTTAACGACGGCGTCACACTCACCACCTATCACGTCCAAATTTCTTCGGTGAAAGGTGGATCGAAAGGACTTAATTCTATAGACCTCTGTCTATCCCCGTATGGCGTGAGGATATTTTTTTACATAACACGGCAAATTTATACAATTACTGGCAACCCTGTTCGATACACAGACACAATCCGGGGATCGGGTAATTCAATCGTCGATATAGCCGCGGGGAGCGACGGAAAGTAAAGGTAAGCCACGATAACAGCGGTACCTATTTATCGTGGTGTTGGTACAACGCGTGTTAAATAAATAGCGACTATTAAGTGAAGTTATTACTTACATACATATCAGCTTAAAGTCCACTGCAGAACATAGGCCTCTCACATAGGAAGGATTTGCCATAATCACCACGCTTGGCAAGCGGATTGGCGATCGCAGTACCAGACCACTCGCACCTCAGACGCTGCTGCTCACCTTCTTTCGGAAAATTATTTGGTCTAATTTTAGAGATGGTTATCCTTAACTTTTTTTTCCGTGTCGTAAACACTGAAAAAAAGTTAAGGATAAAGTTATTATTATTATAATTATTTTATGTAGCCAATGCCACACTGATTTTAAGCTCCGATAATGTGTAAAATTAGGAAATTGTACGAATAGAATTGTGTGATACTGGAATGGCGATAGGCTCACCACCTGTAACGTTGTCCCAATAAGTTTCGGTGGAAAGTGGATCGAAAGGACATTATTGTCTACGTATATTGTTTATAAGGTCTATTCATCATTTTATTTCTCCAATAGTCACAATATCTCAATCCTAACTCGACAAAATCTGTAGTGATACTAAAAAAAATTGTTATTCTCTAAAATATTACCGTTTTTTTTTAAATGTTTAGTGATGTAATTACGGTCTAACAATACACCTTTAAAACTAACCATAAATAAAGACGAGCATTAAATTGTCGGTAGTCATAATAAATAAATAAATATCTTCACGCAATTCCCAGTAGAGGGGTAGACAGAGGTCTTAGTCTAGACAATTAAGTCCCTTCGACCCACCTTCCACCGAAGACATTTTCGGAAGAACGTGACAGGTGGTGAGCCCGTCGCCGCCTTTATGTCCAAGCCAACGATGTAATTCGTACATAAGTTTTTGAAAAACCCATTGGTACGAGCCTGCCAATCGGTAGACATCATTTACATAAATAGATACTCACTTTAAAACTTCGAAAATTTAAACGGAAAATAATTTTTCTTTCGAGAAGGAATCAAAAGTACAACCTCACACCTAGGGCCGCTTATCGATAGCAGCATTAAATAGAAAGAAATTCAAATAAACGTAAATTCCACTTCTGTGCGAGCATTTGCAGAATTTATTGTACAATCCCGTACAATGATTGCGAGATTAGCTTGTCCTTTCACATTGGAATACCTATTCTGGATATATCCGAGTTGGCACAAAAGAATTGGTACGATATCGCGCTGTCGCCCTGTGGCCGCCATCTTGACGCGAGACTCCCGCCAAACGTTTGGAAATCGAACTTCACTCTCGGGACACGTCAACTTTCTTTAAGACACTCGTCGTTCCTTTTTTAAACGATTTTTATCGCATTTTTTACTCAACTAATCATTTATATCTCTATTTATAGGAATTTAATTAAGGTGAGTAGCAGTAGTATTGATAACTTGATTGTTACCATAATTCAAAGGGCTATAGTCACGTACAAGTACATGATAGCGTACTTCTTAAACTGCAGAGTACGAAAATATTAAATTATATATATATATATATATATATATATATATATATATATATATATATATATATATATATATATATATATATATATATATATATATATATATATATATATATATATATATATATATATATATATATATATATATATATATATATATATATATATATATATATATATATATATATATATAAGGCGTCTAAGAGAAAATTTGAAAATAATAATGTCATGGCCGACAAATGGCCGGATCTTGTAAAATACCAAAACAAAATTAAGACTGGGTTAAGGCCAGGCCATACTGTGAAAGGCAATATGCTTACGAGAGTGCTCTGTATACCTCTGTAGACTTTCCTAGGCTTTTTAATTATACTGAAATGTGTAATGAACAGCCTCATAAGGTATACATATTTCGATATATACAAGATCGTTACAAGGACCATGAATTTAATAATAAATTCGGCTTCTTTTGGCACAGTAATTTAAAAGTGTATAAGGGAAAAAACTGAGACGCAAAAAAATTGACAGTCGTTATAAATCACCCGCGTTACAAATTTTTGATGCGTGATTTTATAATCTGTGACGCTGATCACAGAATAAAAATCAGTCAAGTCCGAACTGCATTAACTGCTAATGGTTTCCTTGTCCACAAGGCATATACATTTAGTTTATCGAGTACTATACTTATTAAAAAGTATCCTATAGAAAAGAAAACAGTCCAAAACAAACCACATGAATCAGTGATAAAAATTTGGCACTCGATGATTTTTTTTTAAAGTTGCACTCTCATATGGTTTAGTTCATGTTGTCTCATCTTTAATGTTGCTTACTCATATCATCTTATAGTTTTAAATTACAATTGCGTTACTTCGAAGATATCATGGTTGAGGATAAAGAATTAGAAGTATTAAAAGTATAAAGGTGTAAGTAAATCTTCTAAAAGAAAGGTCCATAAATTTTCACGGTGTTTTACCTTTAACCCTGTCTTAACAAATCTACTTCCATCTTATAAGTAATAATAGTATAGACGTCGATCTTTTGCCCGGTAGTGGCCTATGAAAGGGATGATAAAGAATAGAGGAGATAAGGAGGTAATCCTAACGGTTATTCTTAAGTAATGGGTTGACATAACCTTGCAGCAATCATCTGAAACACAGAGCAAGTCATTTATTAATTAACCATTACTTAAGTTGTGGTAAAGAGTGATAATGAAACCAATTTGCTAAAGCGTTAAGTTACGTTACTTACGTTGCTTTTCTTTGATTATCTTCTAGATCATCGCAGCACTACAATACATCTAAAATGGATTCAAAGAAGGGTCAACAACCGACGATAAATTTAATTGTTTTAAAAGCGTCGTGCGGCATTTATTACGGAACCCTGAGAAATAATAATTAATGCAACCCGTGGCATAACAGGATTCCTGAGTCGTGTTACGCGTTCGCGTGAGTTGACAAAATAAAAAAAAATATGCGGCGAACAAATTTGATACACCGAACTGCTTAAATCCTTATCTAAAATGATATAAAAAGCGTAAACAATGCATAGTGTACGTGTGTCTGCTAATTATAACAGGTTTTTTCGATGTTAGTGTTGTTTATAAATGTAAATATAAAATTTTGTAACATTATTAATGATTATTACAGAATAATGATTATGAGAATGAGTGGCGTGCGCACCGGTTTTCAAGGGTGTCGGGTTTGATTCCAGGAAGGGTGAATGTTAATCACTTTTTCTACTTCTTCTCGGCTCTGGGTGTTTGTTGTATTTTTGATGTCTCCGATTCCTTAATTCAAGTGCTTTAGCTGCTTACTTTAAGATCTGAGCAATGTATGCGATCTCGTCCCTATTCATGTATATTTTTATTTATTATTACGTATACACGAATTTGTATTATAATTTACTTTAATGTTAATACAATACAAGTGATGTCGATTGTTTTTTTTTAAACCAATGAACGTTTCTTTGCAAACAAAGCACCGTCAGAAGTGAATCCGGCCGCAAAACCAATTCACGAAATATCAGATCCGACTGATGACTGCTTTTATTGGATTCCTACGTAAATTCCCCCTTTTGTTGAGCTCATTTGTCGGATTATGGATGCTAATGTTCGTTTTGGTATGGTAGCTCGATTTGAACGCCCCGATAAGAAGTCGCCATGACACTTCTGGTTTGTAAGTGCGTGTCACGGAGTATTTGCAGCGATAAATTTGCGTTTAATATTACTTTGTATAATATCTTCATTACTGTAAGGTCAGTTTATTTGAATATATTAACGCTAAATTAGGTATTATAGGGGAATTACATAGATGAATGACGGAAAATATTAAGGCATTATAGAGCTAAATTATTGGGTACAAAGCAATTATTTATCATGTATATTACTATTGTGTTATGTTATTAATTATATCGTTGTGTAGGCTTATCTACAAATCCACTGTGTCGAGTGGGGCCATTGTATTTTAAATAACAGAAAACCTGACATCGATCTAATAATTATTAAAACATTCTTCTAAATTTAAGAAGCAAGTTAACTTTAAAGATTTTAAACACTCTTTTCTGGACAAGATTCAAGTTTTACTATTATAGCATATTTATTAATATAGTTAAGTCAACGATAGCCGAGTGGTTGGCCATCGGAATTTCGAGGCGAGAGACCCGAGTTCGATCCCCAAGTGGCAGGCACGTATCAATGGGTTTTTAAAAAACTTATGTACGAATATCGTTGGAATATCGTTATTTATTATACTATAAAAGTTAAACTTTAGTCTAAATTGTAGGACACCAGGACTCTAAATCAACCATATTTAACCGACGAAAAACACAGCGTAGGTTCTCAAGTCAACCTCTATACTGGTGTATTTTTCACCAGATCGTGTCAGTAAAATTTAATTATGAAAAAAGAAGAACCTTTTTATTTATCTATAATTTACGTATCATCCAAAAAAAGAACGTGTTGCTAATAACCGCGTTGATGTCATCCTGCCACGACTAAAGTTGTCTCTGGTCACGAATATAATTACGCCTTAAGCCTTGCCCGCGCCCCAACGCTCTTTTGGTGTGAAAATGGGATATAATTTTGGAGGGAATAATCAAAAACCGGTTCGCGTGCCCAGCGGGCATTAGCTCGGCCCTGGGTAGGGCATGTTAATGTTGCCAGGTACATATAAAGCGGTGTGTACGTAATGATCCGGGGAAAATTGTGTTACTATAAAAATAATTGCATTTTCTACCACCCTCACAGTCCCGTTTCTTATACGTCACTCGATTAGCTCTCGGGGTCGGCAGTTGCGAAGTTTTTATAGGTGCAATACTCTGAAAAGGTATAGGTAAAAAGTCACAACAGCCGAGTGGTAGTGTAGTCGGAATTTGGAGTCGAGAGACCCGAGTTCGATCCCCAAGTGGCAGGCTTGTACCAATGGGTTTTTCAAAAACTTATGTACGAATTATGTCGTTGGCTTGGAAATAAAGCCGGCGACTGGCTCACCACCTGTCACGTTGTCCCGAAAATATCTTCGGTGGAAGGTGGGTCGAAGGGACTAAATTGTCTAGACTAGACCTCTGTCTAGACAGTATTGGGCATTGCGTGAAGATATTTAATTATTTTTTATAGTTATGAGGGGCTAAATTAATATTATAAAAATGTACATGTATATACAAGTAGTTACAAACGCTATATTTTACGTAGTTTAAGGAATATAAATAATTTGATCGTGTCACCTCTTTTCTTAAATGATAAAACACATAATTTGTTAACTTTAGATATAACCTGTAAAATTGCTGCCTTATTTCGTCTTTCATTTTTATATATAATGACAAAAACATAACAAATATACGTTGGATTAATTTGTCAGCACAGACTTGCACACCTAAACTAAAACATTATAACTAAATATTTTTCTATCGTTTTCTTTTCTCTCTATCTGTCTCTTTCGCCGTAATTGTGTACAAGACTTATGATAGTGGATTTCTGTTCTTTTTGTTTATGTATCTGTAATTGTACGTCCCCTTTTCATATCGTTTAATTTACCTATGAATTGAATAATTCCACAGTGCTTAATATATCATTAAACAAATGATATCCAAAGTAGAGCGCGGTATCTTGACAAAAGAATAAAATTATACTTAATGATGATGATGATATAGTGGGCCTTTCGACCACAGCGGCTTCTTGCGATCAGTATCGGTACATGTGAAATGGTTTGGAGGGGCCGCAAGGTTCAATAGCCAGTTGGGTTAGAGTAAGAACCTACCTATGGACCGCTGAAAACTAGAACGTCGTGAACCAACGTTCAATACTGTGTAATATAAACCCATAGATCGCCTTTATACAATCACGTTGACACTCTTTTATTTGGTACTGTCAAACAGTGGTTTTTACCTGTCACATGTATTTTTCTGTTATACCACCCGAAAATAGCACGCCGACACGGCAATGGGCAGGCTACAGCTTGCAGAAATCACTTGAATGGGTGGTGGCTTAGTAACCGTCCGTTGGGGTATTTTCAGAGGCCATGTTCAATAGTGGACTTTAGATAGAATGTAATGGGTTGTAGCGCGTACTCCTTTTTTTGTTCGTGCTATAATCTTAGATATACAATAAATATACAATAATAGCATCTAATACTTAGATAAAATTGTTTAACAAGAAAACTTTTTATCACTGGATCGCCCTCAGGAAGATCAATGTCTCAGGCATTAAGTCCGTCTGTAAGCATAGCTCATGTAACTATGTGTACAAGGTTTAAATAAATAAATAAATAAGTAAATAAATAAAAACAATATTCGTTGTGTTAGTTACATCGCTCTTTACTTTCTACTTTTTAAATCACCCATAAACAGATGTTATGTTAATTCCACTCAGTGTCTAATACATGAGAAAAAAATATATAATATACAGTAATAACATAAAAGGTAAAGCTACTGTTTATGTGTCTGTTTGTAGCGATTTCCCGGCAAAACTCTTTAAAGGAAGTTCATAAAATTGTATAAACTATAAGGATATGCCTGCTCTCTTTGTGTCACGAAATTTTGTGAGCCATTCGAAAATACCCGCGCAAATTATGTCCCGGGTAACAACTACTATAAAATAAAACAATTTACTTTTTTCCCCAAACAAAATATTTTTCCGCGGCGTTCATAAACCGCAAAAATATATCACTTACGCTATCCAAGCGAGACAATATCGTTATAGTTTATTATGTGTATCGATTTCAGTAATATGACACCTGTTCGAGAAGCAACAAGAGCGATCTCTAAGTTACGATCAACATTTTACGACGTATACCGTTCACCGTTTGGCGAATCGGAGACATTTTCACATGGTGTGGTAATATTTTTTGAAACTTTACCTTTATTTAGTTTTTTTTTATATTTCAATGATTTTCACATTTGTTTCGACGTGCCGCTTTATTGAATACCATTAAAATATTTGAACAACTGATATAAATAAAATTTTTATTGCTTTTACTGTTCGAATTCTTTCCCTGTTATTATTACAAATAAATTGACACTTTCATTTCGATTTTGATATTTTGAAAAAATATTAAATAATATAGAAATACCACAAAACCCGTCAAAATAAACGTATTACAATTTTATGAGAGAATGTGCAAAGCAAATTCATTTAACATTAAATTTTGTATCATAGTGAGCAATGTTCGCTTTTTGATAAATATATGGGATATGTAAATAAGATAAATAAAAAATATAACTTAAACCTTTGGCTATATTGTATACCTTTTGGCTATATTGTATAGCTTTAGAGAGATTAGCCACGATGGAAGATGTGACATAGATGTGGACAGGCATGTCGCTGCCGGGAACAAAGACAACGGTGCCCAGACTGCGTTAGTCAAAAGGTAAGGTGTAGTGAAAAGTGCACGCCTAACGATACATAACGCAGTGCTGTTACCGACTTTGTTATATGGCAGCCGTACTTGGGTATGCCAGAAGAAGCATAAAAGCAATTGAATGCAGTGGAGATGAGATCTCTTCTTAAAATGTGCGGGGTTACCTTCGCCGACCGAAAATGAAACGAAAAGATTCGCAATACAGTAAGTTTGAAAGATGACCTTATCACTAAAATTAAAAATTAATATTAAAAGATTGTGTGTTCATATATCTACTATTGCGTTCGCACATTACATTAGATTAATTAATATGAAATGTTAATGATTTTAATATGATTTTTAATTAATTAACACTATAAGATACATTTAATTTGAAAAAACTCTTACCCAAAACTAAATTGTATACAAGTAGCTCTCGATAAATCTTTGTAGTGGCACAAACAATGTACGGTTTGTGAGACTTCGATTCCGTTCGATTTACGAGAATGGTCACCGAATGACTTTTATAGTTCCTTCCATACTTAGTGCTTTCAAGAACAAATGTACGGTGTGTTGTTTTAAGTTATTTTCGGTACAGTTACTGTTTATTTTATGATGAAGATTGTTTAGATTGGATCGACAGTTGTATATGATTATACTGGATGTCTGGTAAACCTCTAGAAAGCAGGCATGTTGCGTAATATTTGTTAATATAATATCACTATAAGAGTTGAGATGCTACTATATGAATATGTTGTCCAGAACTGATCTTCGCTGACTGAGCTGACGATAGGTGTCTTATCGATTTGAAGTGAGTTCAAAATCTACCACCGGATATGAGACTTAAAATTTAAATAAAAGCAGGAGAGACATCGTAGTGGAGTAGGGCAACCCATTTCATTTTTAAATCTCTTATTTATTTAATAGTATAAACTACAGCAAGACTATCATTAGTAAATTTTCACAAATTATGTACAGAGAGTCAAGTTGTAAAAACGCAAAACAATAGGTTCATTATACAATGTATTTATATTTAAAACTCTCCTTTATTTAATAACAGAGGTTTAGCAGGATTTACATGCCTTAAATTTCACAAATATACTTAAAAAATCACTAGAATTAAAATTATACATTTAATGCAATAATTTTAATGGTACTTTACAGTTTTAGATTTGATTATCTTCGTTTATTCGGGCGCTAATTTCTTACTACATTTAATATATGAGTAAAATCCACTGCAGGACATACGCCTTTTCCGCAAAGAGAATTTGCCATTTGTCATTGTCTAGTATTTCTCAAGAGGTTTATGTCGGTAATTATAACCATTTTTAAAATTTTTCCTTAGTCGCCTTTTACGAAAAACGATTATATATTCGTATTTTACGCCGATAACAAACACCAACTTCATTTGGAATGTTTTTGAAGTCTTACAGAATGTAATGTCGTAAGGTATATAATGACGACCTCCGAGGACGTTTGAAGTGCACAACGGTTTTCTTCATTACTTATCCTGGATTTGATTCCAATGAATTCATCGATTCCGAAAATTCTCCGATTTAGGTATTATCTACGTTCTTTCCAATTCCATGACACAAGTGCTTTAGCTATTTATTGGGATTAGAGCAATTTATGTGATATTGTAAAATCTACATCTATGTATGTATTTATTTATTTTAATTTAATTACTACTTTTTATTTGCTGGTAATTGTCTTAACAACAAAAATGTTCGACATAAACTTCATCAACCCTTATTGTAAATTACTGTAGTTATTGCAGCATATTACAAAAGCTTTGTTGGAAATTGCGAACAAATGCCATTTGTATTGATGAACATTACCTCTTGAATTTATAGTACAATGATTTGTTATTTTCTATTTGTAAATGTTTTTGCTCAACATAAATAAATAAAAAAAAAATTAAATGTCTCTTCTAAGTCCATCACTAAGGCAGTAAGTACAATGTGAACATTCAATTACAAAATCTGCTGATCCGAAAATCGGTTCAGTTAATGAAACTACAGTAGCAAATGAATCGTGAAGGGAGAGCACTCTTTAACGTTCAATCATACGGAACGGGACAAGCAGACCCGACCCGTTCTCGAAAGAATTAAAACGATATACAATGAATAATTCAACATGTAATATTATGAACAGGAAAATGTCTCGTGTTGAAGACTCACGGCTGAAAGAACAATTCACACGAGGGTTGCATTCCAGCGATAAACAAATGTATGGCTTACCGTACAGAACTTAACAGGCTGTTTAAGTCCATTACTGGACATCCCGTAGGATTAACAATTACCGTCATGCTCGACAAGCGGATAGGCAATCGCAGTACCAGCCACCTCACACCTTACATAAAAATACCGCACATAAAAAACCTTACTTGTTATTTTGCAATCGTTAATAGTGTTTACTGAGAACTAACCTTTTCAACAGAATGAAAATTAAACAGAGTCGATAAGAATTTTTTTTTAGGTTCTACAAAAGTAATTGTATTTTTATAAACTTTACACATTTTCCCGATACTGGGGAAGACAGAAGTTAAAAGTACTGTCATCACACCTTTCACCGCAGCTTTTCAGGGACAAAATGACAATTGGTGAGCTTGTCGCCGTATAGAAAATGTGATTAACGCAGATCAATTGCAGAATATGGAAGGCGTAATGACGATATTATCACCAGAGGCTAACAAGTGATCCGTCCTAGCCAGACAACGATGCCTATCAAATTTCGTATCAGATAGAAGAAATGCTATCTTATTGTAATTTATTTCATGCGATTTTTATCAGATCCCTGTAACGACATGTGATAATGAATCTTTCTAAGGGTTGACGACAATAATAATAAATAAATACATTCATACATAGGAACAACATCACATACATTGCTCCGATCCCAAAGTAAGTATATAAGGTACTTGTGGTATTGAATCTGAAGCAACGAAGGCACCACAAATACCCAAACAGGAGAAAATGTAGTTTTCCACATTGTCCCGTCCGGGAATGGAACCCGAGACCTGAGAGATGGGAACACCATGAAAACCGATGTTTACGCCACTCGTTCACGGAGGTCATCGCTCGACCACGGAAATCACTTACACCAAACGCCTATCTGTCTATCGTTCTCAAACGCCAAGGAAATTATTTCAAGTTTATTTATTAGGAAAATATTACAAACAAAATAAGTTTAATAGTACAGCAAAATAAGTTTGATTACCTGGAGATGCAGTAAGGCGAAATAGGTCTAAAGTTATTATGCGTTATAAAAGTAAAAGTAAAAAAATTACATCTTCACTAATCCCCAATACTGCGGTAAATAGAGATGTAAACAATTACGTCCTTCCGACCCACCTTACGCAGAAACTTAGTTGAGACTACGTGAATGGTGGTAAGCCTGTCATCGTCCAAACGTCGAGGCTAACGGTAAAAAATAGGCAAAAAGGCCGTGGTGATATCAGCTTAATATATGACACCCCCCCCTCTTTTATCGTGGGTGTCGTAAAAGGCGACTAAGAGATAAGCCATGGCAAATTGGTAGCTTATTTGGGACGTGACAGGTTGTGGGACTTAATATAAGAGATTTAATTATAGTTTTATTAATTTTTATTATATTAGTTAACAGAGAGGGTAAGTATGTCTAATCTCCACCAATATAACGCAGGTTGACGGCTGCGGAACACCAGGAAGGGATTTTATAGCTAATTTAGGTTTGTAACATAGAAAGTTTTACACGGACGATTGTACCCACTCACACACATTCCGAACAACAATAAACAACAGAACTACAATAACGTTATAATAATCCTAACGAACAATGGAAATTAATTTCATGCGATTTGGTCAACCCTGTAATTCCGGTGCGGTCCTAACGACCCCCTTCCACCAAAACTTGCTATAACCGTAATAAATTACTATCCAATCCAAGTTGGTCTAATAAGACGCCCTGAGAGGATTTCATTGGCTGCGCAACTCTGGCAGCTATGGAATGTAAGATAATCATTAATTTAATTGACTTTGGATACACTTTAGCAAACGTAAATTGGAATTATGTCTCGTCCTATTGCCAAAGTTATGAATAGGATGTAAGAAGTCGAAGCTTCAAACTGCGAAATATAATTACAGGAATGTCTGCTGTAGAGTTACGAAAGAGATATGCACTAGCAATTATTGTAATGAATCACGATTTATTAAATCTATTCTTTTAAGTATATCACGGGTTTTGAGAAGTATAATAATATACAAAAAAAACATCCATTTTCTTATTTAAAAGTTATATTCAAGGTAAGAATCTAAATTGCTGCGTTTATTTACAACGTGAAAACAATGACTAGGTAAACATACGCCAGTAATGTAGTGAAAAATTTACCTCGGGTCCGATTTTCAAGCTCTCGAACAAAGAGAAAACACTTAAAAGTAGAATTACGCTAAAATTACTCTCGAAAAAAAAACTCCATCAGACGAATAATTATATCCCTAAAACCATTACCACACATACAGCGGTGCATTGAAGCAAACTGAAGTACGGGGGTATCGTGGAGTGCGAGGTACGAGACAGGAAAGGGAGTACAGACGTAGGGGTATAATCCTGTAATTATCGGCTTAACTCTGGACGACATTTGCAGGTGGAAACTGTACTCGATCTGGTGCGCTGTTGGTAACAGATTTAGGATCACATTGGCGCCGACTGGCATCTTATAATTGATTTATTCCGAATTCTGTGGCATGATTCGATTTTCAAATTATAAAAATAATGATTCCAAGTGTTAAAGAAACGTATCATAATAGGGACTGAGGGGAAAATGTAGCAGGGAAACGCTGAGTGAAATCATAGAATAATACAACAGGTAATGTTAAATCGTTATTCTCGATAGCCGAATGGTTGGGTGGTAGGAATTTTGAGTCACGAGACCCGAGTTCGATCCTCAAGTGGCAGTACCAATGGGTTTTTCTAAAAAAAACCTATGTACAAATTATATCGTTGGCTTGGACATAAAGACGGCGACGGGCTCACCACCTGTCACGTTGTCCCGAAAATATCTTATTATTTAGTTATTTATTTTCTTATTTATTTCTAATTTTAATAATCTTATTTCTGAATGTAACAATTAGGTGTATTCATGTTATAAATATTAGGAAAAAAATTTTCATAACATATTTAGATAAATGTTTTTTATGTGAATTCGTATATTTCTAAAAGATTCGACATACAAATATCCTTTTAACTCTCCTCTCATCATATCATCAAGCGTTTTAACATAAATTGAATAACAAAGTTTGTACGAAACAAACTTTTGACATTAAAACATTAAAATGTTCTATATTTAAATTTGAAACACATTTAACGCTTTAGTCGCTTTCATACGCGAATAAAACTGTAAGTACAAATAGAGAGCACTATCAGGGAGGCTGGAAAATAAATTGTAGCAACGCACAACTTCGCAGACGTATCTGACAGCAAGGATTCCCGTTGAAGGCTGCAGAGAGCGGCTGGGTACGTCGAAACGTATGTTCCCGGATAATATACGTTCGCGTAGCAAACTATACGGTGAATTACGAGAATAGTAAGTGAAGAAGGAGTGAAAAACACGTAAGATAGTGTAGTCCTTATTGTAGCAAAAACAATTTTGTTGTGTTAAGAACTACACTGCCGAATATCCCGGCAAAGTTGAACAAACAACACAACTGTGTTAAGAGTGAGCGATATATTTATTTTTACTTTACAGTTTGAAAGATGACCTTATCACTAAAATTGATGTGGGTGCTTCGATGGTTTGGGCATGTCGAGCGAATGACTGCAAAAAATTAGGGGATAAAATATATATAGAGTAAATTTGACATTAATAGGTGTCGAGGTAGGCAAAAAAATTTCAAATACTATGTGAGCAAATTATTCAAGAGTACATGGAGACGTGCCTGTATAAAGAAAATTATGATTTCGAATGAAGCGAAAGAGGTATGTAAGGATGACAACACTTTACGATCTGTTCTCTCAAGGATCCCGTCAGGTTTTTACGGATGTCTAAAGTACCATTAGTAATAGTCATGTGTAACCTCTTTGCAGGAGAAAGTAATAAATTTACCATTCTTAAAGATATTGATGGAAGAAACAACTGACCAATGTATCAATGTGATATAATTATGATGGACAACCGCTATCTATAGTGGAAAATAATCCAATCAGACTCAAATCAAATTTACCGAGTCCACAGCTAAAGCGATTTCAGTGTACCGACGCCTGGATAACGTATGGTCGATCGAATTTTAATACCGGATTTACCTACTCTATGGTAATATCAATCTAGGAATTTATGCGGGTGATTTTAAGCCGTAAATTGATTGCGAAAGGGGTGTTATTTCTGTGAATTTATCTTGATTACTCCAGCTATGCAGGGTCGCTTTTACCTATTCAGCAAGACAATGTATCTGTTGGTCTGGATAGAGATGCTTATCTTTAGGCTTATCTTCGTGCAGGTCGCATTCAAACCTTTGAACGTAGGAAATCATACCTGTAACAACGATTAGAGAATTAGTACAGAATATTTTATTATATTTTTTTTTATATTTTCACAAATTTCTCAACACTGAGGTGGACAGAGGGCTTAACATTTTAGTGCTTTCAATGTTCTTTTTGCCGGAGCTTATTTTTAATATCGCTTTTCATCAATACCTCTTCATGAAAGTTAAGATGAGTAGTTGAATGATCGGAATTCGAGTCAGATGTCTCAAACCAGTAAGTTTTTCGAAACTTATACGATTTACACAAGCTTGGACACTAATGCGGCATCTTTACAGGTAAGGGTGAATTGGTATCCAAATAAGATCTGATAAAACTGTTTATCGGAAGGACCTTACCGACCTTCTGGCCACACAATTATTGGGAATATGAAAAATAATAAAAAAAGTAAACGCGTTAATGTTCAGTCGAATTTTACAAAGAAACAAAAGTAGTGGATTCTTACATTCTCGAGTGTGCGTTGCTTGGGATTATACTGGTCAGCGCTGTTAGTATCGTGAATGTATACAAGACACGGAAAACTGTAAGAGGTTTGAACACTGGTCACTCACTATTCTACTTTTCACGGCAGACTGGTATACGCTAGGTATATTCTCACGCATAAAAAACGTCAAATTGGCTGATAAATAAATAAGAAACTAATAAACATACAAAGACAGACCTATAAATATTCAATACATTTATATAATTATAAATTCCGAGTCATGCAATAATCATGACTACGATAACATATACACGTTATATTCATTAAGATGAATCTCATTCTGCTTTATTAAAACCACTATCAGAAGAACTCATTTGTCACAAAAATAAACATGGTGTAATAAATTGTCCGCCCTTATCCATATTAATGGTTTCTTCAAACGTATCATTAATTAAATATAAGATGTAATGGGTATTTTTGGCTGCGGCATGTTGCTCTACGAAATAATGACGCAGCGTATTTATATGTCAAAGATAATATAAAGAATAACTCGATGGTAACTGGTTTTAATTTTTTCTTTCTCTACAGTCTATAAAGTCCTCTGATAAACAGCGATTTTACGTCTACTTAAAAAGACCGCCACATAATACGGTTCGGAGCCACATGCATCCATCAACCTCGCGCAACATTGTGATGGACTTTACTCCATTTTGTGAATATTCTACACCGAAAATAAATCCTCCTAACTGGTCCTAACTGCCCGTCCCTAGTATTACATGCAGGATATTTATTTGTGATACATAAAAAATGTGTAAATATAAACTTGCGTGAATATAAATATAAAATAAATAAAAACATGCGTAAACATCAAACAATGGTTAATAATATCTGAGGAGCAACAAAATTCTAGCACTCGTTTCACTCAATTCTTCGGATCATTTTAGTGGTACTTTTTTGATCCAGTCGATTCATTATCATCAGTTTCAAATATCAAGTTTATTAAAAAAAGTTTAATGTAATATTTATTAAAAAAGTTATCAGTTCAAAAACCTTTCTAAACAAGCTTTTATTTAGAGACTGCACTGAAAAAAGAAATTAAGATTAGATATACCATTAAAAAGTTATCTCATTCAAAAGAAAATATACACTTTGCTTCGGGTACTTTTTCAGTAATTTGTTCAACCACTTTCATATGACTTTCATTGTTGCATACTTTTACTACTTTTCATGACCTTGACAAGAAATGTCAATACTTTTAATTTCAAAAATTAATTAAAATGTCAAATTTTAAAACGTAATCTTACAAATTAAAAACGTAAACCTTAAAGTCTAGTTTTCAAGTCTGTAGTATCGTTTACTTAAGACAAAACCAACGAACCCAAACTAGACAGAGTTACTACATGATAATTTTTATTTAATATATATTGTAATTAGTGAAGCGCCACCTACTTAAACTTTTTAATTATCCGTGATTTCGTTTTCCGCTTTAACCTCTTGTACTGCAATACGTCTTAGCATATTTGTATAAAACTTGCCTAATTTCAACACTACGTATCATGGAACTCCCAGGAGACCAAACCGATCACATTTTAAAGTTGAAGAGAAAAATGGGCTGAATTTGGCTGAGCCTTACCATATGTAACCGGCAATATCTAAAAAATGTTCCTCTTCGATGAGCATTTTTGTGCGTTATTAGTTAAGTCTGAGTGCAAGTACATAACAATGTTGAAAATTATTTTAAGCATGTGCATCTGAACGGATAGCGAATATTTATCGCTCCTTAAAATCGTCAACTGCAATAAAATCGTCTTTGTCCACAACATTGTAACATCGCGAGTTTCATTTTACTTCGATGAAACTGTAATATTATGGTTTATGCGTGCATAAAATTAAATTCATACAGACATGAACGCAATAAAACCAAACATAATTTACTATTCCGTCTTCTTGTCTCCAATTGAATCATGGGTAATCTCTAATCGAGTGGTAGCGGCATAATTAGCCATCCCCATTCTTCTCTAGGTTATTTGCAAGGAGTATAAGTATATTGTAAAAACCAGGACCAAATTAGGTAGCACAGAGATTAGAAAAGCTTTTAAGACGTGCGGTTTCTTGTACTGTGATCGTTAATTTGATTGCCGGGAATGGAAGCTTTTTGGAAAAGAAGTACCTATGAGGAGGTGTTTTTAAGAATATTCTCTTGCAACACGAATATATTTTTGAGAGCTTTTATTTATATCATCATAAAAAAATGTTTTTTCCTCGAAGCTTTTTTTACATTTTTTGAAAGATCTAATAATTACTCTGAGGCAGGTGATTTATAATATCGAAGCACAGTTTGAGTACGCCCTTGCGAGATAAAGAGGTGACTTGCAAAATTATGGCGGAAGTCAATGTATGCAGGTGGCTGAGGACAGTTCTTTGGTGAATATTTTGGGCCTATGTTAAGCAATTGCTTCTGGCCATGTTTAGCAATGCACTCTTGATAGGCTGTAAAGAAGAAGAAGAATCCCATCTAACGACTCCCACGGGAAGGAATGAGGTCCACGTTATAAATACAATTCGACCTTATACTGTAATTTCAACTTAATAACAAAAATTTAAACCAATACGTCTATTTTAAAAGAAAGAAAACGATTATCGAGTAGTAATACTGAAGTATGTAGCATTAGCTAATGTAATGTTGCAATATTTTAGCCTTAAAATAATACTACGCTAAGAATAGAGTAAAAATACGCGGGGACCGTTAAAACGAAGGCTTTATAGCAACTGGGAAGTGGGTTAAGCGTTGTGCTAATGAAAAGTAATGTTTTCTTTGTAAGGTTCTAAATAAACGTTAGCGACCGAACGAAAAACAACAGACCGGAGGTGGTGTGAGTTCACTTAATTTGTTGTTACCTGCATTGTGGCTTAGTGATGGGAGTACTTATTTATAGGGTATAGTGTTCGAATATTTAAATTTTGTTTTTTTGAAACATTTGGTATTAGACTAAATAGACAATGTTAGTCAAAAAGTAGTATTCATAGCAACACTAACTTCTGCCAACAGCTTTTTTAAAAAAGTACCCTACGTCTTTTCCAGGCTTCAGACTATCCATATCAAATTTAATCCCTAAACAGCTCAGCAGATTAGCAGTTAAAATACATTAAATAAACGGACAGACAGACAGAAGTTATTTGCGTCTTAATGTTGTCAGATAAGTATTAATACGCATCCTGTTAATTACTGTCGATGTGGATTATGATACGATAGCCTAGGCATTGACGCTGTTTTCGAATCTCTCTATGGGCAAACATTTCTTTGATAAATATATAAATGAATTATCTATGTAAATTTATATGTTATTATATTATACAGTTGACTTACACACAAAATTACGATAGACTCACCATCTGTACATTGCATGAATCACTCGAGTATAAACATTCATTGCAGAAATGTTTGATACTAGTAGGATTCGAACCTGCGGTCCATAGCTCTAAAAACAGGACCACTACCTACTAGGCTTATTGGATAGTTACATTACTTTATTATTTCAATATATTCACCTACACTATGAGGATGACAGTGACAGTAAAGCGGCGTCTCTAGCGCCGTCAGATGTGCAGATTTTGTTATTCAATTACTACGAAATCAAAGTTGTAAGGAGACAGTACTCGCGGAAACTAATTCCGCATAAACAAAGTTTCCTGTATCTCGTGCGAGCGACGTTAGAATTTCAACAGTGCATTACGATTTCTAGGAAAACGTATTCTAAAACATAACAGAATTAATCAAACTATTTTCGATATCCTGCATCGCGCTATCGAAATTCTCAGGAATCCACTCATATATGAGAGTGATAATACCACACTGGTTGTGGAGAACTTCTCCTCTGGTTATGAAATCTCGACCTGGCGGCTACCTACCTGCAGCAAGTCATACGTTACACAAATACCATTGAATGCCTCTGAAATCAGTTTTACATACCCCCCAAAAAAGAATAAAAATTAGCTACTGAAGCTAGCCATATGGTATCGGTGTAATATCCTCCTGTATTCCCCGTGAATGACTAAGGATATTGAAAATGCCAATGGTTTTTTTAAGATGGCGAAAAAACTATCTCAAAAATATCATTGTCGTATTAACGATAGCCGGAGTGGTTGGGTCGAAAGGGTGAAAACATTGACCTCTAGCTACCCTTGCACATATACGAGAAGATAAAACATCATAATATCTGATCTTGCGAGATTAGAGGCGTTGTCTAGAATGATAAAAAAATTATACTTTTATTGCGTAATATATTACGCAATAAAATTATAATTCTTTTATCATTTTATTTCGTATCACGTTATACTTTTTGTATTCATATTAAGCGTATGCCATATCTAATAAACAAACAGAAACTATGTAGAGATAAGCAAGAATTGTATTTACTAAGGTTCTTTTTTCGTATTTGCCATAATGGCCACGCAAGAACGATGGATTGGCGGTGGTGAGCATGTCGCCGTCTTTATCTCCAAACCAACGATATAATTCGTACATAAGTTGTACACAAGTAACTCATTGGTACGAGCCTACCACGAACTCGGATCTCTTGACTCGAATTCCGATCATCCAACCAATCGGCTATAGTGTACGCGTAAATACAAGAAATAATGTACGTAACTTTTTGTCATCCTAGGCAACGCGTCAAAGCTTCTCGTATATAGCCGGATCGGATATTTTGATGTTTTAGCTTTTAGCAAAATTGAAAGGTCCGGTTTACCGCCTATGGGCTTAGAGCACGAAACCTTTGTTACGGGTAGAGGATTGAGATTACATGTTGTGTGTTATATCAAAACTTTGAATAGCCTATCTGTTTCATAGAAAGTCATTGATATTGTTCTAGGATAGAACTATAATATAATGCTATTCAATAATTTTATGATATATACAAATTTTAATAATAAAACTTAGTTACGTTTTTATTGCTACCGCGGTACTGGCAAGTATTATATGCCTGTAAGAGATATAAATACTCCTATATATGTTTAATATATAACTTTGTCCGTAAAAGGCATAAAATTATCAAGAGTTGAACAAAAATATTTGTACAACCTAATACAAAGAGGAACTCCAAGTCGATTCTCTAAAACCAAAAGCAGATTTTCTAACTACCGCCTACTAGACTTACATTTCAGCTTCACCCAGGAATAACAACCGAGATATAACTTTTAATTGCCTTTTCCCCATTTTTTTTCAACACTCTTTAAATGTAATTTTTTACGGTTTGAAACCGAACTTTAAAATACTGAAATTATACGTTAAAAGCAAAAGTTCGAACTTTCTTGGAACTATCTCTTAACGATTTATTAGCTTTCGAGATCGTAGCGAGTTTTCGAATGTATGCTGAACGATGTAACAAATCTGGACTATAAATCCCTTGGGAATGTTATGTGCCGATTCTGGACGTTTATGAAGTTTGTTTTATGTGTTATAATTTATACGAAATAAATGCAACTGCTATGTAAATGCATTGAAGCTATGATTTAATCGACGAATAGCCTTGTATTCTTTTAGCTCCCCTTTGATGTTTTAGTGTCTTTTGTCGATAAGTATTCGCTTTCTCATCTACTTTTTTTCAAGTGAATTATTTTTTTTTAAGAAAGATGCCAGAAACATAATCAATTATCGAAAAAAAAATGATGGGAGTTCACAGCATCTATTATTAGATTCACATGATTAAGTTGAATTAAAATAATGATATAAAAGTATAAAAGTAAAGGTTAGTCGCGTTTAGCTTGATAACTGGTCAACAAATCTGATAGTCTAATTGGTGGTGATCCTCCCTTCAAAGCTAAGGGTTGGACGGTGTGTGTGTGTGGGTTGAATTGGGAAAAAAAACGAAGAGATTATTACTTTTTTAAAAAAGTTATAAGTAGAATATGAATTATTGCCATAATTTAAATATGATAAAGCGGTAGTCTCAACTGGTGCATGAGTGTCTACTACCTACTACTGCAACCATCGGAAAATACCTAAAATATTATCTCCCATTTATAAAAAAAACACTGCACTGATGGTATTTATATCTAACCTGAAACAATATAAAACCACAGCAACCCCCGTTCACGAGACATTTCACAGACGACCTGATTTAGCCAATAAGGTGCGGGGTTCGATCCTCGATGCGAAATAGAGCGAAACGTTGCTTAGTATTCGCTCGTAAACCATATCGTCAACTATGCGTGATATAAGGTTATAATATGTTTGTAAGTTGTATATCGCTGTAATAGGTCATTTACATTCGCGACACCTACACTACACGCTCATTAAGGAATATAAACTATTCAGTTACAATATATTCTCTCGATATTCGAGTCAAGGGACCTGAGTTCGATCCCCCGGTTGTAGGTTCGTACCAACGGGTTTTTTGAAAAACACATGTACGATTGTTGACTTGTATATGAAGACGGCGACAGGCACACGTCACGTTGTTCCAAAAAAACGTTTTCGGTGGAAGGTGGGTCGAAAGGACTTAATTTTCTAGACTCTATCTACTTCTGTATTGGTAATGGCGTGAAGAAAATTTTTTAGCTTTTATAAACGACACATGTCGAGTTTAGTGGCTAAATATTGTATGCACAAAAAGCTCACAACTTTATTCTCTATAATGGAGCGTTCAGTGGTTTACACAGTTAAGTCCTGTCGGCCCACGATTCAACAGAGTTAATTTGGGACTTCTGCAGACTATTTATCCGAGGCAAGCGTACAAATCCTATACAAACTATGAAAAATTTATAGGTTAGACCTTTCTCCTGATGCGAATTTAGTGAAACTCAGCTATCGTGGCTATTAGATACATAAAAACTAAAGCGACAAAGTTACCAGTTGTCACGAAATTCTAAAACTCGACCACCCGAGTATCGGGTAAACGATCTCCGAAACAGTACAGATATGACCATATAAAATCTTAACACACTAAACGCATTAGCGGCCCGTGATCGGCGCGCGCCCCGTGGCATTATTCATAAATGCACTTAATACGGCTAATTTACATAAACATTGAGAGACAGCTTTCGCTGCTGCTGTACTATATATCATCCGGTAAACCTCGGACCGACCGGTCCAACTTCTGGGATGAGTGATGATCGGGCGCGATGCAGCGCGGGTTACCAGCCTGATTTACTGGAGTTAAAGCGGGCCGCATAGTTTAACACGAGTGACATACGGATACGTTAACTTACATTTTTAATGAATGATTATGAGGAAGTTGCGAATAGCTGAAATAATAATAACGACGACGTTGTACGTTTAAATACAGACGTAATGTGATATATTTACGATACTTACAATCCTAAAGTTAAAACTATTCTAAAGGCTCTCTTTTCAAGAAAAACAGTCACTAGTGTACCTTATAGTTACCACTCTGTTTTTATAAATTGAATATTTAAACTTAACCTTTGATAGAGAAAAGAACCAGATCCCTAATCGTGAGCTGTTACGACTAGTTGGGGATTCAAAACCAGTTCTAAAGTTTCTAAAAATGCATGCGAGGTACCCATGGATCGATGGTCTCCGAGGAATTTTCTTTCACGCATTTCCCAGTGCAAAGACTGGGACCAGAGGACTAGACAATTTAGTCCTTTCAATCCAAATCCGAAATCTCCCCTCCAATATTTAAGTGCTTATTTTAATTTATAATTAAAATAAGCACTTAAATATTTTAAAAAAGTAGAAGGTTTTAAAAGGTACCAAAGAAAACTGAAAAAAATGACAAAAAATTTTACACAAAGAAAAAAATGTCACGATAGCCGAGTGGTTGAGCGATCAGAATTTCGAGTCAAATGCCCGAGTTCGATCCCCAGGTGGCAGGCTCGTATCAATGGGTTTTTTCAAAAACTTGTGTACGAATTATATCGTTGGCTTGGACCTAAAGACGGCGACAGGCTCACCACCTGTCACGTTGTCCCGAAAATATCTTCGGTGGAAGGTGGGTCAAAGGGACTTAATTGTCTAGACTAGACCTCTGTCTACCCCTGTATTGGGAATTGCGTGAAGATATTTATTTATTTACAGAAAACTGTAATTTATTCGAAATTATATAATTTAATTTTTAGACAAATACTACTTTATTTTATAAAGTAGATTCTTTACAAAACACTTACTAGATTAAGTTTTGTTAGTCAGCGGTTCTTATATTGAAATGAAAGTTTCCATATCAAGCTAAGCAAACCATAAAATTTTATGAGCCGTTGCGAATATGTAAAAAGAAATATCTTATCCGAAACTCTGACTCAAGATTGCCAAAAATTATTAAAACTTTTTAATGGAGTTTTTTACAATAACTCATTTTCTGTTGATTTAAAACACGAATAATGTTTTTATATTTCAAATGAACTACTAAAAAGTGCAGTTTATAATTCAAATAAAGATCTTTTACGTGACGCAGTTAAATACAAATGTATTCATCACCCAGTTTCAAAATGCGTTATAATACGCTTTGCTAAGAGTTTTCAAGACGAGGAATATCATTCAAGAAACGTAATAAACACTTGAGGAATAATAAAAGTTTTTATGGTCAAACTAGTGGCATGTTAGCATCAGCACTTTTCTTCCTTTACGACCGTGTGTATAATTTCAAGTGAAGTCTAACGACCTTCGCAGTGATGTCTCTGACGCGTTTGCTTTTAAACGTGAGTGTATTGGAAATCAAGCACCATTGTTGTCAATTGTTAATAAGTTTTGTATGTCATTTTCTTTATGTACTGCCACCTTAACAACCGTAACGAACCGTAGACATTTAAACTGTACGTATATTGCAAATTCTAATGTATGTCGTTAAACAGTAGGAAGATCGCCTACGATTTTGTTTAGCGATTTCCTACGGTGTTCAATAAAGGCTGTGCTTGAACATGTTATCAATATTTATGGCAGTGTAAGTTTGTTTCCATATTACTAAAGTAGAAAGTATAAGTATTAAATTGTTTAGGTAATACCTCAATTTAAGTAAACAGATCTAACATTGTAAGAATAAAGAAGATATAAATATCATTTTAAGGCGTACGTATTTCAAAAATGAAATCATCCAAAAATCTAACCACATATTCACCTTTAATAACATAAAGTCTGAAGATGCTATTTGAACAAATTAATTACTAAAACAATAGACCCTTCATTAATTACCTGCTGCTATCAAAACCTATTCTTCTTCAAGGCCTTCGCAGCCTAAAGAAAGTTAAGGCCACAATGCTTGGCTATTGAGCCATTTCGAGTGGTGGTGGCAAGAAGAATTTATGGGCAACGCGTTGAGAACAAAAGACGCTAGGGAGAGGCGACGCCCACCAACTTTCATTGAATACCTTAATTTCCTGTAGCATTCACATTCGAGACACTTTGGTATAGACAAAGATTTGTTTTCAACTGTACTGCCGGGGTCGCAAGTACGGAACGCTACTGAATAATGACCTCGCTTTAAGCTCACGAGAACGGAGCTTTCGTTTTCATGGTTGCTTTATCCGAAGCCAAAAACAAGGGTATTATTTTTGGCTTTGAATGCACGACCGTGCATACTTCTTACTCTAATAAAATGTTAACATATTAAAGTATCATATAGATAACAAAAATAAAAAGTCACATAAGGTTATAATTTTTTTTAAATTAAAATGATGTATTTATCATATATAGATAGGGACGTTATCATGATAGGCGAATTCCGATCACCCTGATCGGAATTCGATTCTAGAGACCCAAGTTCGATCCCCAAGGCCAATGGTTTTCGTTTTTAAACTAATGTACCATTTATATCGTACATTAATTTGTGGACTTGGATATAAAAACGGCAACGGGCTCACCAAATGTCACGTTGTCCCAAAAAATGTTTTTGGTGAAAGATGGGTCGAAAGGACTTACTTGTACAGACCTCTGTCCATCCCTGTATTGGAAATGGCGTGAAGATATATATATCATAACTTTCGGTCTGTCTGTAACCCTTTATGTTCCCACCCCAAGCCTACGGTATAACCGTACAAAAATTTTTGAAAAAAACCCATTGGTATGAGCCGGCGACCTGGGGATTGAACTCGGGTCTCCTGACCAGAAATTCCGGCCACTCGGCTATCGTGACTGTCGTATCGTATTATAACACTACATATAAGAAATGCGTCTCCAATCAGGAATAAATTTATTATTTCAAAATGGCTGCACCGCCATTTAGCCAGCTACAAAGTTTCCCGCATTACCCTTTGTTGAATTAAGCCAACCAAGAAACGAGATATCTTGTTGCAATACAGTTGAAGAATATAAAACAGAAGAACTGAATTTATCTTTTCAATTCATTAAAGACCCCTTTTAAATAAACATTTAAACTGGGATCCACGTTCCAATATCCCTGTAAGTTAAACAATCAATCAAAATTCTGTCTCATTAACAAGTTTCAGGGCGGGACAAACCCGTTGCATCTTCCACCAATTAATCACCAATCTGCAGAACCACAAAGACACGGGGTGAACGACCTCATTCAGGGGTTGGTGCAAGAGGGTCGTGTTGATTGATAATAGGAGTTTTCTTTCAAATATTTGTCAAAACATTTTCTGCCTTGACTGTTCTTTTTCTGTTCCTGAATTAATTACTGGCAAACTTTCAAAGGAAGTTGATTCGTTAATTTTTTTTCCCGTATTAAATAGTTGGGGCTGTAAAGAATAAGAAGATAATAATTACGCAATAATAAAAAAAATATCTTCACGCAATTCCCAATACAGGGGTAGATAGAGGTCAAGTCTAGATAATTAAGTCACTTTGACCCACCTTCCACAGAAGATATTTTAGGGAAAACGTGACAAGTGGGAGCCCGTCGCCGTCTTTATGTCCAAGCCAACGATATAATTCGTACATAAGTTTTTGAAAAACTCATTGGTACTGCCACTTGGGGATCGAACTCGGGACCCTCGACTCGAAATTCCGACCACCCAACAACTCGGCTATCGTGGCTTATATATAATATATATAAGCCACGATATAATATAATAAAATAATAATCACAATTAATTATTTAGCATTGCTAGTATAACTTTTTTCATAAGACACATTTCAGGTACATATTGTTATATTCACGGAATACGGTGAGCAGTCAGAAGTCTAGAAAATTTAATTCCTTTCGCCGCACATGTCACTTCTATCTTTGTGTCCAAGCCAACGACTCATTAACATTATTGAATACTCACTATTATCGTCTCTTGATGCAACTTCATCTTAAACACATTAAAATTCACTTTTACTTATTCCACATTTATGTACAATAAATGTGGAATAAGTAAAAGTAAAAGTGAATTTTAATGTGTTTAAACATGTGTTTAAACATGTGTTTTAACATGTGTTTTAACATTAGTTTTAGTCTAACACATTAATGTTAGCCTAACCTAAGCTAACCTAACATATGTAAATTTATTAAAATAATATAAAAGCTCTCAGCAGTATTTTCAAAACTTGGGTGATCAGAGGTAAGTCCTTTCAAGCCACATTTCAACACAGCTTATTTGCGTCAGTTATCGAGATCGGTCAAGAATCCTTTGATTCAAATTCAAATCACTCGATCATTCGACAGTAACAAGTAGTATTTTTTGATTGATGGCGATTCATAGTCAAGTGGTGTACGTAATTTTTAAGGTATTTCAAGCTATGAGGCTCCGAGTTCGATTTCCCGATGAAACAATATAGAAAACCACTTTTTTTTCACTTCTTTTGTGGTACCTTCTGTCTGATTCCATAACTTAAGTGATTTAGCTATTTACTTTGGAATCAGAGCAATGGATATCGTTGTCCAAATTGATTTATTTAAATTAAATTTAACATAACGAAAGCGCTAGAAAAGAGCCGAAGAAGCCTAGAAACCGTTTTTCGAAGCCGTAAAAAAATAAATTGGACAATAAAACTTTCTCCTAATCAAACAGTTCTAAAAGGGAAGTTATCTAAGTTGGAATCATTACATCGGGTCCCGGATACCCGGGTAATTTATTTGCCGGAGACACGGCTGGGTATTCAGGTGTGACAGATTTACTACCGGCACTGGCGTAAACAATGGTAAAACAATTAAGACCGGTGCTGGACCGTTGGATTTTTAACCGGATAAGTTGCAAGGTCGCCGGATGAACTTGGGAATTAAAGGTAGAGGTTATCTATCAATGTTTTTGCCATATATTTTATCAATTGCCAGTTTTATATAACTTTTTTGGTTGCGAAACGAAGTTCACTGTCCTGGGATAGTCAGAGATCAAGACAAATTAGTCCTAGACATATTTCATTAAAGGTTATTTGGTACATCGTCCCGCCATTTGTAACATAGCCAACGATACAATATACTTAAATAGATATATAGTTACAAATATTTGCCACTAGCGGAATTCAAACCCTCGACCATTATTCGAGAAATTAATATAAATTGTTATAATTTCAAGTCGATGGGAGCTTAATTTTGAGCCACATAAACGGCTCAAAATTAAGCTCCTACTGGCGGATTTTTATTCAATCAATCCAAGCAAATAAAAATAAAACACTTCTACTAAGCGACCACCATTAAGAATTAATTTGACATAAAATCTACACCAAGGAGGATTGTAGTTATTTTAGAAAAAAAAAATGTAAAAATATATATAAAACATCTTCACGCAATTCCCAATACAGGGGCAGACAGAGGTCAAGTCTAGACAATAGAGTCCCTTTGACCCACCTTCCACCGAAGATATTTTCGGGACAACGTGACAGGTGGTGAGCCCGTCGCCGTCTTTATGTCCAAGCCAACGATAAAATTCGTACATAAGTTTTTGAAAAACTCATTGGTACTGCCACCTGGGGATCGAACGCGGGTCTCTGGACTCGAAATTCCGACCACCCAACAACTCGGCTATCGTGACTATCAAAGAAAATGTAAAAAAAAGCTATTCCATAACCGTTACGTAAAGCGTAAACGTATTATTCATTTAATAATCGCACCTACTATATATTATGCTGGTACAAAACATTCGCGCGTCACGTAAAAAAGAAAAGATTCAGTAAACGAAATACGAGTACTTTCAAATTCAAAATTTACATACAAAATTGCTGCCAGTGAAATAAAAAAAAGTTATAAAAAATATAAATGTCCCACTATTTCCAGTTGTGCGTGTATAAGGAGTGTTACAGGAGACTTCTTTCTATACGAAGCGGCTGAGCAATTATGACAAGTGACCATTGACCTGGATGAAGACGGCGATGCCTCGCTCACATTGTCACAGTAACTCGCCTGTTACATAATACCTATACAAATAGCTAAGTGCTTTGAGGGAAAATAGCAACTGAACGTAGCTTCGTTCTTTAGTGCTATTAAATTAAAGATTTTTAAATACAATCTCCCTTCTTTCTACGCAGTTAATCAGATAAGTGACTATATTATATGTATTTCTTTTCAGAAAAATTTTTCGGATGAAATGTACCGTAAATGTTAAATCTATTTTATAATCTTTCTGCCAGAGGTACTGAGTGGTTGGGTGGTCGGAATTTCGAGTCAAGAGACCCGAATTCGATCGCCAGGTGGCAGGCTCATACCAATGGGTTTTTAAAAAACTTAAGGGCCTTAATTGTCTAGACTAGACTTCTGTCTACCCCTGTATTGAGAATTGCGTGAAGATATTTTTTTTAATATAATCTGTCAGCCAAATTTCATTAAAATCCGTACAGCCGTTTTTGCGTGGTAGAGTATTAAACTTGCAAACAAACAAACTTTAATATTAATAATTTTAGTGAAATGGCATGGCCAGTGTTATTATATAACCTGTGCCGTAAAATACAAGGCAAATAATGTATCTTCTAGATTGTTCCGCAGGATCGAATTATTGCGCCGATAGTTATTGCCAAACCGTTGTTATGGGGTTATTTATGAATATTCTCCGATGAATATATGAGCTTCCTGTTAGAAAGTTATACAACTGAAAGATATATTCGCAGGACACCAGTTAACGTACCTCAATGCAAGGCTCTTGATTGTAAGTCAAGATCGAAAGATTCCAGATACGCTTTGTAAGATGTTAATCATAAACCCCATTCATGGATTAACTAATAAAATCACTTAACTCTTTGACATTCCTGGCGTCAACCTGAGCAAGACCCCATCAAGGTCTGTCAGGCACCGGGGGAGGACTGAACGATGTCCGAGCTACCTCCCCTTTTATTCCTTCATCAGCTTAAAGCTGTCATCCATGGCGGTGCTACACAGAACGCATACTTAGGCCGTTTAGGCGTCGTCTATTACAGGATTGCTATTTTCGTGATGTTTATCCCTCCTTCACTGAGTACCCATTGCCATTCACAAGACTTTTTCTTTAGGCCCCCTTACGACACCTACAGCTGAGGAACGGCAATGACTTACAAATATAAAATCCAAAAGTGGAAGCCATTAAATTTACAGTTCCGAGAAATGCAAATATGAGAGAATATAAAAAGCCAGCTTTTATTTGGTATAAAAAGCTTAATTGGATAGTAAAAACTGGGATACTTTGAAACCCGATCGGTCCGTTAAAAGGTTTAAAATGGCTGCCGGAATTTATCACTTGTATTTGTAACTGTCTTTTAACCGATACACTCACACGTGGGAGGCGTCAGTTAACAATATGACAAATTTATTAATGGGTGCCCATCAGCTTGGGGTCTTGTCTTGCGGACCTCAAGTGTGAGCCCGAAGGCATAATGTTTAAACATTATTTAAGCTAAACATGTCACAGCAGTGTTCTGCCAACCCTATTTATTATGGATAAAATACACGGCAAAAGCACACGTAGGTCTTAAGAATCTTATGATATTATTCATAGTTCTAACCGTAACAGTCGAAAAGTTATAAGTGATAAGGATAAGAATCAAAACCTTGGTAAGGTTCTATTCCGGGAAGATGGTTTGTATCCTTGACTTGGAATCTAGAACGGCGACAGGCTCATCAGCTATCATGTTGTCCCAAAGTAAGCTTCAGTAAAACGTGGAAATTAGAACTTACCGACTAAAAATTATCTAGACTTATGTGTAACGAATTAATAGAAAAATGCGTGAAGATATAAATCACAAAATATCAAATTAAAAACGTGTGATAAATTTTAGACATCTTTGTGAACATTACGTAATTCAGGCTGTAAACGAAACAAACTTCTTGGCGCGTGGGTGCTAAAAGTAAGATAACTGCTACAAAAACGTTAAACGCTAAAACATTATCTTAATTACTTCTTTTTAAACAACACAACAAGAAAAACTCCTAACAGTGACACTAAGATTTTTTTAATTTTAATCTCGTGAATGGCCTAAGGAAAATCACGTACATTTAAATAAATAAAACTAGGGCTTCTCTTGTTTATGGAATGAAATGCTTTCTAAGAAAAGCCGTAATTAAACTGTCCATAAAAATTTACTTTGCAACGTTGAAAATTGTTTTTACTTCTGTTCCATTGAATGTTTTTCGTAGAAAAAAACTTAAAATACACATTACTGCTGTAAAAGCCAGCGTTTGTTTGAAATCGAATGTTAATGGTCATAAACATTGACGATTCAGTCTTTTTAGTTTACTGTAAGTAATAAATAATTTTATAATTGTGTTTGTAACAAACATAACTATTTATTGGCAATAATATCTTACAGGAGCAAAATTTCTTACAGCATGCCATATAAGGTAGCTCATGGTTGCTCATCAAGCTTTCAAGGCTTGATTTTGAGCTGAAGGTTTTGGCTTCGGTGATTTTGAGCGATAGAATCTGTAACGACGAAATGAGTAGCAGAACTAAGGCAGTTGTAAAAATCGGCAAGCAGACGTGGCAAAGAGGCAACGAGTGGAAAAGAATATTAAGGCAGTGCAGGCTGCACAGACTCAGAAACTGCAAATTAGGTGACCAAAAGGTACACTATTACGGGAAGTCGATGAATGCAGGTGGCCGTAATTATGCTTTGTGGTAATCTTTAGAGGAATCCTCTTTTTGAAATTTTATTATGATAACGATAAATTATAAAAGCCGTAAAATAATAATTAGTGTAAGTTCATGCGAAACCTTAGTCGCATATGACCGCTCTTTACGCCTCCATATATATTTTATGAAAACATATTTAAAATACACCCCAAATTGTGTAGTTACGGTTATTACAATAATGAAACATTATGAAAATTAAACATAATTGAAATTATGCAGTTACGAGAAGTCTACTATAAACAATCAATTGTTAATTGTTGCTAAACTATGGCGATTTAAGTATTGTCTATTGTGTTTAAATTAACTTTATACTTACACGTATTTCAAGACACAATTCAAAAAGCAAAGTAGGCTTTTTAACATACATTTTAGATAGTTTGCTCCTGTCAAGAAGTCCTGTCAACTATTTTCCCGGCCTTGTAGTCTAAGTAGCAATCCTTCCAATGCAGGTTGGAATCCAGTTAAGGTTAAAAATTTTGGTTGATGAATGTGAATCTTTATACTCTAGAAGTGTATGTACAGACATGTATATATATATATACATATATATATATATATATATATATATATATATATATATATATATATATATATATATATATATATATATATATATATATATATATATATATATATATATATATATATATATATATATATATATCTTCACGCCTTTCACAATACAAAAACAGAGGTCTAGACAGTTTTTGTAATTATATGTATCGTATTACCATCCAGTTGCCGACACAGGAAATCCTATTTTGATTGCTACGTGTGCAGCACTTTAAAATAATTTATGGTAAAAGATGAAGTAAAAATATCATGTAAATGGAATAAACTATCTCTCTCTAAGAGTTAGGTTCACTTCACTAATTAGAGCTCCTACTCGCCACCTTACCCGCAATCAGTTCTGCTTTACCACCTTGTCCTACTGAGTTACGTCTGCTTCTGTGTTGATGTTCAATTTACAAGCGATAACTGTTTGACAATAATAGGCCTATGTCCAGTAGTGAGCTACTTAATTATCTTAATTACTTAATTATCTTCAAAGGTTTTTAGTTGTGTATGGTATTGGAAACGGAGCAGCATTATTTTTGGAAGGGTAAACTGAGACTGCCAAGTTCTCAGTTCGAGAGTGGCTACATACATAGATCTGATGTAAAGCCATTCTAATGAAACACTTTACCTTTAGAATTAGACGTGTTACGATGATGATTTACGATTTCTATCTTTCAATTTAGTTACCAATAATAGCTATTGTAAGTAGTTCTTTTGTATATTTGTGTACTGAGTTAAATTTTTTCTGTTCCACTTTCTGCCAACACAGCAGAATTTTCAAGCAGTTTACAGTTTTTTACCATATTTTATAAAAAAAAAACCAACCCCGTTAAAAATATTATCTGCTAAATTGAAAACACAAATTTCTTTAAGCGTCTGTTTTATAATCAAAGTGCTGGAAGCGCTCACCTGGCAAATTCACTAACATATCCCCAAAAATAACGGTACGTCTCCGCTAACCTCTTGTTATTCACGCCACGTCGTTCCATCTCCCTAACAGACTCCGGGACGGAAATATAACTGTCCAAACAGACGAGAACCCCAACTACACATTCATCTTACCCCTCCCGCTCCGACGGCGCCAATAACTTTGGGCGGGGGTGAAGGTATAAATAAAATGGTCGCGGTGTATCTTTGATTATCGGCGTGAATTCAAATCGGGCCGGGTTTTGAAATCCATCTCGTTACTCCGCTGTTCGCGGGGCGTCGATTAAATTATGTAATGCTCACGGCAAAGCTATATAATAGAAATAAACAAATGACATGTGCCGGAGAAACCTCAGACTACATACTCATAAGTTGAGTTACGAAATTTCCAGTATAGTTTTGCCAGTGAAGCGACAAAGTTAACTCAGTTATGATTTAATGGGTGAGAGATTTACTTAATAAGATGAAGAACTGTACTTTTAGAAAGCTTTATATGATAGAGGAAAAAGACAATCTTTTTCAAAGACAAAGTTTGTCTGTCTCTTGCCAAAAGGTACGTTTCATAAGCTTATTTCTTACTCGTATTTGTTCTCATAATCTCTAAATCTCATTGTTATTATTGAAGTGAGTTCGTAATTGAGAATGGGTTTGTCGTGTTTATGAGATTTCGCAAACAAAAAGTTAATTGCTAACAAACCACCTCTTGCTTTTACTGTCTGTAAATAATTTAGAACATTTTTTAAATGCCTCTCATATGGCTTGCTTTTCTAGTATTTAACTTTCCAAGTGAAATAAATAACGTTAAAAAAGTTTTAATCGTATTTTATAATCGGCATTAAATAAAAATAAAATTAAAAGATGTTAAATTTATAAAATATCATGGACGTAATCAAGGCTACATAAATTGACATGCAAGGCGCAGCTTCTTTTTGTATGGCAATTATTTTCAGCCTAAGGGCCATCTAGACTCAGGCACTAAATGAAAGATAGATTACGATGTACAGCCCATCAATTACGACGACGCTAGAGATGACAGTCGAGATAATTATAAAATAAATTGTGTAAATTTTATCTAGTGATTCTACATAACAGAAATATAACAGAGTTAATATTTAAAAGTGTTTTAAATTTGGTTATTTTTTTTTACCAAGTGAAGATATAAAATAATAAACATGGGTATAAATAAAAAGACTTCATTAAAAGGAGAACGAACTGTATTTATATTAAGCTATAGGACGCGATCAAGTAGGCTAAATTATAACAATATATTTAATTGTAAATACCTATGAGAGTAAACTTTAAGCGTTTACTATACACATTTGTCATTAAAAGTTATCCTAATAATTATAAACTCACAAATTTGATGATTGGGTGAATGTATATTTGTTACGTGAACACGCTAGGACGGCTGAATGTATCTGGGTGAAATTGGGCTTTTTGGACATTTACATATAGATCATAACTAGAAATAAGACAGGCTACATTTCATCCCAGAAAAGTGAATGGTTCCTGTGGAAGCGATCTGAAACCATTTGATTTGTTGAAGAAGGGTATAGTTAACTTTAAGGGTAATTAAAGAATACTGCGGGAAATTTGAGGCAATGCGCGGAGAAAGTCGCACGCAAAAACTAATATATTGTACAATGTCACTAGCACCCTTTTTGGAGAATTAGCTTTTGTAACTGAGGCTTATGAATCTTAATTTCGGCTTAATCACTCAAACTTACCTTTAATAGTATAATTTTATATAAACTATAGAAAAACTATGGAAAAAAAATCGAATAAAATGAATATCATATAACCTCTGATCAAAGAGGGTTTATATAATAGAGGTAACGAGCAAGGTAAAGATCCACATAATTGTAAGCAGTCACTACCACCTTTGAATATCAACAAGCTGCTTCCATTGAAGACGGTAACCGATGATATCAATCCCGAATATTAAGATGGTTAAACCACACAGCACGTGATTACCCTTGCTCCCTAAATGGGTACCTTTAGTATGCTACATCTAGATGCATTAATATGTACAAAGTTGGGCCTGTAAAGTCTACTTCAAAGTATAGGCATTTCCCGTAAAGAATTTGCCATCATCGCCAAGCTTGGTAAGCGGATTGGCGATCGCAATACCGCCGTTCATATTATATACAACAAAAAAATATCTTCACGCAATTCCCAATACTGGAGAAGACAGAGGTCTAGTCTAGACAATTAAGTCCCTTCAACCCACCATCCACAGAAGTTATTTTCGGGACCTTCACCTACTTCATTTCATTTCTGCATCACCCAAAGGTCGCCTGGTAGAGAATGCCTCAGGCATTAAGTACGACTATGCACTTTTCACTGTATGAGGTTTAAGTTTTTTTTTATAGACAAGGCAAACGAGCAGGTGGCTCACGATGGTAAGTGATTACCGTCGCCCATGAACACTTGCAATACCTGAGGCATAGCAGATGCGTTGCCTCCCTTAGAGTGCCCCACTCCCCCAGAATTGGGGGAGGGGGGTATGTGGGACACCGGTTACCTGCACTCACCAGACGAAACGCAGAAGTTTGTTAGACTTCTACTTTAAGTAAATAAAAAACATACATTAGCTCTGCTGTCCGTCACTAGTGCTGTAGTCTGGCTTTTTTCTCGATCAGTTCATTAAGCCTTATTTTGTTGGTACATATAATTGTCAAGGCTTGTCCCTTAGTCGCTCAAAGGAAGAAAAATATATTTTTAGAAGTTACCACACGATAAAAAAAATCTTCCACTATGTATTAAGTAAAAATGAATATCTTCTCGCAATTCCCAATACAGGACAGACGGTAGACAGAAGTCTAGTCTAGACAATTAAGTCCCTTCAACCCACCATCCACAGAAGTTATTTTCGGGACCTTCACCTACTTCATTTCATTTCTGCATCACCCAAAGGTCGCCTGGTAGAGAATGCCTCAGGCATTAAGTACGACTATGCACTTTTCACTGTATGAGGTTTAAGTTTTTTTTTATAGACAAGGCAAACGAGCAGGTGGCTCACGATGGTAAGTGATTACCGTCGCCCATGAACACTTGCAATACCTGAGGCATAGCAGATGCGTTGCCTCCCTTAGAGTGCCCCACTCCCCCAGAATTGGGGGAGGGGGGTATGTGGGACACCGGTTACCTGCACTCACCAGACGAAACGCAGAAGTTTGTTAGACTTCTACTTTAAGTAAATAAAAAACATACATTAGCTCTGCTGTCCGTCACTAGTGCTGTAGTCTGGCTTTTTTCTCGATCAGTTCATTAAGCCTTATTTTGTTGGTACATATAATTGTCAAGGCTTGTCCCTTAGTCGCTCAAAGGAAGAAAAATATATTTTTAGAAGTTACCACACGATAAAAAAAATCTTCCACTATGTATTAAGTAAAAATGAATATCTTCTCGCAATTCCCAATACAGGACAGACGGTAGACAGAAGTCTAGTCTAGAAGTCCCTTTGACCCACCTTCCACTGAAGACATTTTCAGGACAACGTTACAGGTGGTAAGCCCGTCGCCGTTTTTATGTTCAAGTCAACGTTATAATTAGTACGTAAGTTTTTGGCAACCCGTACGAGCCTGCAACCTGGGCATTGAACTCGGGTCTCTTGACTCGAAATTCCGACCACCAAGCACCAACCACTAGGCTATCGTGACAATGACTTACTTCGTACTATATAAGTAAATAACTATAGATGTTAGTAGTCAAGTCACGATAGCCGAGTTGTTGGGTGATCGGAATTTCGAGTCGAGAGACCCGAATTCGATGCCCAGGTGGCAGTACCAATGAGTTTTTCAAAAACTTATGTACGAATTTCATCGTTGGCTTGGACATAAAGGCGGCGACGGGCTCACCACCTATCACGTTGTCCCGAAAATATCTTCGGTGGAAGGTGGGTCAAAGGGACTTAATTGTCTAGACTTGACCTCTGTCTACCCCTGTATTGGGAATTGCGTGAAGATTTTTTTTTTATGTTAGTAGTGACAAATTACAATAAGAAACGGTTTCTATACAAAAATATGAATTGGTCTCTGATCATATTTTTTATTGTTTATTCAACCCCATCATACACAACCTCCTTCCTATATTTTATATCCCTTATAAAATGTCGATCCCATATGTGACTTCAAAAATGTCATGATATTTGAAAATAGGTTGCAAGGTAACATAAGCCTTGCATAACCTTTTCAAAGTAATAGACGGAGTTTATGGTTGTGATCTTTCCGTTTTAATATTTCCAATAAAATCGCATAGTTTATATGGAAAAGGATGGCGACAAAACTTTAATACTTAAAAAAACTGTTATGGGGCAAACATAAAATACTGTTAGTATAACGACATCATTCGAAACATACAACTAATACTTTTTTAATATTATTTAACACTAAATGTGTCATTTTGGGGTACATTTTACTGCATCAAATTATTTTTGATCAAATTTCTTTTATCGAATTATTAATCGTCAATACCCGAGTGGTTCAGTGCTTAGAATTCGAGTCAAGGACCCGAGTTCGATCACCAAGGGTCGTACCAATGGTTTTTCTTACATACAATTTATATCGTTGACTTGGAGATAAAGACGGCGAAGGGCTGTGACGTTGACCCAAAAAAAATTCTTTGGTGGAAGGTGGGTGAAAAGGACAAAATTGTCTAGACATCTGTCAACCCCTGTATTGAGAAAGGCGTGAAGATATTTATTTCATAAATCATATTTTTTTTTCAAAAAAGTAACCAGTTACAACATACAAAAAAGTAACCAGTGTACAACCTGTTAACTCCACGATAAGTTTATATGTAATTCTATTCTTACGTCAAAGATAATAATTATAAAGCATCGCAAAGTAATAAAACAAAAAAAACAATACTAAATTGTGCGAAGAAATGGGTATAACATTGATAAATAACCCACACGTACGTGTTCTCGAAAAACAACTCTGCCGAAAATATAATGAGTAAACTTTCCCAATTATAATAGTTATAGCGACGGAGAGAGAGAAAAAAAAACTGTGACAAAGTTTTCGCAAATCGAAGGCGTATTTTTACTTAACGAGGATTTATTTTTACAAAATTGGAAAACTACGACATATATCTTTCTATGATATAACGACACTTTTATTTAAAGATTTATTATTTTCTTTTTATAATGGAAGATAATGTGCTCTCAATAATGACAATAAAGATGTGCCAAAAAGGTTTAATATTTAAAACTAAATAAATATATTAAAAGGATTTATGAAACATAGAACGTCTTCGGGAACGTTACGGATTCTATCAGGCAGAGAAATACCAACCATGGCCCTTTCCATAACACGCTGTGCAAATTTTAGCTTCCTCATACGGCCGGAAATGAAGGACCACGTCTCTGATCATATTTTTTATTGTTTATTCAACCCCATCATACAAAACCTCCTTCCTATATTTTATATCCCTTATAAAATGTCGATCCCATATGTGACTTCAAAAATGTCATGATATTTGAAAATAGGTTGCAAGGTAACATAAGCCTTGCATAACCTTTTCAAAGTAATAGACGGAGTTTATGGTTGTGATCTTTCCGTTTTAATATTTCCAATAAAATCGCATAGTTTATATGGAAAAGGATGGCGACAAAACTTTAATACTTAAAAAAACTGTTATGGGGCAAACATAAAATACTGTTAGTATAACGACATCATTCGAAACATACAACTAATACTTTTTTAATATTATTTAACACTAAATGTGTCATTTTGGGGTACATTTTACTGCATCAAATTATTTTTGATCAAATTTCTTTTATCGAATTATTAATCGTCAATACCCGAGTGGTTCAGTGCTTAGAATTCGAGTCAAGGACCCGAGTTCGATCACCAAGGGTCGTACCAATGGTTTTTTTTCTTACATACAATTTATATCGTTGACTTGGAGATAAAGACGGCGAAGGGCTGTGACGTTGACCCAAAAAAAATTCTTTGGTGGAAGGTGGGTGAAAAGGACAAAATTGTCTAGACATCTGTCAACCCCTGTATTGAGAAAGGCGTGAAGATATTTATTTCATAAATCATATTTTTTTTTCAAAAAAGTAACCAGTTACAACATACAAAAAAGTAACCAGTGTACAACCTGTTAACTCCACGATAAGTTTATATGTAATTCTATTCTTACGTCAAAGATAATAATTATAAAGCATCGCAAAGTAATAAAACAAAAAAAACAATACTAAATTGTGCGAAGAAATGGGTATAACATTGATAAATAACCCACACGTACGTGTTCTCGAAAAACAACTCTGCCGAAAATATAATGAGTAAACTTTCCCAATTATAATAGTTATAGCGACGGAGAGAGAGAAAAAAAAACTGTGACAAAGTTTTCGCAAATCGAAGGCGTATTTTTACTTAACGAGGATTTATTTTTACAAAATTGGAAAACTACGACATATATCTTTCTATGATATAACGACACTTTTATTTAAAGATTTATTATTTTCTTTTTATAATGGAAGATAATGTGCTCTCAATAATGACAATAAAGATGTGCCAAAAAGGTTTAATATTTAAAACTAAATAAATATATTAAAAGGATTTATGAAACATAGAACGTCTTCGGGAACGTTACGGATTCTATCAGGCAGAGAAATACCAACCATGGCCCTTTCCATAACACGCTGTGCAAATTTTAGCTTCCTCATACGGCCGGAAATGAAGGACCACGTCTCTGATCTATATGTTATCACTGGCAACACGCCAGATTTTGATTCTCAGGTATTTCAGGCTATTCTATCCAACAAATTTGCTTAATTCTTTTATTTAAATGAAAGGTTGCAATGTTTTGTTAACTTGATTTTCAATGCTTAGAAGTAACCAAACTTGTACTAATTTCTTGTACGCAAATGCGATTTCCTCCCATTCATTTCACATGTTGTCATAATTTTCTTTCTGCTTACCTCTGTTTATATTTGATATACACCGCTTCGATTTAAGAACACTGGCTGAACTCAGAAATTTCATAGAACATTTTATCCATTTCAATCAGTCGATTAGTAGGAAGGTACAGATAAACATTAACTTGACTTTCAATGCTGAGGAACAGCTCGGGTCCTAGAGTTCCAATTCAATTCATTTCGCATTAAATTATTGAGGATACTTAGGTACTTATTAAGTATCGTTGTAATGTGAAAGGATTTAGGTTAACTTCACACATTAATTATAATCATAAGGTAATCAATACAATATTTTGTAAACTCTCATTTGCATGTCTTAATAATAATTTTATAGTAACATCTCTATAATAATTACTAACCGCAAAGAAACAGCTCAGTCTATTTTTTTAATTTATTTTGTTCAACACAATTAAAATTATATGTTTTCTCATACCACTTGTTATTATTGGGTTTGAATTTTAGCCATCTACACTGTCATGTTACCACATGCATGAATCTATTTAGTGAAAGAATCTCACGATAATAAATTATCCACTTAAAAAACCCCACTAAATAAAAAAAACGCTAATTTGCATGTACCCGACAAAACATAAATAATAAGATGGCACCCTTAATTTTCCCGCGTTTTGTTGACATGAGAAATTAATATAAATACGCCCGAGCGGCAGGATTTCGCCGGCCGCAAATTGTGTTTCAAATGCATTTGATTAAATTTGGCATACCCGAGAGACAAAGCGAGTTAAGAGTGGGATACTAACGCGTCGAAGTATCAATTTTATTCGTTACATCGACTATATAGAGCTCAAAGTGGAGGTGTTGCGCAAACGGTTTATTACTCGGAAAAACACAGGGTGAGCTAGTTCGGGCTTGTAACACAATTAATATCAATTTAGATACTGGAGGGTGCTTATACTTCTACTGATGGAATAATAGAATTTTTACCTTAAATAAAAACGGCTTCGTGTTTTTAAATAAAATTAAGCTGATATACCTATATTTTTGTGCCTTGTGGGAAAGGCGAATGATTTCACCGAGGTTTACATAATTTTAGACTACTTTTCTATTCTAAAAAGGAATACAATATTAAACAATTAAAATAACAATAATAAATAACATCTATAATAGATCTATAATAGATGATGTTATGAGATGAATACGTCATCGTAAAATTCTTAATAGAAAGTAAAATGTAAAAGATATTATAATCTGATTTTAACAAACAAGAAATAAAAACATTGTACCAAAATATTTCGTTTATATTACAAAGAAACAATGTTACCTTTGCGTCTATTTAGCGATATTTAGCATTACAAAAGCACGCCTCGCAAAATAAAATGAAAAAATTTCGCGTAAGACCCGCTATGACAGACCCGAAGAAATAATTAACAAAACATACAGAAATGAACCGAGAAGAAGAACGCTGACATAATCTAATTATTTTCGTCGCCATGTCAGCGAGCTTCCCGCGATTTGGCCTTTGCAAAATGGCGGCCAAAAATGGCGGCTGAACGAAGCGTTTGATGTCAACAACGCGACGATATTATGAAGCGGGGACAAGACGGTCGACAGCCACTAAGCCTTCAAGCTTCTCTTATTTATATTTAGAAACAAGAAATGTGACGGTAACAGGAAATTAATTTTCATTTTTTACAATTATGCCTGTTCAAGTTCCGAACATTTTTACGCAATATTTGCAACGCTTTTGAATATAGTAAATTAACCTGAATCGTTTGAATATTGTAATCATTTTTTGCCATTGAAATTAATTTAGAAGTTTTAAGCAATTTTATAAAAATTTTAACTATACTAGTAATTTAAATAAACATATCACACTTATTAACCTTAGGTAAGCTTTTTAATTTAATTTACATAAATTTAATTCCAGTTAGCCCTTTTTACAGAAAAAGATATTCAAATTGTTTATTTTTTTATTTTAAAGCAGTCATTATAAATAATTTGGTGACTTGGTTTAACATGACGCCTGGGAGTGCAGCGCAGTGCAGTAAATAAACACAGGGTGTACCGAAAACCCGGCGAGAGTCATTGAATGCGTCACCGCGTCAGCGGCCGCATTAATATGTATGAGCATCGCAACCGATTGTTGTAAATGTGCCAACTTTATACAGGTTGCTTTTATTGTCTACAACGTGGTGGGTAGCTTACGAATTGTGAAATCAACGGTAAGCGAAATTAAAAAGTAAGCTGAAATTAAATCAATAAATAAACCGGTGTTTTCATTTTGCATTTAAAATCAGAAGCACGATAAACTCTTGAACTAGTCTCAAAACAGGGTCTTGTGTGGTCTTTGTTCGTATATGAATGGTACCCTTATGCACAAAGTCACGATAGCCGAGTGGTTGGGTGTATAATCATATAGTTGGCTTGGACATAAAGACGGCGACGGACTCACCGCCTGTCACGTTGTCCCGGAAATATTTTCGGTGGAAGGTGGGTCGAAGGGACTTAATTGTTCAGACTAGACCTCTGTCTACCCCTGTATTGGGAATTGCGTGAAGATATTTATATATTTTTTATTTTATCCTTATGCACACTTATTTAGTGCACTTCAATGTGACTACTATGTACATTTTAAAATTAATACAAATTTGTATAATATCAGAAGCATAAAAGCAAGTTGAATGCAATGGAGATGCGATCTCTTCGTAACATGTGTTACCATGGCCGACCGAAAGCGAAACGAAGAGATTCGCAATATGGTAGGTTTGAAAGATGACCGTATCACTAAAATTGATTATGACGTGCTTCGATGGTTTGGGCACGTTGAGTAAATGAGTGAAGATCAAATGGCTAAGAAAATATAAAGCGCAAAAGTTAATATTAAAAGGGGTCGAGGTAGCCCGAGACTAACTTTCGAAGACCATGTGAGCAAGCTCAAAGAGGGGAGGTTCAAGAGTACTTGAACCTCGACATCCATGTATGAAGAAAATGTTATATAGAAGCGGAAGAGGTGTGTAACAATCGTGACACTTGGCGATCTGTTCTCGCAGGTTAACCCCGTCAGGGACTGTGCGTGAAGTTAAACTAAACAATAATACAAATTTGTGAAATTTACCTTACTTTAAATCAATTATACTGCAGCACAAAAGCGTTGAGAATAATCTAATAAATCCAGTCAATGCCATGACAGACGTAAGCTAGCAATGAGCATCGCCCATCCATGTCACCCCGATGCACTTAATTAGGACCGTATAAAAGCATTCCCATCTAATGTGCCAATGTAAACCCATTTATTTAGCCCAACCCAACCCAACTGAATTCTATTTAGGTTTCGATATAAATGTACGTCGTCGACGTATGAACGAAAAGTGGTAATGGAATCGGGGTTCAGCTGCGTTCAAATGTAGCTATATGGTTATGTACGTAACAATAATGTGAATGTTTTGAAAAACAAAAATTAATTGACTCGTAATTATTTCCATCTACTGCTTGAGCATGGATTTAATTAAATTTATGAATTGTAATAAAACTCGTAAAATAAATATATCACTTTCAAGAGATTTCTGTAAAAGGAATTGTATGTAAGGTCTTAAAATAAAATAAATAAATATCATCCTAAATAACATCCTTTCCAATGCTGACAATTAAGTCTTTTCGACGCACCTTCCACCGAAGACCTTTTGGGACGTGACAGGTGCTAAACCCGTCGCCGTCTTTATGTCCAAGCCAACGATATATAAATCGATTTGAATAAATTTTATTATAAATTATAAAATATGATATTTATTACAATATATAAATATAACGATATATAAATCGATTTGTATATATTATTATAAGTCACGATAGCCGAGTGGTTGGGTGGTCGGAATTTCGAGTCAAGAGACCCGAGTTCGATCCCCAGGTGACAGTACCAATGAGTTTTTCAAAAACTTATGTACGAATTACATCGTTGGCTTGGACATAAAGACGGCGACGGACTCACCACCTGTCACGTTGTCCCGAAAATATCTTCGGTGGAAGGTGGGTCAAAGGGACTTAATTGTCTAGACTTGACCTCTGTCTACCCCTGTATTGGGAATTGCGTGAAGATTGATATTTATAAATCGATTGGTACGAGCCTACCACCTGGGGATCGAGATCGGATCTCTTGACTCGATTTCAATCATCCAACCTTATTAAGATATTAATAAGTCACAATCACGAATTTTACATATAATTAAGCAACTTAAGCATTTGTATTATGGAATCAGAAACAACGAGTGAACCACAAAAACCCAGACCGAGAAAATGTGTTTATTACATTAACACGAACGGGAATCGATCCCGGGACCTCAGAGATACGGTGTAATGTACCATTAAATCATTATCAAGTACGTAAGGGTGTACGCCACTTTTCCTTGGAGGTCGCTGAAAATTCTTCTTAAATTTTTAGGTTCAGCAAAAAAGTGTTCCTACGCAGATCTATTTATTGGTTGACCTTCCTGTCATTCAGTTCAAGTAAACTTATTCCCTTTCATTGTACCTAAACTTATTTATCGCAGGAATTCATTGAATTTTCCAACTTGATTATGCATGTACTCAGTAAATCCATTACTCCCGAGTATCAACGCATTAATAACCTCAGCGTTACACCTATTTGATACGGTCACGGGACAAAAGAAAATCAGCGCTTTCTCCCTGAAACTTAACGTGCCCTCACCCCCCTATAATTAGTCGTTGGTATAAATGCATTCGGCTGCTAATGGACGTTTTGTGCCACCCCTCGCTGCGACTGAGTGACCCGGGCCTTTCATTATAGTGTTCACTCCTCAGTTTCACTTTGCAGTAGCTGCTTCTACCGTGGCAATTTATGGATTAGAAATTGTTTTCATGAACCGACTTTGAACTTTAAATTTATCATTTAATTATTTTTTTAAGTGTTTGTAAAACAAAATATTTTATCAACATTTCAAAACTATCGATTGTTATATTATTGCGACAGCTTGTTATTGTAAATTATGATAAAAAAAAATTATATCTTCACGCAATTCCCAATACAGGGGTAGACAGAGGTCCTGGTACTTGTCTAGACAGGACCTTCCACCGAAGATATTTTCGGGACAACGTGACTGGTGGTGAACCCGTCGCCGTCTTTATGTCCTAGCCAACGATGAAATTCGTACATAAGTTTTTGAAAAACTCATTGGTACTGCCACCTGGGCAATCAAACTCGGGTCTCTCGACTCGAAATTCCGACCACCCAACAACTCAGCTATCGTGATATCAAATTATGATGATAAATTAAAAGAAATATTGCCCAAAAACATTTACAATATCGACAGATGTGGCAATTCAATTCAAAAAATAACAAAACTGTAAACACCAAAATTACAATAAAATGTGACGAACACATTTAATAATTACAAGAAGTTAGCAAAAACGAAATAAAATAAAATCATCAACATCATGCCTAGAAGCCTAGAAGTTAACTGCCGGACAAAGGCCTCTCTCTTATGGGGCATTGCCATAATCGTCACGCTTGGCATTGGTATTTTTTGAGATGATTATCTCGCCATCTGTCCGTAGCCTATTGCGTTAGTAAAGCTTTTCGCTTAGTCGCCTCTTACGATACCCACGCGAGGAAAGTGGGTGGTAGAGTCTTATGCCGTAACTACACATTAAATAAATATAATAAAACAATATATCGTAATTAACGTAATACTTGAATTATCTTAACGTTAAATTATATGATAATAGTTGATAAACTGGCCACGGCTCATAGAGAGCCAGATCCCAAAGGCCGGCCATTCGATAAACCGATAGGCCTAAATAAACACGGAATCCTAATTTAATTAACCTTTGTGAGCAATCAAGGATTTGCGGAGGCATTATTATTAGAGTACCATTAGTTCTACGATCTTTTGACTGTCTATTGAATGTATCTACTGCGCTGTTTCGAATTATTTCGATTCACTCACGAAAATAAATCATGATCAATCAGTGAATCAAATTACATGACAAGGAACATATGTAAAAAAAGTTGCAAAAAGAAAGCAATTACAAGATAACAGAGGTTCATAAGGTTAGCTTTCAAGTATAGAAATATTGGAAAACCGTATTGTACACTGATTCTGCCTTCATCAATATCATAATCAAATTTTCGTGAAGACCTCTTTTCTGCAAGTCGTTTAATAGAAGAGGTGATAAAGCGGATGCGTTAATGGCGTCCTTACGTGCCAGTCATCAGGTAAAATGTTAAAACTATTGAAAACTACAAATACATCTAGATCTCACTTTTAAAAATATCGGAATCGATTACAATTCCTCACAAACATATAATGTGTAAAAATTTATTAATATTCTTAGAAACTAAGACTTGATAGTGGTTGGGTTGTCGGAATTTGGAGTCAGGAGACCCGATTTCGATCCCCAGGTGGCGGGCTAATACCAATGGGTTTTTCAAAAACTTATGTACGAATTATATCGTTGGCTTGGATATAAAGACGGCAACGGGCTCACAACTTGTAGCGTTGAACTTAAAATATCTTCGGTGGATGGTGGGTCAAAGGGACTTAATTATCTAGACTAGACCTCCGTCTACCACTGTATTGGGAATTCCGTGAAGATGTTATATTTATTATTATAAAAAACTTTTAAAAAACTCGACATCGATTACAAATCTTCACAGACATATAATGTTTAAAATATTTTTTGATATTTTTAGATACAAAGCAACGATATCAGTTCAAATGAAGGCAAACAAAAATATTTACATATATGACCGACGGATAGAAGTGCCACATACAATCACGAGATAGAGTAACCAAACAACTGGAAGTAATGAAGTATAATCTACAGAGGAGCATGTGGCGTGCTCGCGAACTGTCACTCAGTTGATTAATGAATATCCCTCCCCCCTCGCCCTTCGCCGCTGCCGTATCAGATTGTAACAAGCGAGGTTCAAGCTCCCATTTGATGTTGGTTTTCAAATTTCCTTAATTATAAGGCAGAATCGTTTAGACACCCTACTATATGTGTGTAAGTACCAGTTCATTTATGCAAATTTTATTTGATTTAGTTCTGATTTAAAGACAAATATGGTATAATTAATTAATCGTATACGATTTTTATAAAAAATGCAAGAAAACATAAATACAAATTAAAGGTCCATGAGACCTCAGAATCGAAATTGGTCGCACTTTTACTAAAACCCGGCTCTTATAGATATTTAAAATTATCCCATTATAAAGCAAGTGAAATCAATTAATGTATATTTCAATCTGTAAATGTTTAATGAACGAAGAAAAAGATCAAGTAGAATCCATTAGGGATGTGGACCTCTGGTTACCTTCCTTACCGGATGTAGTGTAAGAGCACAAGAAAGCCATGGTTCTGCTGCGGCGGCGTCGGCCTATTCATTCATCTAAAACTGCTACATGGCTCTTCAAGAATATTACAAATAAGAGCATTGTAAAAGGTAAATCTCCCTAGGGTATAGCGTACTAATAAATACAACTATTGTTAAACTATAAAATGTCAAATTTTTCTAAGTAAAATAAGAACTGGTCCTCTAAATTCATGTATTCCTATTTAATTTAAAAATGTATCTATATTAACTGACACGTCTAGCTAAGATAGTCGGTTATAGTAAAATAATGAAACAATTAAATCAAGTCCAACACATCCAAATGAATGGCGTAACCCGGGTTTATCTATTATTGTGATCAGAGCCGCTATCTCTGAAAACTGCAGCTGATTTATACGTCTGTGCAGTTTCGCCGGTTATAAACGGTTTAGAACGTGCAATGTCATTATCCGTGTAATAACTGCGTACATTCGTCGGAGAACTTTATTAGACCTATCATTGATGCGGACGCTATGATGTTCCAAATGCTGGGTTTTGATAAATTGTAATTAAACGTCTGCTAGTGTTTCTATATCATTCACTTTAGATACGTGATTGAGACAGTGATTATTAATATTAGGCATACTAAATATTGCATAATTGTAATTGTAACAATAAAAGGGGTTTAAAAATTACAGGAATTTTTTTTATTATTCATTACTTTCGAACATCTGTTGAAGTAACACTTAAAATTGTAACCGAAGACAATTTTTTATTAGAAAGAAAGAAAGAAAACTTTATTTGTTGCACCATAACAATCAATAAAATATAAATACATGATATTTAAAAATTAAATGAAACAACAAAAGGTCAACGCTCAGCATACGTTACGGGTATCCGTGCAACACTGATTTTCAGCGCAGCCTTATTATATATTTTCTTTTTTACTTGGGTAGTCAGAGTCTACCACGAATTACCAGATACCCAGTTTAGTCTTACCACATTTTACCGGAGCTTAATGGGGACAACCTAACAGGGGCGGTGAGGCTTTTTTTTTTTATTTAATATATTTAAGTTTATATCATGTAATTGTCATATAAGTCACGATAGCCGAGTGGTTTTGTGATCGGAATTCGAGTTACGAAACCCCCAAGAACGCGTTTTTTCAAAAAACTTACATCCGATTTATATTGCTAACTTGGACATAAAGACGGCGATAGGCTGTACCAGTCAGTTTGTCCCAAAAATGTTGAAGGTGGGTCGAAAAGACTTAATTGTCTAAACCTCTGTCTAACCCTGTTTTGGGAATTTGGTCCTGAATGGAACTTTTATTGGCTCTAAAGTCTTTCCTCTGTTACTTAATTTTTCAGTGATCTTACCTTGTTTAAACCTTTTGTTGTTTTTATATTGATAAAATAGATGTAGCTTTAACTGTGGTTACCTGTAACAAAAATGAAAATAGTTTTATAAGATATGTCATTAAATATATTCAACAATGTAACTTATCCCATGGGTGTCGTAAGAAGTACTACAGGGAATTGCTAAGCGTATTAAATGGCATTGCAACATTGCTACTAGAACAAGTATAATATATATATATATATATATATATATATATATATATATATATATATATATATATATATATATATATATATATATATATATATATATATATATATATATATATATATATATATATATATATATATATATATATATATATATATATATATATATATATATATATATATATTATGATAAACGACAGCTTCTTGATTTACTCATACGTGTAAATAAATTATTAATTGTTCGACATAAGACTTGTATCAGCCCTATTCAATAAAATTATGAGTTATTTTGAGGAAAACCTCTTATTAAACTCTATTAGATAAGGTTATTTTGTTGTAATGAAGTCGTATAATAAAAATTAAACTTACCAGAAAATTTCGCAGTGACAATATTAAATATAAATAAGTAGATAAAAAATTATCTAGATCAGTTGACAAGACGGGAAAATGTAGAGGAGAAATAATTATTTCTTATTTTAATTTACAAAAGTCAATTAGCCAACCAACCGTACCTCGTGGTCGAACTACATTGGAGTTTGCGGCAGGCGAATAAATAAAAAAAGAAACAAATGTAACTGAAATATTACAGAACAAAATGGCGACGCATCCGCCCGGACGCCGGATATTGGAGAGAGGCATCGAATATTCTATTTTATATCTACCTTAATTATCTTTGGCAAGTTTCACGCCGTTGCTCATGGCTTTAATATTTCACCTATTTTTATTTTGTTCACTCGATTTACGAGTGCTTTTCGTTTTGCTTCATTTCAATTCTTGAAATTTTTACATTCGCGACGAAATTTAATATACTATAGCACTGGTGTCAATTCAACAGAAAAATACTGGATTTAACTAGCTAATGAATATGTATATTGTAAGCCATGTCGAACTTTTATGTTATTTAATCTCTCATTTATAGTTAACTAATTGATAGTTAAAACCAGTGATTTGTATAATTTTATTGAGATGATAAGGGAACTAATGTATGGATGACCCCTGTTAGTACGTGGCTACTAAGGGCCATTGGCTTATCGTGGAGTCAAATCGCTTGATAATGCCTTGTTTTGAAGCGAAACACGTGTCGCGTAATTTTCGGTGGTGGTGTTTTACCTAATATTCAATGGTGGTGATGCATCCAGTGGAATTAGTGTACGCATCTGTGGGAATTAGTAGGGAGGTGCACTTCTTCTCTTCGGACTATACGTCTTTTATTTTTGTATGCAGAATTGTGCAATATAATTTTACAATAAAATATTTAAATTAATAAATTTCCGCAAATAAAAGCCTGAGTCCTATTAGCTAAACAAGTCTTGGTCTATACTGATATCGTGACCTACATATTTTTGCAATAAATATATAGGTAGTATCTGTGTGGAATTTACATACATGAAAGAAAAGAAAAGAAAAGAAACATTTATTTTAGCACTTAAAAATTAAATATAAAGTGAAAAAAAAAAAAAACAGACATTTACAATAAATTATATACGATCGCCATTTTGCAGAAGTGCAATGTGCCAAAATAGGTGAGCCACTCAGGTATATTGCTGGGATGAAACCTGCACTGCCAGGTACATGCCAGCCCTGATTTTCAGTGGCCCCTAATAATATATAAATATTCATAATACATAATATATAATATACAAAAATATATACACATATACATGCATACATATATATACTTATAAATACTCACATAATCAATAATACTTGATGTGGTGCGTACGCAGGGCAGCGACTACCGATCTATCCATAACATTAACAAATATATATTATACATACACATACATATTGAGCATGTATGTATACACACATATTTATACAATCATATATGATGACTTTTGGCAGCAGATACTTATCCTTTAATATACTCAGTGATCAATGACCATTGACATGAACAAGAAGAATGACTAATGTAAATAAAAGAGATAAATACCCCATTCTAGATATATCCACTACGGCAAATAGTGAAGGAAACAAAGATAACATAAACTTTATTCCTGCAGTTGTTTGTTTAATAGGAATAATTTTAACTTTTGGCGGAAATTATATACGGAATGCAGATTTCGAAAAGGGGTGGTAAATTGTTCCAGCACTTAGTTGCCGCATATCGAAAACTTCCCTTGAAAGAAGCGGAATGATGAGTGGGTACCAACAACAAGTAGCTTGAGGCCCTAGTTATATATTTAGAGCAATATTCCCGAGCCCAATCTAATTTATCATAAAGATAAATGGGTTTTTCCACTTGATTGTTCCGAATAATAAAGTTGCAAAGTGTAATTTCCATCGTGCGTCCATTTTAACATCTTAGCTCCGTTAATAAACGGAGTGACATGTGTACGGGGAGGTATTTTAAAACAATAGCGAGCACAGGCGTTTTGGACTCGCTGCATGAGTTTCCTAGAGCGCGCCGAAATCCTTGGTCCTAAAACAGCGTCAGCATAATTAAGCTTAGAAAGGATCAGTGACTCACACAAATTTATACGTACCTCTGTTTTTAGCACGTCTCTAATTTTATATAGTGTTTTCAAACGATAAAAGCATTTTTTACTGTGTTGACTACATGTTTTCAAAACGCATATTATCATCCATGACAACTCCTAAATTTCCTGTTTCACTAACTCGATCTATACTAATGTCATTAATTTTAACTAAGTAATTTGAATTTAATATTTTATTAACCTTGTTTTTGGTACCGATCAACATATATTTAGTTTTATTAGGGTTTAATACTAAGGTATTTGCTTCTGACCAATCCGCAATACGCTTTAAATCCTCATTTAGTTTTTGAGGCTATGATACTTTCCGATGGTTTGAAAGACATATATAATTGTATATCGTCGGCATAAATATGGTAATTACAATTGAGTATATTTTTAAAGATATCAGCACTGTATAATATAAATAATAATGGTCCTAGAATGGACCCTGAGGAACTCCTCTTGGCACCAAAGAACATCCCGAAATTGTTTTAGTGCCATTTTCATGTGTTACTTCCACAATTTGCTTGCGATCATTTAAATAACTCTGAAACCACTTGAGTGCTTCAACGCTGAACCCGTAATATTTTAATTTTGACAGAAGTAATGATCTATTTATTGTATCAAAGGCCTGAGAGTAGTCCAGAAAAACGAGAGCTGTTACTTTGCCTTTATCTTGAGCACTCAAAATGTTGTCAACCACATCTGCTAAGGCCGTAGTAGTACTGTGGTGTTTGCGAAACCCGGATTGTACGCTCGGAAGAATGTTATTACTTTCTAAATATTCAATAAGCTGATTACAAACAATCCGTTCCACGACTTTGGATAAACAAGGCAGAATACTAATAGGTCGCAAATCCTTAAAGCTATTTACATTGTCCTTTTTAGGAATTGGTTTCACTAAGGCTGTTTTCCACTGTGATGGATATGTTTGAGACTTAATTGACATATTAACAATCTTTGTAATCGCATGCAAGCTATCAGGAAGTGTGGATAGTAACATCTCTAGGGATACGCCATCCATACCAATAGCATTGGACTTCAGGGAGCGTAAAATCTTTAAAACGTTGTCTTCACTTACTTCAGCAAGGTTAAATTTATTGCAGCAAAATTCTGTTGATTCATAAAGAAATATAGTTGATAAGTTGACTAATGTTCGCCCTGGGACATTTAAAAAATGATTATTTATTTCTTTTGCATAGCATAAGTTTTGCGGTATAGATACTTGTTCTCATTTTAAAATTAATTTGTCGTTTTAAATTATTCCATAACGCTTTAGAATTATTTATATTATTATTTACATAAGTATTAAAGTAAGCACTTTTTCATTATAAATTGCATTAGTAACCATTTTTTTAATTCTGGGTAATAATTGATATGTGCAATATTTTTGTTGAACGAGCTCTATAATGAGCTTTATTTCGGAGTTTTATCATTAATTTTACGTTATGTGTAATCCACGGAAAATGGTGCTCTTTATAAATACCTTTTTAATGGTGCCAAAAATCAAAACGGATAATATATTGTAGTTGAATTCATCTACCATTGTGGTTACATCCGTAATGTTAATAATATTATTCAATTAATAGTACTCAAAACTTGCTTAAAAGTCTCTGGATCAATATTTTTAATTGGCCTGTAGATTATGTATTTTGGTGGGCATTTGTTTGCCAATAAGCTTAATTTACATGTTATAAACGAGTGATGGCTAAGTTCAGGTATATGGTCAACAGTTATATGATACACGTCAACGCTGGAGCAAACGAGATCGAGTAGTGTTTCGCTCTGGCCTATAAAATGTGTGGGTTGGTTAACATATTGTTTTAAATTATTTATTAACAAGAATTCATTGAGTATTTTAAAATTAGTATTATTTATATCCAGATAATTTATGTTGAAATCACCGAAAAGCAAAATTGCATCACATGATGAAAAGGAGCTAATAGTCTCAGTAAGCGCATCGATAAATCTTTCAACACATAGCCAAGGTGGCCGGTAGGCGGTTCCGACAATGATCGTTTTGCTACAGATTTTGATGCTCAGCCACATTTGTTCTACTTGTGGCACCATTGGATTGGGGATAACACGCACAGAGAGACTGCGTTTGACATAGAAGCCCACACCACCACCGCGCGAGCGAACTTCCGGAGGGCGAGGATATGTCGTAACTGATAGCCATTAAGGATGGGCGCCCGGCCTTCTTCGCCCTCCCGGAGCCAGGTTTCGTTAAGGGCCATCACATCAACACTATGGTCATCCATAGCTACCGCAAATTCATCGTGATTACTCCCAAGTGACCCAGGATTCAAAAAACCAAACTTTAAGAAATGTTGCTTAACCATTATTAAACCTAGGTAAAAATATATAAATGTGTTTTATATACATGTAGTTAATTTTTATTTTATTTACATTATAATATGAAAGACCAAAAAAATAAACATAATAAAATATATAAATATAGGAACTTCGTAGACCATATATAAACGAACATTGCACCTCTGAAAATGGTTGTTTGCTTTTACTAGTACTCTCATACATAATGCAATACATGTGTAGAAAAATAAATATAAAGATAACGTTACACATTTGTCGAACCAATTGTACTGCTGGCAAAAATATATTTATATCTTGATCAGAGTGAACTCGCAATACTTCAGTTCCTGGTTCTTTACGAACTAATATACGCCCTCCCTAGTCCATACATATCGCCACCCATGGAGACGTCCCTTCTCTCGGGCTTTATAAAAAGCTGACGATTGGTGCGTGTGAGACGTTCATTTACGTATATACGTTGTACTTTTCCGTCAGTTATTCCTGTTGTATCTATATTACGACGTACTCGAGCTGCACGCAAGATTTCATCTCGCAGGACACGCCGCGTCAATCGCACACTAAGTGGACGATGATGCTGTTGATCATTGTTTTCTGGTAAACTTCTACGCGGACCAATTCGTGCAGCACTGACGATATCTCTAGGCTCAAGAGAGATGCCTATCTTCTTTGCTACCAAGCATGCAATGTGCTCCACATTCTCACCACTTAACTCTGGAAGACCGGTTATCTCAATATCATTGAGAAGAGAATTCTGCTCGCAGTCATTAATCTCCATTTGTAGTTTGGTAACAGTTTCCACAAGGTTTTATTACTCTCTGTACAGATCTTAACGCTAACTGTCTCCTCCAATAAAGACATTCTTTGTTCTACACTGTTGACTCTGTTGCTAAAATCAGTCATGACAGAGTTTAAGCGAGCCAACTCTTGTCTGAAAGAAGACATTTCGCGTGATACAGTTACTAATTCGACTCTGAGGAGCCTTATCTCTTCTCTTAAAGATAGGTTCCCAGTAATCGGACTTTCACCTTCGGTATTTGCATCTAAGTACATTTCGTTTTGTAATTCTGGAGTGTTTGTGGTTGGACAGTCACTTAAATTGCTCTCATTATGCTCTGAAAAAATGGACGGGACTTTATTTTTACATCCACGACATAGCCACTTGGGTTGTTTTCGAGAATCATTATTTGTATTGACTGCACACGTATTGCGATGAAACATCAAAGTGCATTTAGAGCACTTAGCGACATCTGTCGTTGACAAGAATTTTCCACACTGATTGCATTTATTAGCCATTTTGATTTGATAAGGAATGAAGCTATTGACCACTAGATGGCGGTAATAATCTAACAAAAAGTCATCTGCGGGTATGCACACACACAGTATGTTTATCAGCCTTAAAAAACTGAACAAATTCGTAATATACGCATTAACACTTGTGTTCACTTTATTCGTAATTCAAAACACATACACTTGCATACTATTTTAAGTCCTAAATACACCGATATTATTTTACTGGGACAAAAACAACACAGCTATCAACAAAAACAGCTGTCACCGCCCTCTGACCGTACTCGACTCTCAATCGAACCTCTTTCCCGTAGGGGTAGACAGAGACCACTACTTTCCACTTGCTACGATCTTGCATATTTGTTTCGCTTTGTCCACAAAACAACCTTCATACATGCTCTTCGGTTTAGGGTGCTCTTGATTTGGCCTTTTTTCAGGACATCCCTGATCTGGTCTCGAAACGTCCGCCTAGGTTACCGCCTAGGTTATACACTTTTTTCGTCAATCTTTCTTCATTCATTCTCTCGACATGGCCGAACCATCGCAGCATACCTTTCTCAATTTTAGTCACTACATCTTCTTTCACTGAATGTGGAATTTCAACAGTGGAATTTTCAGTTTTAGCTTCAATTATGATCACACTTACAAAACTATTTCACATCAACAAACTATTGTAGAAAGAATTAGTTTCAAAAAATAGGAGATAATAAAGGGAAAATAGAGAGTGGCTTAAGCTATCGTTAATCATTGATTGGTCAGTTTTTTTTCAGTTTGTTTTAATGTAAATACAGATGAGAGAACAGTTAACTAAGCCACTATGAGAAAAAAATAAGGTTTTGCCCCACGTGGTCGACACCTATAATAGAGATGAAGTAGTAATTTTTGTTACATTTACAAAGTAAGGCGTTCTTAATATTTTCTAGCCAGAATTGAATGAATAAAGGAAATTTTAAAATATTTAACAAATTTATGAAATACCTGTGAAGAAGAATAAAAAATAAAAGCAGGAGCAGAAAGAGCAAGGTGCTCCTTATAAAATGAATTGAAAGGAAGCAAGAAGGCAGGCACTACGCATTCTACTTACACAATGCAAGAATTTCGTGGCATGCCTTAATGGCCCCGCTTAACTGCTTCATGAACAATATCTCCTATAGCAGTGCTTCCACATTCTCGGCGACAACGAGTTTTTGCTCGAAATTTCAGTTCATTCGCCTCGTTAAGTTTAATATTAATGATGTAATTGTATTGTTTAAAGTTACATAGTTTCAACATAAAAGACGTCACATGCGTATAAGGTAATACCTTAACGAAAATTTATTTAGTGTATACCATATTTTAAATGCGACAGCGAAAATATAGACATTATCAAAAGTAAATATACGCATCCCTGATGTGTCTGTCTGAGGAAATAGATCGCCGAGAGTCGCCGAACCTTATTACTCCTCCGGTCCTTCGCTTTTACCCTGATTTTCATGTTCGTCAATATCGGACATCGGAAAATTGAGATTGCATAATTTGGAAACTTGTGTGTTGTTATCTTATATCGTACCACACTCTTCATATATTCATAGTTGTATCTTCGTCGCCATACTTCCTTCACTCATTCGTTTGATTAAAAATAAATTACGAAGATAGTCTTATTACGTTTATTTAAATCAGAACTAAAATTAATGAAGACCTATTCTTATCTAGGCAATAAACAAAACGAAGATCTGACTCATAAATGGGTATTCGCTGGAAGAAAACTAAACAAATCAAATGAAAACTCATTCGCAAAGTCTAATAAAATTAAATATGGGCGAGATAACACGATATCCGGCGGAAATCTTACGAGTACGACGGCGAATGGAATACGATATGTGAAACGGGATTGTGAAGATGTAAAAATGCAGCCAAGTTGGCCGAGGTCTGTCGTACCTCGATTACCAACTCTGATTTAATCTAGTTGGAGTGTTTATTTGTTTGTATATTTAAAATTGTTCAAATGAAATTTAAAACGAAATGTGATTTATTATTTGTGTTGCTGTGAAATATTTCCTCAAGTTCCGCTGCTTGAGGTGTCATATATACATAAACATTGAGAAATCACACGTCTTCATGCAATTTCCCTTACTTGAGCATGCAGAGGTCTAATCAATGACATTGCGACCCACTGTTCACCGAAAGTTTTTAGGATAATGTGAGAGGTCGTGAGCCTGTCGCCGTCTTAATGTCCAAGCTTTTTAGATTTGTAACAAGCGTTTTAATGTCTGTTTCTCTTGGTCTAGTAATAGTCCACTTCTGTACGTCAGTAAGTGACACTCGTAAATCGTATCGGGAAATTCATTATCAATTTTGGCTTTCTCAGTTAAAACACATTATAGATATAATGAAATTTTAAAAAAAAGTTTACTATAATCTAGTCAATTTGAAAATACAAATACAGTAGTTAGGGAAAATAACAGTTCGTTCTAAAGTACAATGAACACATGTTGATTATATTTAATTATCCACGGGCAATACGACTAAAATTCTTAATAACCTACACATGTGATTTCTGAACAGTTGTGATACTAATCTCTGGGCCGCATGCGAATCAAATTGCCACATTAGGAGGGAACTCCTACTTCTAGCGCTAGAGAAAATTAGTTCATATTTTAATAGCCATAATGAGCACAATCCCATACTGCATCGGGCGCAGTACCGTTTATAAAATAATTAGATATGAAACACATTTAATGTATTTTAAGTTAGAACAGACGATTTGTACATAATAGAAGAATATTAGCCACATTAATTTTTATCAGTAATTTCATCTTAACGCGTAAAGGACGGTGTTTGTTGTTCGTAATGTGTTAGAAGGGGATGTTTACATAAATAAAATATGTGTAAAGCACACTCGTTCGCAGATAACGCGTCTAGTCGACTTGTTATGGCGCTATCTTCGCTTTCATTATCGTAAAAGTCTGGGGAAACGTATTGGCCTGTCTGGACCATAGCGTAGAGCATGATGCTGGAAATGTATGTACAATTGTAAACAACGCACCTCACGCCGGTTGCGTTGCATGTTTTGAATCAAAAGGCCTAGAGTTTAACACTCTCGAATGAGCAGAAAATAATGGCGAATGCTGCAACTCGTAAACAAATAACAAATAGCAATTACTTTGTATGATAATATAAGTACAAGGCTGGTATGCGCTTTCTTTATAATTTGTAATATTTATATTATGTTAGATCTTTTACATTAACCAGTATGTGGTGGAACTCTACCTGTCTTTTCCGTGGCAGGTGATAAAGGCCTGACTAACTACACTACAAGGTGGGAAATTTCTTTTACACTGAATCTCTTGACTGAAACTGAGAAGTAATATTCTCAACCAGGGAGGGTTGAGAATATTCAAAGAAGGTGAGAATATTATATAATATATTTGGCCCTCCATACTCACTAACCACGCTGATTAAGGCTGATTATACTTTAAAACCAGGTAAAATCGCCCAATAGATAATCTTCACAGAAGCTACCACCCCTTTCCTTCCGTAGCGATATTAAGATGTGACATGATTTTGGAAGGGTTCAGCTTAAAATTTAAGATAATGCTATTCCTGCTGTCGACCAACCATCAATGAGTCGAAAGGCACGCAAATAAGAAGAAGGAATCATCTTTTAAAAGCCGTATGGCTAACTTTAGGTGTTGGGATAACATTTTGAAAAATACCAGACCAAAACGATGTCCGATGATGGGTGGTTGTTGACGAGAGGCGGTGTTATATGAGTTTACTGCGTTCACATGAAGAAGCTCATGTGTCCTACCAGCTGTATGTGACTATTGTCTGTTTAGGAAAATTTATGACATAGACATTAGATATTTACCAAAATATCTTTACACTATACCCATTACTGGGGCAGACAGAGGTCCAGAAAATTATGCCTTTTCGAGCCACTTTTCACTGAAGACATTTTTTCGGAAAACGCGACAGGTGAGCCTGTCGCCATCTTTATGTTCAAGCCAACGACTTGCAATAGTATTGCTTTTGAAAAAACTTTTTGCTACGAGCTTATCACCTGGGAAACTCGTGTCTCTTGACTCGAGTTGCGATTATCTTTCGGCTATCATGACTTCAGAAATAGACGTTTATTTATAAAAAGAGGAAATTAACGCGTGGAATTTCTGACTCAAAGTAATCCCTGATACTATGTAAATATGTAAAGTAGAGTTATACTGAAGTAAATAAAAAAAGCATATTACAAAGTGTATTGTAGAACTAAGTTTGAAAACCACGTGTAAGAAGAGTACTTGGATGGAGGTAGACAAAAATACATTAATGGTAAAATATCCAAACGCTTTGTGAAAATTTAATACTTTTACAAATGCATAGAATGGCCGTTGTACGACATTTACGCCGTGTATAAAGCTCTCAACAATGTCACCTCAGCAGAATCGCTCAGTGAAAATTAAATATTTCTCAGCGGTAATCCTCGCATTATACATTTTATCACGAAGTCGTAACTGAACGACGCCTATCTTCGACGACGTCGATTTAACTAGACTTACTCTTAATACTAGACAACACGCTTTTTTAAACGCATTTGTAAAGAATGGCTAATATTTGAATTCAATTTAAAACAGATTTGACCGTCCCGGTGACTTAAGTTTAAGCTGTACTATAATCAACATTCGATTAAATTCTATTCCCAGGCACAGCTTTGTTAAGTGTAAATGTTTTTTTATCAGCAGTAGACATAGATATTATTAAGAAAATTCGAACACATACTTAAAAATTAAGCACATTTTAAGTCGTCAGGACAAAAAACTAATATTAGTAATTTGTATTGATTTCCCCGACACCACTTACTCCCAGGTGTGGTTGGCATTTGATAATGTTAAAATTGTATTTAACAAACCGTTTGAAGCCATCCAACGTGTATCAGAATTCATTAAAGTTTTACATTATAATGAAACAACAAAGGATTTCAAAAGGCGACACGAAAATGACGAAAGTCCAGCATAATAATTTACAACGTTTAAAATTACAATATATCCATTTCGACTCATGACGTCGCGGCTAACGATGTAGAAATAGCATTCTTAATAGGAACTGAAAACGACGTACGTTGTATACTGCCATGTCTGCCACTAATTATATTACTCGGCTTCAAGTATAGCCAGGCCTTGCAGATACTAAGTTTGAATATAAAACATCAAATAATTATATTACATATACCGAAATATGTGTTGAAGATATTAAAAAATCTGTCGCTCTAATACTTCAACACAGATTCTATATAGTGATCAAGTTATTATGATAAAATAGCAGAGAAAAGTGAAGAATTGTGACGTTCAGCTATTATTGCTTATAAGCTCTGTGCGCTGCTTAATAAATTATTGAACGATCCAGTGCCATTTGTACCTATCAACTCCCCATAGGGTTGTGCGCTCTCTTAAGTCCATCTATCTTACAGGATGTCGTTCTACACTGGATGACAAAACCTTTCTTCCACAATGGTCATCAGTTCTATGAGCTATACGGCTGTGGCCTATAGCTACTTCATGCAGCAACGTGATTTTTACGCCTAGTTCTGGATCACATCTGAGACAACATTAACATAATAAAAATGTCGTCGAATTGATAACCAATCGCTTTTTGAATTCACTTTAATTTAATAAAATTTATATTTGTATGCTTACTTACTCCAGTAAAATAACTTCTGGCTATTTTATCAAAATGAGAGAAAACAGAAAAAAGAGATGTAACTACGACTCGTTGCTGAGCGTAAATTAAGTAAAAAATTATAAAATTTTACGACGTAGACGAAACTGCTAAACTATTAAAATTTTATATAGTAGTCAACCAGTAAAACCACTACAGATAGACACATTCTTAACTCGTTCATTCGTTGCGATATGTTGCAATGAATTGTTAAAGCCTTAATGTTGGAGGCGGCAAACAAGTACAGAACATTCTCGAAAGTATTTTGAGGTTATTCACCTGCGACAGAAGTAATAAATTATAACATTCTTACTAATCTCTTAATGAGTATTGTAATTGCATTATAAATTTATAATATTGTCTTGATAATCTTAGTGATAAAATTTTGAAGTCCATTTTTAGATTGCTGTGCGATAATAATATGAAAGGTTTTGAGGGCAATATGTTTTTGAATGACAGTTTTTTTATTTATAAATAGTACAGTAAAGTATTACATAGATATGCCACAAAGTAAATGAACCTAACGATTGCCTTTGTAGTGTAGAATTATAAACAAGCAAATTTTAATTACGGATACGAATGCAATGCAAAATAGCAATTGCTACGTGTAGATTCATTATACTCGTAACTATGTCGAAAAACAAAATCCCGAAACGTAGCGGACATTGGAAAAGGTCGTCTAAAGTGCGAAGTTTCAGATACTACGTTCGCCAACCCGCTTACCAATCGTGGCGATTGTCGTAAAGGTCTACTACTAGAATATAAATCTCTTCTATAAGCAATAATATATATATATATATATATATATATATATATATATATATATATATATATATATATATATATATATATATATATATATATATATATATATATATATATATATATATATATATATATATATATAATAGACATAATTTGAATAGGATACGACTCAGCTCTACTCGTAACAACAATTGATTAAGGAACAAGCCGATAGCCAAACGATCCAAATGTACAACCTGTACACGTACTCAATACATGAATTTGATAGAAACTAAACATCTTCTTTTTTATACGCGAATATTGATGAGAATGGGAATAAATAAAAACTATTTGATAGTCAGAGTTCATCTGTCAGTTAGAAAGGTTACACGTACATGTGGGGTTACCATTTTAAAGACAAACGTGAAATAAGTTTTAAGAGAATTTACTCTCATATCTCATTTCTAAGCAAATTAATGAAAAGTTTATAAAAATGTGAACAACTTAAAAGCACAGCGTATACTACGACACTAAAAGCAGATTCTGCAAAAAAAAGTATAATTCATTTCTACCAACGATGTATATTTCACACCGAGGAAATTGAATGTCGAATAGACAAGATTCTACGTCAAAACCCCGACTTGACGTCCTCACGCCGCCGCGACGTTTAGCAGAACATAATGACGTACTGGCACCATTGGACAGTGAATTTACGGAGAAATTCGATGTAGATGATATTGAATTGGACGTCAATTGATTTGACCGAAGAGCTGTGAGATATGAAAGTGACAAAATGTCCGATGTAAAGAAACACTGTAACTTGTCGATGACAGATAACAAATTGGCCAAAATTTGATTTCGGTAAATAGCAACCCAAGCCATAAATCTATGAAAAAAGAAATAGCTACTCATAGCAAAACGTACACAATGAATTAATGGTGTGCTACTCAAAGATTGCTTGAATCATTGCATGAAATCAAAAAGCTTTCAAATAAAAAAGTGTATCTTTTTTTATTTGAACTGAAAAGGAACTATGAAAAAACTTATCGAAACTTTGATACGACTATTAACACTCAATAAAAATAAATAAGCTCTTTCGTATATAATTTGATTCGCGTTAATAATTATCGGCAGCTTATTGGTTTCTCTAGAAGTCATTTCTATAAACGTCGAGTAATAAGAGAACAAAATTTTTGTTGTCAATTCGAATTAAAAGCTAAAATAAAACAGCCGTGCACAATTGCGATTCAATCCGTTTATTGATTAGTTTGGTTCTTTTATTCGTGATGTCGATCATCCGCTTCGAGGGAGCGATTACCTTATGCCCTTCTCTACGAGGCAGTAGGGCTGCCAGGAATTAGAGATTTGTGAAGACAATCCTATATATAAGAAAAAAAATCATTTACGAACAATGTATGCTTAACAGCCCTAGGTAGCAGGACCAGGAATATCATACTAATATAGGTATATACAGAAAAAATATCTTCATGCCATCCATAATATTACAGGTAGACTGGTTCAAACAATTAAGTCCTTTTTGACCCACTTTGTACAGAAGAATTTTTTTGGGATGACATGTAAAATTACACTCAAGTATTAGCAATCGAAAATAACCGATCTCACTATTATTTATTTAAGAATCTCGTAAATGCGATTAAATTGTTAAGAAAATAAAAATGTATAGTACCTTCTAATTTTCCATCCCGACAAATGCTATAATTAAAAAATGTAAGAATATAATAGGACCTACAGATTGGCCAAATTGTATAGTTACTACAGATCGAATTTTATATAATTGATTTGATGTAATCAAGATACAACAAATTAAATTATATTTAACAATTCATTATCAAATTAATTCAGTATCCAAAAATTTTATTATTATTTAGAAATAGATAAGTAAGTCTCCGAAATGTAAAAAAACCTGGCGAACATACTCGAAGTTATTGTTTTAACCTCAACACGCTGTTAAGTGATTTGTGATATTAATGCCGAGTGATATGTGAGAGGGATAAAATTGAATCGAATAACCTGATTTATGCCACGACAGGCTGATTAAGTGACGGCCTTATTGTTCTCTGTAGTAGCATTGTTATAGTGATTGATTTAAAGAATTTTATTATATGAAGGTATTGGTAATTTTACCGGTTCCGTGGTAACGGATTCCGTGTGGTAACGGCGTAAAAATTTTACCACTCCCTTTCATCCCGAGGGTGTCGTAAGAGGCGACTAAGGGAAACAGCCTTGAATATCGTTATGGCAACCGCTAGATGGCGGGATAGCCATGTAGATCAGACCAAAATTATCAGTCCGAAGATCAGATCAGAAAATAAGCAGCGTCTGAGGTGCGAATGGTCTGGTACTAAAAACAAATTTAAGTATTTTCATTCTAGTTTATTTCAAACTGAAATAAAATAACAAATGTCCATGTTAAAGCCAACTTTCCTTTATATGAAAAGAGGCACAGAACATTGTTATTTTAATTAATCAGCTAAAGGAAACCCTTTTTCAACGAAATTAGCAGAATTAGCATTCGTCTCATAATTATTTACGTAAATTATATAAAACAAGAAAACATGTGTTTTGAAACAAGGGATCGCATATACGCTTTTAAGTTTGTATTTTAGGAAAAAGTATGTCAAACAAATTAATTTTTAATCTTTATGATAAAAATTATTTATTCACGGTAATTACTATAAATACCCAAATTATAAATTCTAATATTAATGAAATTAAATATGTAATATTTTACGTAAATTCTTTCGTTATTAAATAAATTGAAAACGGCAATAACAAACATAGAAATTCCAAATATTTCCAATACATCGACCTTTAGCCGATCCACGAATGGTTTAATACATACCGGCTATCAATCATAACCAATGTCTCTCGCAATTTATCTTCCAAAAATGTACATGGATTGTGAACCTCTTATATTTAATTTTTTTGTATTGAAAATGGGCAAAAAATAAAACTCATAAATGTGATGCAAATAAGTATATTTTAACTCATGGAAACGAAATGACCAATAACAATGAAATTAACATAAGTCACGATAGCCGAGAGGTAGGGTGAACAGAATTCGAGTCACGAGACCCGCGTTCGATCCCTAAGTCTCGTACCAATCAAGGTTTTCAAAAACTTATGTACGATTTATATCCTTGGCTTTGACATATAGACGGCACGGGCTCACCACCTGTCACGTTGTCCTCGGTGGAAGGTGGGTCGAAAAGATTTAACAGTCGCGACCTCTGTCTACCCCTTTATTGGGAATGGCGTGAAGATATTTATTCAACATAACCTGATTTGGGTTCTTATGTAATAACTACTTCGTATATCTATTAATCAGTTTTTTATAAACTGACTATTTGTGTGTTTAGAATTTAACATATCTGCAAAGAATAGAAAGACGTACACATACATTCTATATGTATACACTATCACCCTCGACGGGGTAATCAGTACAGACCACCTTAGTATCATTAACCCTATCTCTATTGCTTCCGTAAAATACATAATTGATTTCACTCAAGCCCGGTGCGGTATCCGAGTGTGCTCTTGACTTTTGCCATTTGTCATAGAGCTCGATTGCAAAACTAATTTGCAATCAAGCTCTATGACAAATTTCGCTTCCCCTGCTAGTTTCCCTAGAACCATAAGAAAACTTCTACTGAAATCAATACCTCGATAACTCGCACTTATAAAAAACAGTACCCAATCTCGGCCAGCGACCACATTAGGGAGCCTGTAAAAAAATATTCAACAACGAACCCCGACCGGCCGACCACCGACCGACCACACTGTGTTTAAAATAAATATTGTATTACCATTTTCTTTGCCGCGACTTTCACGAGGATGTCTTTATAAGCTAAGGGTTTACGGCGTTGCGCTTTGGAGATACTCGAGATTTTTTTCTTATATATATTCAGAATCTTTTTTACCTCGAGTGAATATAAAATAGCATTATCCGCTTTGGCTTTAGTTTCAAAGATATTGCGGGATAGAAATACATTTTAGTGCTGACTTGGAACTTTAGAATGTCATATAAAGTATCCAACATAACAGTGTGGAGTGAAATGATATTACTATAAAAAGCTGTAGAAAATAAAACGTCTGCATTTTTAGGATGAAACAAAAGTTTCCAATTTAAGTTGCGAAAATATTTTATTAAAATACGCATTGAATTGTATTAAAGAATAAAGAGGTGTGCGATTTTTTTTCAAACATCCATAACTGATAAAAGTTATTAAAAATGAATAAATAATTGCGTATTACATTATTATGAATAATAAAGTAAATATCGTCACGTCATAACAATATTGAGGTAGACAGAGGTCGACCCAGCTTCCGAAGACACAAGACACCGTGGTAGGTGGTGAGCCTGTAGCTGTCCTCATTTTAACATTATTATTTTATTATCATTAAAACACAGTCACGATAGCCGAGTGGTTGGGTGGTCGGAATTTCGAGTCAATAGACCCGAGTTCGATCCCCAGTTGGTAGGCTCGTACCAATGAGTTTTTCAAAAACTTATGTACGAATATCGTTGGCTTGGACATAAAAGGCGGCGACGGGCTCACCACCTGTCACGTTGTCCCGAAAATATCTTCGGTGAAAGGTGGGTCGAAGGGACTTAATTGTCTAGACTCGACCTCTGTCTACCCCTGTATTGGGAATTGCGTGAAGATATTTTTTTTTTAATTTTTTTTTTATCATTAAAACAAAAAAGTGAGCGAGGCATTATACTCGTACCTCACTAGTAAATAAATAAATATTTGTATGTGTGTGTATCTTCACACAATTCCCAATACAGGAGTAGACAGAGGTCTATTCTAATCGATATAATATCTAATATTCTAATCGACAATCAGAGCGCAATTAAATTTTAATTTATTTTCTAAAAACTATTCCTTTGATCATGTTTACGTTATTCCTTTTATTTTTTTTTCGATTTACACAACCAATTTGATATGTGAGTGAACTAAAACTACGTCGGGAAATAAAAATACTTTGTAAAAACTTATTAAAAACTCGATAAAATTCGAAAATCGTTTTATTTAAAAATGTTAGTTATACTCAATTAAACATAATTGAGAGAAAACATATAATTAAAAAAAATTGATTAACGTTTTTCTTTTTTTTAAATACAATGCATATTTTTGGAGAAAGAATAGCAGTCATGCGTTCAGCTCACCTGATGATGATTAATCAGCACTCACATTCACTTTCCTAGGGGAGGTGTAAGTTCTGACTTGAACAAAGAATGTTGAAGGTGGTGAGGAGGGTAGAGGTATAGGTCTCAGCTAACCTCATTAACAAAAAAGGAGACGCACAAAACGCTTATATATCACGCCATAATTCCCCAAGACCATGTCTAAATCTGAGGCCCATTTTACTATAACAAAGATAAATTAACATAATAAGCATTAATAAGCAACAAGACATACAAAGAAGGATCGTTTACAGACACAAAACTGTTGTTACAGAAGCTCTATCTATACCTAGAACGGTCCGCAATTCGAAATGGTTGAAACAAAACAATAAATTTGATTATTCATTTACGTGCGTCCCGCGCCGACATCTCCGCTAAGGGACAGACGCAAAACGAAACAACGAAAACCCAAATTGAACTCTGCTCTGTGACAGGAGTGGTCGCAGTTCGGAGCATTCATTTGGCAATCAATCAAATACGTCTGCTTCCAACATTCATCTTTCCCTTAAATTCATTTTAGCATTACTGTTCTATACAATATTTCATAGGCGATGTTTCATTTAACAATAAAGACGAACCAATAGCCTAGTTGATAGTAGCAGATGGGTTGCGGGTTCGAATCCCGCTGAGTGCAGTCAACTTTTGAGTAGACAGAGGTCTGGCCACCGGTCTCGGTAGAGAGAGGACACTAAGTCCTTACGACCGTCACCTTCCACTGAAGAGATTTATTTGGATAACGTATCAGGTGGTGAGCCTGTCGCCGTCTTTTATATCCAATCCAATGATATAAATCGTACATAAATTTTGAAAAAACCTATTTGTATGAGTCAAACGTATCGAACTCGGGTCTCTGACACGAATTCCGATCACCCATCCACTCGGCAATCGTGACTAGGTGGTTGACATCATATTTAGAAAATAGAACTCAGGTCATTGCAGTTAAGGGCTTTGTTCCGGTTGACTCTGGAGTTCCTCTGGGTTCGCATCTCGGACGGTTCTAAATGTTTTGTTCTCGGTTATCTAAATGTTTTAAATACTCTTCTATTTTACTTTATGTAGACGATGCTAAAATTTTTAAAATCATTAAAAATCCGCAGGATTGTGTTCTACTACAAGAAGATGTACTTAGATTATTGCGTACTGTAGTGTAAATAAATTAAAACTTAATATTGAAAAAGCAACACTATAACCTTTTCTCGAAAAAAATATCAATAACTTTTGATGATAAACTGACAAATGAAAAATTATAAGAGTGTCTCAAATACAAGATTTAAGTGTCCAATTAGATCAAGAACTTTTATTTGCTTTTCACATTAAATACATTGTTGCAAAAGCTTATAGTATGTTGGGTTTCATTTTTCGCCAAAGTAACGTCTTTAAAAATCGAAAAACTTTGTTACTATTATATTATTCTTTACCTCGATTACATTTAGAATATGCCTATACGACATGGAATCCCCAATACGCAATCTATATCGACTCTAATTCTAGATAATTTAGTTGATTCACCATACCTTTTAAGCAAAAAATTTTTTAGATGTGGGCATCGTACAAAATTGAAAGTGTTTTTTTCAAACCAACAAGTAGAACCAATTATTCAAAAAATTGTTTTTAGATTAGAGCTAGTTCAACCCATAACGTTAAGTATCTGCATTAAATTTTTAATGCAGTAAAAAAATAAACCAATGTTATAACTATAGCATTTATACTTATAACATTGATTTACCTTATTTTTTCTATATTTGTTTTGTAATTAACTAACTTAATTATAGAAGTAAACTGTTATTTGATAGAGAGTCAACTACTTAACATGTAAGATACTATGTGTAGAACTACTTTAACTTTGTTACTTAAGTGCTAATTATATGTCGTTACAGTCTGTTTACGCAATGCTATGTTTTATTCTGCAGTGGAAACTGTCTTGGCTTATGTATTAACCTTATTGTATATTATTGTGTATAAAACGTTTCGTTTGCCACAAATAAATAACTAAATAAACATCCACTTTAGTAGAACATACACATTATTTTCACAAATACCCCTAGTAGAATTCGAAACCACAACCCTTAGCTTTGAAGGCTAAATCATTAGGAATTAGGCTACCGGGTCATCGAGTACAGTTCTATGACCTAATCCATAACGTCAATGTTATAACAGATCTAGTTTCAATTGTTTTACGCTATTGATAGCTATATTTAGCGTGTTTGTGGTTTTAAATTGTAAACATATCGACCGATCGTACTCAATTACGTCTGAATTGGAATTGGAATTATTTATGTCGACATCGACAACGAAGCAACGACTCAAAACAGACGTTATTAAGACTTTATCGACGAGACACAGAGAAATTCATTAACTAACCTATTTAAATGATAAGTACCAGGTTTTATTTGTTGAGAAATAGATGGCGCTTTTATACATTCTCGATATTTATTAGTAATTTCTTTTTTTCGTACATATACGTATTTTCTCAAAGACTAAATCTATTCATATAATTGGGATGTAAAACACAATCTTTCTTTTCACCAGAGTTTATTTGGGACAAAGTGACAGGTGGAGAGCCTATCGTCGTCTTAGAATTCTTACAAGAGTTTGGGAAAAACTCATTATACGAGCGTTCCTCGTGGGGATAGAACTCGGCTCTCCTGATCCGAATTCCTATGGGCCAACTTCTCGGTTGACGCCGATATTGATGTAACATCTTTTTAAAGGAAGGCTTGAAAAGTAAGTAAAATAAATACAAGAATAAATTGAACGTTTTAAGACGAAGCGCATTGCAACGATGTCATCGTTGAAACTTAAACGAAGTTTTGCACTTTAATTCGTAGTAATGTAAATTGAAATAAAGTCGGGGGCAGCCGGCATAGCAAATATACCCCGCAACTTAGTCAAAGACGCATTTGAATACAGAAATGAAAATGCGACGAACTTAAACATATTTGAAGTGGGTAGAATCCTCTCTGTACATTCCGAGATAGTTGTGGTTCATATAGTTAGGTATGAAGTTGCTTATCCCACCGCATACGGAGTAACCTGCATACCTGATGATCATTTTGCATTCTATTATTGTCTACTAGCTGTCCCACGCGGCTTCGCACGCGGTATAACACTTAACGCAGAATCCTAATTATTTTTCTAAAATGGTAAATTTTAAAAAAGTAGCTTAAGTTACTACTTATAACATCAGCAAATATTTTTGACAATTTTTTTTTTTCGTAAAAAATATTTTTTTAAATTAAAATTGTTACTTCTGATATCTCCAAGAATATGTGTACAAAGTTCCATGGTGATCGGTTGAGTAGTTTTCGCGTGAAAGCGTAACAAACAAACTTACATTCACTTTTATCATATTAGTAGGGATTACCGGGTTGCCAAAAAGGCATGTAAGTTTTAGATATAATGTTGCCCGTCATATCTGAACATATATTTTTAATGAATATTATAAATGTCACAGTGACATTGTCACGCTTAACCACTAAGCCGATTTTAAAAATTCTTGCTTAAATAGAAACCTACATTAGGTAGCGAGAAAAAAGGCTGTATTTCTTTTAAATAAGAGATCCCTATGAAAATAGTAATAATGAACCTACCTAAGGTATCTATAATTTGCCTAGAATAGTCTTAATTTGACGAGCGCTGCAATTTCTTGTTTGTTACAAAATATGCAACATGTAAAATTGTTGTTAAAATTGTTATTGGGACCCTGCCCATATCAGTTGATTTTTATTATATTTATTATTTACTAGCTGCCCCTTGCGACTTTTCCTCCTGTTTAACACGCATAACCCTAATAATTATAACATCAGCAGCATCTAAGTTGCGAAGACATCTGATTGCCTAACATGGCAATTTAAGACTTAGTAATATTTAAACTTCTAGTTAATATTAAGATATGGTAGCTAACATGTTTAGATTAATAATTAACATATCATCCGCCATTTTAGCCACGGCTTTATATAAAGATTTTATAATAGAAAAGTTTATTTAATACTGCAGTAAAAGAGGTTTTATCCAGAATTTCGGCCGGCAACAGACTTTTCATATTTTTCACAGCTCCACAACTAAGACCATATATTTGAAGTGCAGACAATTCATTTTTCAAATAGCGGACGAGAGCGGTCGGCGGAGTTGGCGCGACTTGGGAACTTTCCCGAAAGTTTTACGTGAACTTTTCATATTCGCATCCGTTGGACCGGTCCGACTCTACGTTAAATTCCATAATTCGACCTCGTGAGCTTCAATGCGAGATCTTCATATATCTCCATGACTTCGTTCGCGGTTTTTGTGGATTGGTTTGTGTTCTTGATATGTCTGTTTTAGTTTTCAACATAGAGTAGTATTGTATTGGCAAACGATCGCAATGAAAGAGGTTATTGATACTCGTAGATCAGTTTTTAAAAAAAAAAAATATCTTCACGCAATTCCCAATACAGGGGTAGACAGAGGTCAAGTCTAGACAATTATGTCCCTTCGACCCACCTTCTACCGAAGATATTTTCGTGACAACGTGACAGGTGGGGAGCCCGTCGCCGTCTTTATGTCCAAGCCAACGATGAAATTCGTACATAAGTTTTTGAAAAACTGATTGGTACTGCCACCTGGGGATCGAACTCGGGTCTCTCGACTCGAAATTCCGACCACCCAACAACTCGGCTATCGTGACTTTTTTTGTTAGATCAGTTTTTTGTTATTTAAAATAAGCAGACCGGTGACGGGCAGCAGCGTTCAAGGTGTAAGCTGTCTGGTATCCGTTTCCTTAACTGGTTTTTAAGTCAAAAAGCAGGCCGGCCTTGTCATAGTCCAGCAGTAGACTATTTAAGATCATTATATATTGAAAAGTCACGATAGCCGAGTGGTAGGGTGGTCGGAATGTCGAGTCAAAAGACCCGAGTTCGATCCCCAGATGGCAGGCTCGTATCAATGAGTTTTTCAAAAACTAATGTACTAATTATGTCATTGGCTCAGAAATAAAGACGGCGACGAGCTCACAACCTGTCACGTTGTCCCAAAAATATCTTCGGTGAAAGGTGGGTCGGAGGACTCAATTGTCTATACTAGACCTCTGTATTGGGAATTTCGTGAAGATATTTATTTTAATTATTATATTATATATTGACGACCTCCGTGGACGAGTGGCGTAAACACTTCTTTCAAGGTATCGCCATCTTGAGGTCCCGGGTTGGATTCTCGGTCGGGTCAATGTAGAAAAACCACTTTTTCTACCTTTTCTCTGGGTATTTGCGGTGTCTTCGTTGTTTCAGATTCCCATACCTCAATTGCTTTAGCGTCTTACATTGGGGTCGGAGCAATGTATGTGATGCTGTCCCTATTTATATATGTATTTATTTATTTGTTAATTATTATTATGTTTATGTATGTATTTATTTATATAAATACATATTACTTCTTTATCACCATCATGTGCGAAAAAAATAAGTTAGTAAGTGTATGTATATATATATCTTTCAACATTTCTACTTTGCCTCGAATTTTTATGTATTAAATACTTTTTTTTCTTTTCCTTTAGTTAATTTAGAATGATTCATAATTTTTCACCACAACCGAATCAAATGACCCCAGCCTGTCATCGTACATAGCTCCGCACAGTTGGGAACCGTAATTTAATACTCAGGAATGTTTCTTACAACCGCGTTGGAAACGGAAGTGGGTAGGGGCGACGGAGCGGCCGGTTGTTTCGTTGTAACTCGGGGAGGTGCTTAGGCTCCGACAAATGTAGCTCACTTCTAAAGTGAATGCGGGCATGAGATGTCATGTTAATTGCGAAAAAAAAAAACCTAGGCGTATATTTATAGCTATGGTTGTTATGGTTGTTTTACAAATTTCTTACATGATGTAACTTTAATTTCGGCCTGCGATTTCGTGCACGAACTTTATTGATATTTCGAAAAATATTTTGAAATACAGGGATAACTAGTGGCTTATATATATATATATATATATATATATATATATATATATATATATATATATATATATATATATATATATATATATATATATATATATATATATATATATATATATATATATATATATATATATATATATATATATACAGATCCTAAATGCTACAAATAAAAGTACTAATCATATGCAAAGCCTGCAATTTTAGGATAAAGAGTATCCTATACTCTCGGTAGTCAGATTATAAGCTGTTTGTCGAAATACATCTAAATCCTTCCAACAGTTTTGCCAACATCAACAGTTTACATACATACAACAGCCTGTAAAAGTCCAGTGCAGGACATCCGTCTCTCTCGTAAGGGAGGCAGGTCCTTTATCTATTTATGCTAGGTTTGCGGATTGGTGTTGTCAGTACCAGACACTTCGCACCAAACACATACGGTTTTTAATGAGTAATTTAAAGTGTAATATATTTTTACAAACACATACCTCATTAAGTACCTACTTAGATCAAAACCGAAATAAGAAATTCTTCAAAATTAGAATATAGGTAGATTTTAAATTTATGCTAAGTACCATAAATTTTCAATCTTCCGCCGATTTCTAGTATGGGCGTAGGAACAAAACTCTGTAGGTATAGTTATTTCAGTTTTATCGTCATTATAGCAGATACAGAATAAAGAAAAAGAATTGTCCTCCAAGTAATGTACGTATATTCCAAAAAAATAATAACTTAAAGTAAATTAGAGGATTGCAGATCAGGGCAAACCAGCCTGCAAAATAACGTTTCCAGAATGAATATTTAAACATCTATGACTCGAGCAACGTATTTATACAAACACAAATGTTTGTCCAACACGGGATTAGGAAAAGCCCTCCGTTTCAAAAGTAGACTGACCAACAACTAGGCTACGGTAGCCTCTTATCTTTGATATCCAGCAAACAATATAATTTACACATTAGACATAATGAGTTTCTGATTACATTAGTATAATACATGACTTGCCCAACACCTTTGAAGTTCACACGTTTAATTAATATATAGGAATTGGTTCACGCGTCGCTGATTTTAGTAACTTGGTTTGTTAAACCTACTCAACAATAACTGTTTGTTACATATTTTGGGAATTCAGTAGCACTTTTGTTTCATATCACATTTTCTCTTCATCTTAGGTTTAGTTAGTTATTGCTGCTTATGATTAGGGTTTAAGTACATGAGAACGTCTATTGTAATTCTTACAGCCGGAACAGAGTTTGCTCATTAAATGCGTCTTGTATAATGCACAAGATATTAAAAAAAATATCATAAAAGGAAAATAAAATTTACTTCTCGAAAGCCGCGTTTATAAATTCACCATCGTATCAAAGTTCCTCTGGAAGAGAAGAAATCCACGAAAGAAACTCGGTAGGTATCCTATTTTCGTTTTCATTTATCTACCACATATTATAGTTACAAATTTTTTGAACGGCGTACAGCATATTTACACAGACAAACAAAGCGCATTTTAAAATGATAAGAAAAAAAGTCAAGGAAGAAAAAATAACTGATATGACCACCCACAAACATCGCCTGTTCCTAAGAATGATACATGAGCCAAATAAAGGAAAGTGGCAGACGTTTTGCGCAAGCCTAAGGTCTGTATTTTCACGAAGAAAAAATCTATCATCAAAGAGATTAATCAGAATATACATACATATATAGAAAAAAATTCGTCACGCCATTCTCAACACAGGGGTAGACAGAGGTCTAGACAATAAATCCTTTCTACCCACTTTTATTGGGACAACCTGTCAGGTGGTGAGCCTGTCGCCGTGTTTATGTCCAAGACAAATAAAAAAATTTGAAAAATCCCTTGGTATAAGCCTACCTACCTGGGAAATGAACACGGATCTCTTGATTCGAATTCGTATAACCTAAACAACTCGACTATCGAGAACAGTAAATATCTTTAAAAAATTAATGTTTTCGAATAGTGTTTTTTGTTACAAACATATTACATAGTGTAGGTAGTTAATCTTACTAGATAATCTAACTTTATAGATATGTCTCTATCCACATCTAATGCATTGTTCAATTAAAAACAATAATAATTCTAGAAGAAATGATTTTTCTGTTACCTCATTCCGTAAATGTGTATTTTTAGACATTCTATTCACGTCGAACAGTAGTCGTGTACCGTATTCATTGCTTATATCTTCAGGTAGCATTAGTAACTGAATAAAATAATTAAAGAATATAGCTTTAACAAAACAACATAAAATATTCCATATTCAAATTAGAAGAACACGAGCTAACTTTGAATTAAAATCACAATAGTATTAAATTAATTCGCAAGTACGACTTCAGTAGTTATCTTATAGTTTTCATTATATATTCATTAACAAATTAAATTGTATTTAATACTACAGCAGGGATTAATCTACATAAACTTGTTATAAACCGAGTGTTATCTAGAATTAGTTTCATTTAAATTTACAAAGCTCCCTCAATAGAACACTCTCTGGCCAATATCTCAAGGAACAAACAAGAACAAGTTTCTAAATCAGCGTAACCATGCGAGCAACTTTACCGGACTAATCCGGTTTCTATTCCAGTTCGCGCCGGTTGTAATCCAGTTCACAGCGGTTTTGTCCGGTCCACGCCGATTTGATTTGAAATTATAAACAAGCGGTTAAGTTAGTATGTACGTCCGAAAAGGGATTTAAGTTTGACATTCAAGCAATACAACAAGTATATCTTGAATTGAAACTGAAAATCGAAACATACTTACGGGATATACAAATGACAGAGGTTCGATCCCCGGGCCAGCATCACTAAAATTGTTAACAGCAATATTAATTGCTGGAATTATCACAAGGTTGGCGGTGAAGGATCACATCGCGAAGAAACCTGCACGCCTGAGAATTGATTATGAAAAAACATTTTCAAAGAGTTTCGTAGTACGCCTACCAGCAATGGAGCAACGTGGCGAAAGTTCTTGTTCTTATTTAACACACCCGCAATACCAGAGGCATAGCAGATGCGTTGCCGGCCTTAGTGTGCCTCCCCACCCCCCAACCCCACCCTCCAGAATTCAGGAGGGGTGTGGGCCTCCGGTTACCTGCACTCATCAGACGAAACGAAGAAGTTTTTCAGACTTCTACTTCACGCCGGTATTCTGAGAGGTCGTGGTACTTCCCCCGTCGAGCCGGCCCATTCATGCAACAACAAAAGCTGATGCGTGGCTCTACCACTGTTGAATATTTGAGAGATGCTCAAATACGTTAGAGACGACCGATTTCTAGCAGTGGGTATTCACAGGCTACTTTACTTTATATAAGATATTTCAAAGAACTTAACAGGAAGATGAAAAGTAGAAGATTAAGTAATACACAGGAGTAGCCAGAGACCAGACATCGTAGTCCTTTAACTAAGTAAAAATTTATCCTTTTCATCACAATCCACCGAAGATTATTTCTGGACAACAGACAAGTGGTGCGCCTGTCGTCGTCTTTATATTAGTTTTTGGGAAACTCATTGGTACTCATTGGTACGAGTCCGGGTTTCTTAACTCTAATTCTGATCACTGTCTCGGCTATCGTGATGGCCATAAAGCCAACAGAGTTTAGATAAAATTTTAATTCCTAAAAAAGACGAAATTTCGAATGAAATGCCACGAACATAATTTATGATTAATGTCAATGGAACTTTAGAACGCTTAAACTTTAAAGACAGCCTACTTCACTAATTTGTTTGCGACCCCAACAGAAGAAATAAATTCGAAAAATTATTTAATGCGACTTGGTTACGTCGTAAATTATTTTCTAGGTCTATATGAACAGGGTTTAAATTGCAAACATAATCCAGTGCAGAAACTCACAACACTGAATTATTTTTATTTGTCATCGATAAAATTGTACGACCCCATAAAAATTCACAGGTCAACTGAAAAATGAACGATTTAGTGGTTTTAAACGGTCGAAATCATAAAACGTGTAGATAAATAAAAAGTTAAGAGCTTCGCCGCGCGTAAGTTTTATTACTCTTCAGATTCAATTCTTGTGAAGTAAAATAATTTAGTCCATTTCAAAATCATAAACAAATAAATAAATGCGGACAACATCACATACACTGCTATGATCCCAAAGTAGCTAAAGGACGAATGTTTTGGAATCAGAGACCGCGAATGATTTAACTTTAAATACATCAATTCATCTAGATTTTTATTTTCGTAATTTTTATTTTCATGCTCTCCCAATACTGGGTTAGGCAGAGGCCGAGACAATTTAGTTCTTTCGATCCACATTTTACCGGACCTTATTTTGAGACAACGTAACAGGTGCTGCGCCTGTCATATTCAAGCCAACGATATAAATCTTTTGAAATAAGCTTTTGAAAAAACTTTCTGGTACGAGATCTATTTCCTTGAGATCGATCTTTAGTCTTTGCACGAATTCCGATCGGCCAACTACTCGGCTATCGTGACTTTTTTACTATAAACATTTTATGTGAAAATTTGTGGTGAATTTAGGTAAATTCGAAGTAACCACACGAGACAGATTAGTGTTAGCCGCACAAGAGATCATTGCACAACCCGGAATCAAATCCAACAAACAAATGTCTGCGTACGATAAATTTAATTCGGGCAACACGCAAACCGGGTTAATCCCACCGTGATAGAATGCGGGCAACGTCGAGGATCTCGCCCAACTCATTGTTGCTTTAAATCATTGGCGACTAAATAGACTGCGGGAAAGCTTCTGTTGAGACACATTAAACAACGACATTCGGATTTTATACACAGCAACATTCACGACAATCTGAATATTATATGGTTTTAATGTTTCTTTACTTTCATGCATTTGCAAAACACAGAGAGAGAGGTCGAGACAATTAATTAATTTCGATTCAGCCTTCACCGAAGCTTATTTGTGACAACGTAACATGGATGCAACGATTATCGCAGTCTTAGTGTCCAAGGAAACGGCACAATATGCTAACAAGTTTTATCTAAGTTAATATGTATCTAATATAATAACTTAGATAAATATTCATATGTACATATAAACGATTACGATATATCCATGACTCGAGTACAAACATTCATATTTGCCACACAAATGCGGCTAGAGGAATTTAAACTCGCAACCCGGAACTTCGTAGGCAGGGTCATTAACTACCAACTATGCTATCGAGTTTAATTTGAAAGCAAGCAGAGAAAAAATTAAACTATAAATGTACGTAAGCATACATAAACATGTATAGAACTCAGGACCACATTTTACCCCAGATTTAACAAATGACAATGCAGTTCGTGAAAGTTAGTACGCAAACTATAAAATATACGGTAAGGTTGACTGGTAAAGAATGCCACCAGGCATTAAGTCCGCCCATTGTAGCCCTTAGTATAAGGTGTAACAAATAAATACGTTAAAAAGAACATGAGAAGGTGTTTCAGTTGTGGGAGTCTTACCACGTTACAGCCTAAATCATGAATTCGGCTGGTCGCCTTCGTCAGTTGATTTTATTTAAATATTTTTTACTTTAATAACAAGAAACACAGCGCATTATACTTAAACATAATCACCAAAACGTAAATCATAGTAACGGATCATAAAATTGTTTCGTGATAAACGACGTTTCATGAAATAAAAAAAATACTATTTAAATATTTTACACTTTTGTAAATGATACAAATAAATATACAGTGAAATAGAATTTCATCAAAAGAAATGCAGTCTTGACATAAAAATAATAGAAATTATAGTCTCTTAAGTCATATATACTCAAAATAATTTACAAAATAGGTGGTCTTACAAAACGCATTGAAATTTACTTGAATTAATTTATGATATTTACGGTTCGAAGGAAATGAGATATAAAACATCTGTGGTGTTATATAGAGAAAAAATCGATATGTCTACGACATTGAGATAAAAGAACTATTAAAGGTGACTTTGTAAGACACTTCTATGAACGAAAATTGATTTAAAAAATATTTTAAAGATTCAAACCAATTTACTTTTAATTTTTTAAATCATGTATATGAATAATAAATTTCTGATTTTACATCTTTGATGAATCATACAAAACTAATGGAACATAAGGCAGCCTTAATGCTAAAAGCTCTGCCAGTCAACCTTATAGCACTGGGAAAACATTAAAAGCAGTTGCAAAAAGTAATCTTCCAAAACTTTCACAATATAATACAAACCACAACTTCTGAATAATATTCGATAAAATTTGAATAGTTCAAATGGAAAGGCCAATACTTTTATTAAAGTCCATACTTTACTGTCTCCTTCACACAACAAAATAAATGATTGCCTTTTCCAAGCAACAACCGCATCTTAGAGAGAAATTCAAGAGAGACTCGTATATAGGAAATTCAGAGAAATAAACTGTGAGCGAATCTACAACTATGTTGAAAGTCTGAGTCAATATGGAAAATACTGGAAACTGAATATAGAATTGTGAACCATCTGAAGGAATAAAATGATACGTAAATTGTAAATTTTAAGAATTAAAGCCATTTTAAAGGCGTAGTAAATAAATGACATAAATTATGAAACATTTATCTAACATCAAAATCGTCAAGGCATATTTTAATTAAAATTTTACTTAACCATATCACAAAAATTTCCATAGGACAAGCTATTTCAATAATTATTCAGTCACATCAGACAGGTTCAGCAATATTATTTAGATTAAACCGAAGGCATTACTTGAACAAGTCATAAACAGCTAACTAAAATAGCAAAACAGTAAAAGTTATGAAAAGTCATTGTTAAGGCCACTGTACCAAGACGATAAATACAGATAATAAAACAAAAACAGCGCCGATAAATCAAATGGGCCATCAAGAAAAGGCAGAGCCACATGCGCGGCCGGAGACCGACGGCAAAAGGCATTCTGATGCTAAGCCGTTGAAGTCTTGCTGGAAATATTATTCCCTTAGCAATTCCCGTGAATCGCGACGCGACGTGCCGCTATTTCTACAAAATCAATAGGCAAGACGTAACAAAACAAAATATTCAATATGGATGAGGTATTTTAAACGATACATTGTTATGTGATGCACAAAATGCTAATTCTGCGATTCATTTAAGTACGTCCATTTAGTGTTTAGTATTGTCATGACAATAAAGTAATTTTAAATGAAACCGACACGAATGCATGCGCCTCGCATTAAATAATTTCCGCCACACGAATCCAATGATTTATTGAAATTTAGTGAATAGTAGTGTTTGCACTAATTAAAAAGGAAACTTTTCGATTTTACCGAAAATATATTTATTTTATGCTCACTTACAACATAAAAATACGTGGGAGTGAACTATACAATGGTTTTGGGTGGACCGCGATTAATTTTTGTCGGAAGGGAAAGTCAGGAAAGCGTACTCTGATCCCAAAAAATTAGATCAGAAGAACAAAGTAACCATAGATAAATATGGTAAAGGGGTTAGAATATGCGACCCCTTTTCTTGCCGCGGGTGTCGAAAGAGGCGACTAAGAGAAATAATCCATGAATGGTGACCGGCGACCGGATTAACCGTCTAGAAATATATCGGACCAAAATTAAGCAGAACTCTAACGAGTAGAACTATCCGCTTGCCAAGCGTGGCGGAAGAAAATCCACCTTATTTGGGAGGCCATGTCCAGAAATAGATTTAAACAGACAGTAATGTACCTACGGTACCCAAATTACAAACAAATATGAGTGAGAGAAAATAGGAAGACTAATTTCTTTCTTTCTGCTTTCATTTACAATTTAAAAATCTTTTTCCGAACAACTGACTCCGAATAATTCCGGACAGCCATTTTAAACAATTTGAGGTGACGATAATAATATTGAAACTCCAAATAGACTTGGAGACAATAATGGCTCACCGCGCAGCAGTTTCTAAAACGAAATCAATACAATTTTCAACAGACCAAACGTTAAACTAGAATTAGCGAATTCAAGAAAGATACCTGCTCCAAAATAGGAGCTATTTTCGGTGTTCGTAACCCACATTTCACTTTACTACCGTTCGAATAGCAAGTAAATTCAACACTAGCAAATACAGACTTAAATTTCCAGACTTAGATCAGATTTACAATGTAATCATGTTATTTAGTTACATGAATTATTTTATACGTCATGCAAAAGTAAACTTATGTGGTTTTAGATAGCGGCGGCGATTGTTCATTTTCTGTGTTATTTTCCGAAAATAAGTTAATTTCGATGTGTGTTGTGCAATTATTCTTTTCTACTACAGGGAAATAATGAGATTTGGTACCAGATTATGCCTAGATAAAATTCTTCTAAAATTCTACACGTTTACAGCGTATCAAGAGTCTACAGCTGAATATAGGCTTCCCCTAAAATTTGCTACAAAAACAGTCCTCAGCCAATTACATGATGCTCACCCACCAGTTCGCCAATCATGGCTATGACAAAATCCTCTTAAATTCTTCTTGTTGCAAATTACCTAACTACTCTAAGAACTTGTCATATAAAAGCGGTTTTGTGTAAGCTTTCACATGATAAGCTGTAAGTTGATAACAATGTACATTTCTTATTCGGTCTTAATCATTACGTAACACATATCTTTTAAAATTTTGAAATAAATCAATGATAATTGTTCGTTTTAAAACAATATTTAAAGTATTTCCATTAAATGCATTACAGCACGCAGTCACACTTGGTTCTTGCTGTCGCCCTGTCGTCGCTCCGCTCCGCTTTGCATGTTGGTACATATAGCTTAATTTAAATTTGGCGTCTCCCGTCATTCATACAACGAAAGTTGTAATATTTCGACGTAACTATTTGCCGAGTTAATGGTGATGAAACGGCCTGATGGCGATGTACAAATTAAAAATTTAACGCAATCGTCACATCGCACTGTTATGTGCTATTATGAATAACGATAATAGTTTATACGCTAGTTAATATTCCGGTTTATATCTCTTTTCAGTGTATATTTTATTTACACTAACATAACATGAATAAAGTAACTCTCTCACTAAAATTTTATGAATAGATACGATTATGAGTATGTCAAGCAGAGGGACGTATCCTGTAACAATATTTTTTCGTTATGTAATCCTTATCGAAAATGAGAAGCAAAGAACCAGGTAAGAAAGTACACAGATACACAGGTTTCTATTCACCACTGAGAACATGTCGAAGTTAGTGCTTTAGAATCGAACTTTGTCACTCGCGTAAAAAACCGAGCAGTCTGACCTCAAGACTATCAAGCCGTAAGTGAATAAATAAATAAATATCTTCACGCAATTCCCAATACAGGGTAGACAGAGGTCAAGTCTAGACAATTAAGTCCCAATTAAGTAATTAAGAGTTGTTGGGTGGTCGGAATTTCGAGTCGAGAGACCCGAGTTCGATCCCCAGGTGGCAGTACCAATGAGTTTTTCAAAAACTTATGTACGAATTTCATCGTTGGCTTGGACATAAAGGCGGCGACGGGCTCACCACCTGTCACGTTGTCCCGAAAATATCTTCGGTGGAAGGTGGGTCAAAGCCGTAAGTAAAAGCATTTAATAGCATCTCTTACATTTGTCTACATTTGGGATGATAATTAAGGATTGACATAAAATTTCTGTTTTTAGTTGCGGAAAAGTGTCTTGACCGCAATCTTTATACATTTAGCTATTTGCAGTCTGAACAAAAATTACAAAATCCTACGTTTTACACAATTATACGTGTATTCAAATTTAAGTTACAAAAGAAACGTTCCGTATAAATTCTTGTATCATAGGGTCATGAAATACCTCCGTAGCATAACAATAATTTTAGCAAGAATAATGTCCGAAAACCGTGAATGGTTACTTTTAATAAAACAAACACAACCCTATATACGAAAAGGGATGATTATGAGAAAAGATGAAACATGTTTAAGCACTTATAATTATTTCACTATTACTTTACAGACAATATAACTCTTATGTAAAAACACTTATATATAGTGACGATAGATAGAAAGATACTCGGGGTTGGGTCATCGGAATTCAGATCAAGGGGCTTGAGTTCGATTTCCAAAGCGAATTTGTTTTCAAAACTTATGTACGATTATGTCTTATGTATTTATAATTTTAATTATTATAATTTTATTATAGTTGTCTAGATCTCAGTCTACCTCTGTATTGGGAATGGCGTGAAGATATTTTTTGTGTACAATATATACAAATGGAAAAAAAAAATTTCAGTCCTGTGGTTAATTCTGACACAGACACTAGATAAAAATTTTTCATCATTATTATAACGACAAGTAATCCACTGCAGAACATTGGCCTCTGGCCTGTAGAGAGGAGGGTTTGCTGTAATCGCCATTCTTGGCATGCGGATTGGCGATCGTAGTAACAGGCAGCTTAGACGCTGCTGCCTGTCACCGCACGGCAGAATTTTGGTAAAATATTTTTGTATGCATATGTTTTCATGTTACGTATATCGTTTTATATTATATTTCTTATATCTAGTATTTTTGAGATAATTATCCCGTCATCGATTGGTAGCCGATGAAAGACTTTTCTTAGTCACCTTTATACACCCGTTTATACCCCGGGTTGTTATATACTTACGCTCATAAACCAAAGCAAAATTATTTCAAACAAGTGTGGACACAAATGTATATAGTATAATAAGGCTTTTAACTGTTAATGTTAATGTTACAAATGGCATCATTTTTACCTCGTTCAAGATAGGGTTCAGTCAATTAGAAATAGCTCACTTATTTCGACCGAATGTCGAAAAGGAATAAATTTACAATATCGTAATTGAACAGCGCAGAGTGGAGTTACTAATGAAGGAGATGAGAGCACGTGAATTCTCAATATGTTAAGTAAGGTTCACGAATCCAATTTTATCGTAGCGCTTCAGAGTAAGGACTCTTAAAATATTTACGATAGTTGGCATTTATTGTGGCCAGTTATATGGTGTACAAAATTTATGTGATTTTTGCAAATTCTTATTGCTAATCCTCCAGTACATTCCATAAATGTTCTTTATTTACTTACATGTTATTCCATAAAATATTTAGTAATATGAAGTACAAAACATCTAGGACGAACTATGACCTCACTACATTTTACCAGTACTCGAAAATTTATGAAATTTATTCTGTATATCCACACAACGTGTCTAAAACATATTAGATCTCTTACCAATAAATATGTTAAGAAATAGTCACATTCTTAATTAACCTTATAATGTACCGTTAATGACTATAACAAGTATGGAACGAGAGCAGGATAAATATTTTAAAGTATAAAGAACTCCAGTCTTAATAATGTCAAGACATTTACAATGGTTTCAAATTTAATTGGTATTGGAATCAGCTAATCAAAAACAGAAATAAAAAAAATAATTAAAATAGCCACGACAGCCGAGTGGTTGGGTGGTCGGAATTTCGAGTCAAGAGACCCGAGTTCGATCCCAGGTGACAGGCTCGTACCAATGGGTTTTCAAAACTTATGTACGAATATCGTTGGCTTGGACATAAAAACGGAGACAGGCTCACCACCTGTCACGTTGTCTCGAAAATATATTTGGTGAAAGGTGGGTCGAAGGGACTTAATTGTCTAGACTCGACCTCTGTCTACCCTGTATTGGGAATTGCGTGAAGATATTTTTTAATTTTTTTATCATTAAAACAAAAAGTGAGCGAGGCATTATACTCGTACCTCACTAGTAAATAAATAAATATTTGTATGTGTGTGTATCTTCACACAATTCCCAATACAGGAGTAGACAGAGGTCTATTCTAATCGATATAATATCTAATATTCTAATCGACAATCAGAGCGCAATTAAATTTTAATTTATTTTCTAAAAACTATTCCTTTGATCATGTTTACGTTATTTCTTTTATTTTTTCGATTTACACAACCAATTTGATATGTGAGTGAACTAAAACTACGTCGGGAAATAAAAATACTTTGTAAAAACTTATTAAAAACTCGATAAAATTCGAAAATCGTTTTATTTAAAAATGTTAGTTATACTCAATTAAACATAATTGAGAGAAAACATATAATTAAAAAAAATTGATTAACGTTTTTCTTTTTTTTAAATACAATGCATATTTTTGGAGAAAGAATAGCAGTCATGCGTTCAGCTCACCTGATGATGATTAATCAGCACTCACATTCACTTTCCTAGGGGAGGTGTAAGTTCTGACTTGAACAAAGAATGTTGAAGGTGGTGAGGAGGGTAGAGGTATAGGTCTCAGCTAACCTCATTAACAAAAAAGGAGACGCACAAAACGCTTATATATCACGCCATAATTCCCCAAGACCATGTCTAAATCTGAGGCCCATTTTACTATAACAAAGATAAATTAACATAATAAGCATTAATAAGCAACAAGACATACAAAGAAGGATCGTTTACAGACACAAAACTGTTGTTACAGAAGCTCTATCTATACCTAGAACGGTCCGCAATTCGAAATGGTTGAAACAAAACAATAAATTTGATTATTCATTTACGTGCGTCCCGCGCCGACATCTCCGCTAAGGGACAGACGCAAAAACGAAACAACGAAAACCCAAATTGAACTCTGCTCTGTGACAGGAGTGGTCGCAGTTCGGAGCATTCATTTGGCAATCAATCAAATACGTCTGCTTCCAACATTCATCTTTCCCTTAAATTCATTTTAGCATTACTGTTCTATACAATATTTCATAGGCGATGTTTCATTTAACAATAAAGACGAACCAATAGCCTAGTTGATAGTAGCAGATGGGTTGCGGGTTCGAATCCCGCTGAGTGCAGTCAACTTTTGAGTAGACAGAGGTCTGGCCACCGGTCTCGGTAGAGAGAGGACACTAAGTCCTTACGACCGTCACCTTCCACTGAAGAGATTTATTTGGATAACGTATCAGGTGGTGAGCCTGTCGCCGTCTTTATATCAATCAATGATATAAATCGTACATAAATTTTGAAAAAACCTATTTGTATGAGTCAAACGTATCGAACTCGGGTCTCTGACACGAATTCCGATCACCATCCACTCGGCAATCGTGACTAGGTGGTTGACATCATATTTAGAAAATAGAACTCAGGTCATTGCAGTTAAGGGCTTTGTTCCGGTTGACTCTGGAGTTCCTCTGGGTTCGCATCTCGGACGGTTCTAAATGTTTTGTTCTCGGTTATCTAAATGTTTTAAATACTCTTCTATTTTACTTTATGTAGACGATGCTAAAATTTTTAAAATCATTAAAAATCCGCAGGATTGTGTTCTACTACAAGAAGATGTACTTAGATTATTGCGTACTGTAGTGTAAATAAATTAAAACTTAATATTGAAAAAAGCAACACTATAACCTTTTCTCGAAAAAAAAATATCAATAACTTTTGATGATAAACTGACAAATGAAAAAATTATAAGAGTGTCTCAAATACAAGATTTAAGTGTCCAATTAGATCAAGAACTTTTATTTGCTTTTCACATTAAATACATTGTTGCAAAAGCTTATAGTATGTTGGGTTTCATTTTTCGCCAAAGTAACGTCTTTAAAAATCGAAAAACTTTGTTACTATTATATTATTCTTTACCTCGATTACATTTAGAATATGCCTATACGACATGGAATCCCCAATACGCAATCTATATCGACTCTAATTCTAGATAATTTAGTTGATTCACCATACCTTTTAAGCAAAAAATTTTTTAGATGTGGGCATCGTACAAAATTGAAAGTGTTTTTTTCAAACCAACAAGTAGAACCAATTATTCAAAAAATTGTTTTTAGATTAGAGCTAGTTCAACCCATAACGTTAAGTATCTGCATTAAATTTTTAATGCAGTAAAAAAGGTAAACCAATGTTATAACTATAGCATTTATACTTATAACATTGATTTACCTTATTTTTTCTATATTTGTTTTGTAATTAACTAACTTAATTATAGAAGTAAACTGTTATTTGATAGAGAGTCAACTACTTAACATGTAAGATACTATGTGTAGAACTACTTTAACTTTGTTACTTAAGTGCTAATTATATGTCGTTACAGTCTGTTTACGCAATGCTATGTTTTATTCTGCAGTGGAAACTGTCTTGGCTTATGTATTAACCTTATTGTATATTATTGTGTATAAAACGTTTCGTTTGCCACAAATAAATAACTAAATAAACATCCACTTTAGTAGAACATACACATTAGTTTCACAAATACCCCTAGTAGAATTCGAAATCACAACCCTTAGCTTTGAAGGCTAAATCATTAGGAATTAGGCTACCGGGTCATCGAGTACAGTTCTATGACCTAATCCATAACGTCAATGTTATAACAGATCTAGTTTCAATTGTTTTACGCTATTGATAGCTATATTTAGCGTGTTTGTGGTTTTAAATTGTAAACATATCGACCGATCGTACTCAATTACGTCTGAATTGGAATTGGAATTATTTATGTCGACATCGACAACGAAGCAACGACTCAAAACAGACGTTATTAAGACTTTATCGACGAGACACAGAGAAATTCATTAACTAACCTATTTAAATGATAAGTACCAGGTTTTGTTGTTGAGAAATAGATGGCGCTTTTATACATTCTCGATATTTATTAGTAATTTCTTTTTTTCGTACATATACGTATTTTCTCAAAGACTAAATCTATTCATATAATTGGGATGTAAAACACAATCTTTCTTTTCACCAGAGTTTATTTGGGACAAAGTGACAGGTGGAGAGCCTATCGTCGTCTTAGAATTCTTACAAGAGTTTGGGAAAAACTCATTATACGAGCGTTCCTCGTGGGGATAGAACTCGGCTCTCCTGATCCAATTCCTATGGGCCAACTTCTCGGTTGACGCCGATATTGATGTAACATCTTTTTAAAGGAAGGCTTGAAAAGTAAGTAAAATAAATACAAGAATAAATTGAACGACGAAGCGCATTGCAACGAAGCGCAAGCGAGACGAAGCGCATTGCAACGATGTCATCGTTGAAACTTAAACGAAGTTTTGCACTTTAATTCGTAGTAATGTAAATTGAAATAAAGTCGGGGCAGCCGGCATAGCAAATATACCCGCAACTTAGTCAAAGACGCATTTGAATACAGAAATGAAAATGCGACGAACTTAAACATATTTGAAGTGGGTAGAATCCTCTCTGTACATTCCGAGATAGTTGTGGTTCATATAGTTAGGTATGAAGTTGCTTATCCCACCGCATACGGAGTAACCTGCATACCTGATGATCATTTGCATTCTATTATTGTCTACTAGCTGTCCCACGCGGCTTCGCATGCGGTATAACACTTAACGCAGAATCCTAATTATTTTCTAAAATGGTAAATTTTAAAAAAGTAGCTTAAGTTACTACTTATAACATCAGCAAATATTTTTGACAATTTTTTTTTTTCGTAAAAAATATTTTTTTAAATTAAAATTGTTACTTCTGATATCTCCAAGAATATGTGTACAAAGTTCCATGGTGATCGGTTGAGTAGTTTTCGCGTGAAAGCGTAACAAACAAACTTACATTCACTTTTATCATATTAGTAGGGATTACCGGGTTGCCAAAAAGGCATGTAAGTTTTAGATATAATGTTGCCCGTCATATCTGAACATATATTTTTAATGAATATTATAAATGTCACAGTGACATTGTCACGCTTAACCACTAAGCCGATTTTAAAAATTCTTGCTTAAATAGAAACCTACATTAGGTAGCGAGAAAAAAGGCTGTATTTCTTTTAAATAAGAGATCCCTATGAAAATAGTAATAATGAACCTACCTAAGGTATCTATAATTTGCCTAGAATAGTCTTAATTTGACGAGCGCTGCAATTTCTTGTTTGTTACAAAATATGCAACATGTAAAATTGTTGTTAAAATTGTTATTGGGACCCTGCCCATATCAGTTGATTTTATTATATTTATTATTTACTAGCTGCCTTGCGACTTTTCCTCCTGTTTAACACGCATAACCCTAATAATTTTAACATCAGCAGCATCTAAGTTGCGAAGACATCTGATTGCCTAACATGGCAATTTAAGACTTAGTAATATTTAAACTTCTAGTTAATATTAAGATATGGTAGCTAACATGTTTAGATTAATAATTAACATATCATCCGCCCTTTTAGCCACGGCTTTATATAAAGATTTTATAATAGAAAAGTTTATTTAATACTGCAGTAAAGAGGTTTTATCCAGAATTTCGGCCGGCAACAGACTTTTCATATTTTTCACAGCTCCACAACTAAGACCATATATTTGAAGTGCAGACAATTCATTTTCAAATAGCGGACGAGAGCGGTCGGCGGAGTTGGCGCGACTTGGGAACTTTCCCGAAAGTTTTACGTGAACTTTTCATATTCGCATCCGTTGGACCGGTCCGACTCTACGTTAAATTCCATAATTCGACCTCGTGAGCTTCAATGCGAGATCTTCATATATCTCCATGACTTCGTTCGCGGTTTTTGTGGATTGGTTTGTGTTCTTGATATGTCTGTTTTAGTTTTCAACATAGAGTAGTATTGTATTGGCAAACGATCGCAATGAAAGAGGTTATTGATACTCGTAGATCAGTTTTTTAAAAAAAAAAAATATCTTCACGCAATTCCCAATACAGGGGTAGACAGAGGTCAAGTCTAGACAATTATGTCCCTTCGACCCACCTTCTACCGAAGATATTTTCGTGACAACGTGACAGGTGGGGAGCCCGTCGCCGTCTTTATGTCCAAGCCAACGATGAAATTCGTACATAAGTTTTTGAAAAACTGATTGGTACTGCCACCTGGGGATCGAACTCGGGTCTCTCGACTCGAAATTCCGACCACCCAACAACTCGGCTATCGTGACTTTTTTTGTTAGATCAGTTTTTTGTTATTTAAAATAAGCAGACCGGTGACGGGCAGCAGCGTTCAAGGTGTAAGCTGTCTGGTATCCGTTTCCTTAACTGGTTTTTTAAGTCAAAAAGCAGGCCGGCCTTGTCATAGTCCAGCAGTAGACTATTTAAGATCATTATATATTGAAAAGTCACGATAGCCGAGTGGTAGGGTGGTCGGAATGTCGAGTCAAAAGACCCGAGTTCGATCCCCAGATGGCAGGCTCGTATCAATGAGTTTTTCAAAAACTAATGTACTAATTATGTCATTGGCTCAGAAATAAAGACGGCGACGAGCTCACAACCTGTCACGTTGTCCCAAAAATATCTTCGGTGAAAGGTGGGTCGGAGGACTCAATTGTCTATACTAGACCTCTGTATTGGGAATTTCGTGAAGATATTTATTTTAATTATTATATTATATATTGACGACCTCCGTGGACGAGTGGCGTAAACACTTCTTTCAAGGTATCGCCATCTTGAGGTCCCGGGTTGGATTCTCGGTCGGGTCAATGTAGAAAAACCACTTTTTCTACCTTTTCTCTGGGTATTTGCGGTGTCTTCGTTGTTTCAGATTCCCATACCTCAATTGCTTTAGCGTCTTACATTGGGGTCGGAGCAATGTATGTGATGCTGTCCCTATTTATATATGTATTTATTTATTTGTTAATTATTATTATGTTTATGTATGTATTTATTTATATAAATACATATTACTTTACTTTATCACCATCATGTGCGAAAAAAATAAGTTAGTAAGTGTATGTATATATATATCTTTCAACATTTCTACTTTGCCTCGAATTTTTATGTATTAAATACTTTTTTTTCTTTTCCTTTAGTTAATTTAGAATGATTCATAATTTTTCACCACAACCGAATCAAATGACCCCAGCCTGTCATCGTACATAGCTCCGCACAGTTGGGAACCGTAATTTAATACTCAGGAATGTTTCTTACAACCGCGTTGGAAACGGAAGTGGGTAGGGGCGACGGAGCGGCCGGTTGTTTCGTTGTAACTCGGGGAGGTGCTTAGGCTCCGACAAATGTAGCTCACTTCTAAAGTGAATGCGGGCATTGAGATGTCATGTTAATTGCGAAAAAAAAAACCTAGGCGTATATTTATAGCTATGGTTGTTATGGTTGTTTTACAAATATCTTACATGATGTAACTTTAATTTCGGCCTGCGATTTCGTGCACGAACTTTATTGATATTTCCGAAAAATATTTTGAAATACAGGGATAACTAGTGGCTTATATATATATATATATATATATATATATATATATATATATATATATATATATATATATATATATATATATATATATATATATATATATATATATATATATATATATATATATATATATATACAGATCCTAAATGCTACAAATAAAAGTACTAATCATATGCAAAGCCTGCAATTTTAGGATAAAGAGTATCCTATACTCTCGGTAGTCAGATTATAAGCTGTTTGTCGAAATACATCTAAATCCTTCCAACAGTTTTGCCAACATCAACAGTTTACATACATACAACAGCCTGTAAAAGTCCAGTGCAGGACATCCGTCTCTCTCGTAAGGGAGGCAGGTCCTTTATCTATTTATGCTAGGTTTGCGGATTGGTGTTGTCAGTACCAGACACTTCGCACCAAACACATACGGTTTTTAATGAGTAATTTAAAGTGTAATATATTTTTACAAACACATACCTCATTAAGTACCTACTTAGATCAAAACCGAAATAAGAAATTCTTCAAAATTAGAATATAGGTAGATTTTAAATTTATGCTAAGTACCATAAATTTTCAATCTTCCGCCGATTTCTAGTATGGGCGTAGGAACAAAACTCTGTAGGTATAGTTATTTCAGTTTTATCGTCATTATAGCAGATACAGAATAAAGAAAAAGAATTGTCCTCCAAGTAATGTACGTATATTCCAAAAAAATAATAACTTAAAGTAAATTAGAGGATTGCAGATCAGGGCAAACCAGCCTGCAAAATAACGTTTCCAGAATGAATATTTAAACATCTATGACTCGAGCAACGTATTTATACAAACACAAATGTTTGTCCAACACGGGATTAGGAAAAGCCCTCCGTTTCAAAAGTAGACTGACCAACAACTAGGCTACGGTAGCCTCTTATCTTTGATATCCAGCAAACAATATAATTTACACATTAGACATAATGAGTTTCTGATTACATTAGTATAATACATGACTTGCCCAACACCTTTGAAGTTCACACGTTTAATTAATATATAGGAATTGGTTCACGCGTCGCTGATTTTAGTAACTTGGTTTGTTAAACCTACTCAACAATAACTGTTTGTTACATATTTTGGGAATTCAGCACTTTTGTTTCATATCACATTTTCTCTTCATCTTAGGTTTAGTTAGTTATTGCTGCTTATGATTAGGGTTTAAGTACATGAGAACGTCTATTGTAATTCTTACAGCCGGAACAGAGTTTGCTCATTAAATGCGTCTTGTATAATGCACAAGATATTAAAAAATATCATAAAGGAAAATAAAATTTACTTCTCGAAAGCCGCGTTTATAAATTCACCATCGTATCAAAGTTCCTCTGGAAGAGAAGAAATCCACGAAAGAAACTCGGTAGGTATCCTATTTTCGTTTTCATTTATCTACCACATATTATAGTTACAAATTTTTTGAACGGCGTACAGCATATTTACACAGACAAACAAAGCGCATTTTAAAATGATAAGAAAAAAAGTCAAGGAAGAAAAAATAACTGATATGACCACCCACAAACATCGCCTGTTCCTAAGAATGATACATGAGCCAAATAAAGGAAAGTGGCAGACGTTTTGCGCAAGCCTAAGGTCTGTATTTTCACGAAGAAAAAAATCTATCATCAAAGAGATTAATCAGAATATACATACATATATAGAAAAAAATTCGTCACGCCATTCTCAACACAGGGGTAGACAGAGGTCTAGACAATAAATCCTTTCTACCCACTTTTATTGGGACAACCTGTCAGGTGGTGAGCCTGTCGCCGTGTTTATGTCCAAGACAAATAAAAAAATTTGAAAAATCCCTTGGTATAAGCCTACCTACCTGGGAAATGAACACGGATCTCTTGATTCGAATTCGTATAACCTAAACAACTCGACTATCGAGAACAGTAAATATCTTTAAAAATTAATGTTTTCGAATAGTGTTTTTATTACAAACATATTACATAGTGTAGGTAGTTAATCTTACTAGATAATCTAACTTTATAGATATGTCTCTATCCACATCTAATGCATTGTTCAATTAAAAACAATAATAATTCTAGAAGAAATGATTTTTCTGTTACCTCATTCCGTAAATGTGTATTTTTAGACATTCTATTCACGTCGAACAGTAGTCGTGTACCGTATTCATTGCTTATATCTTCAGGTAGCATTAGTAACTGAATAAAATAATTAAAGAATATAGCTTTAACAAAACAACATAAAATATTCCATATTCAAATTAGAAGAACACGAGCTAACTTTGAATTAAAATCACAATAGTATTAAATTAATTCGCAAGTACGACTTCAGTAGTTATCTTATAGTTTTCATTATATATTCATTAACAAATTAAATTGTATTTAATACTACAGCAGGGATTAATCTACATAAACTTGTTATAAACCGAGTGTTATCTAGAATTAGTTTCATTTAAATTTACAAAGCTCCCTCAATAGAACACTCTCTGGCCAATATCTCAAGGAACAAACAAGAACAAGTTTCTAAATCAGCGTAACCATGCGAGCAACTTTACCGGACTAATCCGGTTTCTATTCCAGTTCGCGCCGGTTGTAATCCAGTTCGCAGCGGTTTTGTCCGGTCCACGCCGATTTGATTTGAAATTATAAACAAGCGGTTAAGTTAGTATGTACGTCCGAAAAGGGATTTAAGTTTGACATTCAAGCAATACAACAAGTATATCTTGAATTGAAACTGAAAATCGAAACATACTTACGGGATATACAAATGACAGAGGTTCGATCCCCGGGCCAGCATCACTAAAATTGTTAACAGCAATATTAATTGCTGGAATTATCACAAGGTTGGCGGTGAAGGATCACATCGCGAAGAAACCTGCACGCCTGAGAATTGATTATGAAAAAACATTTTCAAAGAGTTTCGTAGTACGCCTACCAGCAATGGAGCAACGTGGCGAAAGTTCTTGTTCTTATTTAACACACCCGCAATACCAGAGGCATAGCAGATGCGTTGCCGGCCTTAGTGTGCCTCCCCACCCCCCACCCCCACCCTCCAGAATTCAGGAGGGGTGTGGGCCTCCGGTTACCTGCACTCATCAGACGAAACGAAGAAGTTTTTCAGACTTCTACTTCACGCCGGTATTCTGAGAGGTCGTGGTACTTCCCCCGTCGAGCCGGCCCATTCATGCAACAACAAAAGCTGATGCGTGGCTCTACCACTGTTGAATATTTGAGAGATGCTCAAATACGTTAGAGACGACCGATTTCTAGCAGTGGGTATTCACAGGCTACTTTACTTTATATGAGATATTTCAAAGAACTTAACAGGAAGATGAAAAAGTAGAAGATTAAGTAATACACAGGAGTAGCCAGAGACCAGACATCGTAGTCCTTTAACTAAGTAAAAATTTATCCTTTTCATCACAATCCACCGAAGATTATTTCTGGACAACAGACAAGTGGTGCGCCTGTCGTCGTCTTTATATTAGTTTTTGGGAAACTCATTGGTACTCATTGGTACGAGTCCGGGTTTCTTAACTCTAATTCTGATCACTGTCTCGGCTATCGTGATGGCCATAAAGCCAACAGAGTTTAGATAAAATTTTAATTCCTAAAAAAGACGAAATTTCGAATGAAATGCCACGAACATAATTTATGATTAATGTCAATGGAACTTTAGAACGCTTAAACTTTAAAGACAGCCTACTTCACTAATTTGTTTGCGACCCCAACAGAAGAAATAAATTCGAAAAATTATTTAATGCGACTTGGTTACGTCGTAAATTATTTTCTAGGTCTATATGAACAGGGTTTAAATTGCAAACATAATCCAGTGCAGAAACTCACAACACTGAATTATTTTTATTTGTCATCGATAAAATTGTACGACCCCATAAAATTCACAGGTCAACTGAAAATGAACGATTTAGTGGTTTTAAACGGTCGAAATCATAAAACGTGTAGATAAATAAAAAGTTAAGAGCTTCGCCGCGCGTAAGTTTTATTACTCTTCAGATTCAATTCTTGTGAAGTAAAATAATTTAGTCCATTTCAAAATCATAAACAAATAAATAAATGCGGACAACATCACATACACTTCTATGATCCCAAAGTAGCTAAAGGACGAATGTTTTGGAATCAGAGACCGCGAATGATTTAACTTTAAATACATCAATTCATCTAGATTTTTATTTTCGTAATTTTTATTTTCATGCTCTCCCAATACTGGGTTAGGCAGAGGCCGAGACAATTTAGTTCTTTCGATCCACATTTTACCGGACCTTATTTTGAGACAACGTAACAGGTGCTGCGCCTGTCATATTCAAGCCAACGATATAAATCTTTTGAAATAAGCTTTTGATAAAACTTTCTGGTACGAGATCTATTTCCTTGAGATCGATCTTTAGTCTTTGCACGAATTCCGATCGGCCAACTACTCGGCTATCGTGACTTTTTTACTATAAACATTTTATGTGAAAATTTGTGGTGAATTTAGGTAAATTCGAAGTAACCACACGAGACAGATTAGTGTTAGCCGCACAAGAGATCATTGCACAACCCGGAATCAAATCCAACAAACAAATGTCTGCGTACGATAAATTTAATTCGGGCAACACGCAAACCGGGTTAATCCCACCCGTGATAGAATGCGGGCAAGGTCCCGAGGGATCTCGCCCAACTCATTGTTGCTTTAAATCATTGGCGACTAAATAGACTGCGGGAAAGCTTCTGTTGAGACACATTAAACAACGACATTCGGATTTTATACACAGCAACATTCACGACAATCTGAATATTATATGGTTTTAATGTTTCTTTATTTTCATGCATTTGCAAAATACAGAGAGAGAGGTCGAGACAATTAATTAATTTCGATTCAGCCTTCACCGAAGCTTATTTGTGACAACGTAACATGGATGCAACGATTATCGCAGTCTTAGTGTCCAAGGACGCGGCACAATATGCTAACAAGTTTTATCTAAGTTAATATGTATCTAATATAATAACTTAGATAAATATTCATATGTACATATAAACGATTACGATATATCCATGACTCGAGTACAAACATTCATATTTGCCACACAAATGCGGCTAGAGGAATTTAAACTCGCAACCCGGAACTTCGTAGGCAGGGTCATTAACTACCAACTATGCTATCGAGTTTAATTTGAAAGCAAGCAGAGAAAAAATTAAACTATAAATGTACGTAAGCATACATAAACATGTATAGAACTCAGGACCACATTTTACCCCAGATTTAACAAATGACAATGCAGTTCGTGAAAGTTAGTACGCAAACTATAAAATATACGGTAAGGTTGACTGGTAAAGAATGCCACCAGGCATTAAGTCCGCCCATTGTAGCCCTTAGTATAAGGTGTAACAAATAAATACGTTAAAAAGAACATGAGAAGGTATTTCAGTTGTGGGAGTCTTACCACGTTACAGCCTAAATCATGAATTCGGCTGGTCGCCTTCGTCAGTTGATTTTATTTAAATATTTTTTACTTTAATAACAAGAAACACAGCGCATTATACTTAAACATAATCACCAAAACGTAAATCATAGTAACGGATCATAAAATTGTTTCGTGATAAACGACGTTTCATGAAATAAAAAAATACTATTTAAATATTTTACACTTTTGTAAATGATACAAATAAATATACAGTGAAATAGAATTTCATCAAAAGAAATGCAGTCTTGACATAAAAATAATAGAAATTATAGTCTCTTAAGTCATATATACTCAAAATAATTTACAAAATAGGTGGTCTTACAAAACGCATTGAAATTTACTTGAATTAATTTATGATATTTACGGTTCGAAGGAAATGAGATATAAAACATCTGTGGTGTTATATAGAGAAAAATCGATATGTCTACGACATTGAGATAAAAGAACTATTAAAGGTGACTTTGTAAGACACTTCTATGAACGAAAATTGATTTAAAAAATATTTTAAAGATTCAAACCAATTTACTTTTAATTTTTTAAATCATGTATATGAATAATAAATTTCTGATTTTACATCTTTGATGAATCATACAAAACTAATGGAACATAAGGCAGCCTTAATGCTAAAAGCTCTGCCAGTCAACCTTATAGCACTGGGAAAACATTAAAAGCAGTTGCAAAAAGTAATCTTCCAAAACTTTCACAATATAATACAAACCACAACTTCTGAATAATATTCGATAAAATTTGAATAGTTCAAATGGAAAGGCCAATACTTTTATTAAAGTCCATACTTTACTGTCTCCTTCACACAACAAAATAAATGATTGCCTTTTCCAAGCAACAACCGCATCTTAGAGAGAAATTCAAGAGAGACTCGTATATAGGGAAATTCAGAGAAATAAACTGTGAGCGAATCTACAACTATGTTGAAAGTCTGAGTCAATATGGAAAATACTGGAAACTGAATATAGAATTGTGAACCATCTGAAGGAATAAAATGATACGTAAATTGTAAATTTTAAGAATTAAAGCCATTTTAAAGGCGTAGTAAATAAATGACATAAATTATGAAACATTTATCTAACATCAAAATCGTCAAGGCATATTTTAATTAAAATTTTACTTAACCATATCACAAAAATTTCCATAGGACAAGCTATTTCAATAATTATTCAGTCACATCAGACAGGTTCAGCAATATTATTTAGATTAAACCGAAGGCATTACTTGAACAAGTCATAAACAGCTAACTAAAATAGCAAAACAGTAAAAAGTTATGAAAAAGTCATTGTTAAGGCCACTGTACCAAGACGATAAATACAGATAATAAAACAAAAACAGCGCCGATAAATCAAATGGGCCATCAAGAAAAGGCAGAGCCACATGCGCGGCCGGAGACCGACGGCTTAAAAAGGCATTCTGATGCTAAGCCGTTGAAGTCTTGCTGGAAATATTATTCCCTTAGCAATTCCCCGTGAATCGCGACGCGACGTGCCGCTATTTCTACAAAATCAATAGGCAAGACGTAACAAAACAAAATATTCAATATGGATGAGGTATTTTAAACGATACATTGTTATGTGATGCACAAAATGCTAATTCTGCGATTCATTTAAGTACGTCCATTTAGTGTTTAGTATTGTCATGACAATAAAGTAATTTTAAATGAAACCGACACGAATGCATGCGCCTCGCATTAAATAATTTCCGCCACACGAATCCAATGATTTATTGAAATTTAGTGAATAGTAGTGTTTGCACTAATTAAAAAGGAAACTTTTCGATTTTACCGAAAATATATTTATTTTATGCTCACTTACAACATAAAAATACGTGGGAGTGAACTATACAATGGTTTTGGGTGGACCGCGATTAATTTTTGTCGGAAGGAAAGTCAGGAAAGCGTACTCTGATCCCAAAAATTAGATCAGAAGAACAAAGTAACCATAGATAAATATGGTAAAGGGGTTAGAATATGCGACCCCTTTTCTTGCCGCGGGTGTCGAAAGAGGCGACTAAGAGAAATAATCCATGAATGGTGACCGGCGACCGGATTAACCGTCTAGAAATATATCGGACCAAAATTAAGCAGAACTCTAACGAGTAGAACTATCCGCTTGCGAAGCGTGGCGGAAGAAAATCCACCTTATTTGGGAGGCCATGTCCAGAAATAGATTTAAACAGACAGTAATGTACCTACGGTACCCAAATTACAAACAAATATGAGTGAGAGAAAATAGGAAGACTAATTTCTTTCTTTCTGCTTTCATTTACAATTTAAAAATCTTTTTCCGAACAACTGACTCCGAATAATTCCGGACGGCCATTTTAAACAATTTGAGGTGACGATAATAATATTGAAACTCCAAATAGACTTGGAGACAATAATGGCTCACCGCGCAGCAGTTTCTAAAAACGAAATCAATACAATTTTCAACAGACCAAACGTTAAACTAGAATTAGCGAATTCAAGAAAGATACCTGCTCCAAAATAGGAGCTATTTTCGGTGTTTCGTAACCCACATTTCACTTTACTACCGTTCGAATAGCAAGTAAATTCAACACTAGCAAATACAGACTTAAATTTCCAGACTTAGATCAGATTTACAATGTAATCATGTTATTTAGTTACATGAATTATTTTATACGTCATGCAAAAGTAAACTTATGTGGTTTTAGATAGCGGCGGCGATTGTTCATTTTCTGTGTTATTTTCCGAAAATAAGTTAATTTCGATCTGTGTTGTGCAATTATTCTTTTCTACTACAGGGAAATAATGAGATTTGGTACCAGATTATGCCTAGATAAAATTCTTCTAAAATTCTACACGTTTACAGCGTATCAAGAGTCGAATATAGGCTTCCCCTAAAATTTGCTACAAAAACAGTCCTCAGCCAATTACATGATGCTCACCCACCAGTTCGCCAATCATGGCTATGACAAAATCCTCTTAAATTCTTCTTGTTGCAAATTACCTAACTACTCTAAGAACTTGTCATATAAAAGCGGTTTTGTGTAAGCTTTCACATGATAAGCTGTAAGTTGATAACAATGTACATTTCTTATTCGGTCTTAATCATTACGTAACACATATCTTTTAAAATTTTGAAATAAATCAATGATAATTGTTCGTTTTAAAACAATATTTAAAGTATTTCCATTAAATGCATTACAGCACGCAGTCACACTTGGTTCTTGCTGTCGCCCTGTCGTCGCTCCGCTCCGCTTTGCATGTTGGTACATATAGCTTAATTTAAATTTGGCGTCTCCCGTCATTCATACAACGAAAGTTGTAATATTTCGACGTAACTATTTGCCGAGTTAATGGTGATGAAACGGCCTGATGGCGATGTACAAATTAAAAATTTAACGCAATCGTCACATCGCACTGTTATGTGCTATTATGAATAACGATAATAGTTTATACGCTAGTTAATATTCCGGTTTATATCTCTTTTCAGTGTATATTTTATTTACACTAACATAACATGAATAAAAGTAACTCTCTCACTAAAATTTTATGAATAGATACGATTATGAGTATGTCAAGCAGAGGGACGTATCCTGTAACAATATTTTTTTCGTTATGTAATCCTTATCGAAAATGAGAAGCAAAGAACCAGGTAAGAAAGTACACAGATACACAGGTTTCTATTCACCACTGAGAACATGTCGAAGTTAGTGCTTTAGAATCGAACTTTGTCACTCGCGTAAAAAACCGAGCAGTCTGACCTCAAGACTATCAAGCCGTAAGTGAATAAATAAATAAATATCTTCACGCAATTCCCAATACAGGGGTAGACAGAGGTCAAGTCTAGACAATTAAGTCCCAATTAAGTAATTAAGAGTTGTTGGGTGGTCGGAATTTCGAGTCGAGAGACCCGAGTTCGATCCCCAGGTGGCAGTACCAATGAGTTTTTCAAAAACTTATGTACGAATTTCATCGTTGGCTTGGACATAAAGGCGGCGACGGGCTCACCACCTGTCACGTTGTCCCGAAAATATCTTCGGTGGAAGGTGGGTCAAAGCCGTAAGTAAAAGCATTTAATAGCATCTCTTACATTTGTCTACATTTGGGATGATAATTAAGGATTGACATAAAATTTCTGTTTTTTTAGTTGCGGAAAAAGTGTCTTGACCGCAATCTTTATACATTTAGCTATTTGCAGTCTGAACAAAAAATTACAAAATCCCTACACGTTTTACACAATTATACGTGTATTCAAATTTAAGTTACAAAAGAAACGTTCCGTATAAATTCTTGTATCATAGGGTCATGAAATACCTCCGTAGCATAACAATAATTTTAGCAAGAATAATGTCCGAAAACCGTGAATGGTTACTTTTAATAAAACAAACACAACCCTATATACGAAAAGGGATGATTATGAGAAAAGATGAAACATGTTTAAGCACTTATAATTATTTCACTATTACTTTACAGACAATATAACTCTTATGTAAAAACACTTATATATAGTGACGATAGATAGAAAGATACTCGGGGTTGGGTCATCGGAATTCGAATCAAGAGACCCGAGTTCGATTTCCAAAGCGAATTTGTTTTTTTCAAAACTTATGTACGATTATGTCTTATGTATTTATAATTTTAATTATTATAATTTTATTATAGTTGTCTAGATCTCGGTCTACCTCTGTATTGGGAATGGCGTGAAGATATTTTTTTTTGTGTACAATATATACAAATGGAAAAAAAAAATTTCAGTCCTGTGGTTAATTCTGACACAGACACTAGATAGAAAATTTTTCATCATTATTATAACGACAAGTAATCCACTGCAGAACATTGGCCTCTGGCCTGTAGAGAGGAGGGTTTGCTGTAATCGCCATTCTTGGCATGCGGATTGGCGATCGTAGTAACAGGCAGCTTAGACGCTGCTGCCTGTCACCGCACGGCAGAATTTTGGTAAAGTATTTTTGTATGCATATGTTTTTCATGTTACGTATATCGTTTTATATTATATTTCTTATATCTAGTATTTTTGAGATAATTATCCCGTCATCGATTGGTAGCCGATGAAAGACTTTTCTTAGTCACCTTTATACACCCGTTTATACCCCGGGTTGTTATATACTTACGCTCATAAACCAAAGCAAAATTATTTCAAACAAGTGTGGACACAAATGTATATAGTATAATAAGGCTTTTAACTGTTAATGTTAATGTTACAAATGGCATCATTTTTACCTCGTTCAAGATAGGGTTCAGTCAATTAGAAATAGCTCACTTATTTCGACCGAATGTCCGAAAAGGAATAAATTTACAATATCGTAATTGAACAGCGCAGAGTGGAGTTACTAATGAAGGAGATGAGAGCACGTGAATTCTCCAATATGTTAAGTAAGGTTCACGAATCCAATTTTATCGTAGCGCTTCAGAGTAAGGACTCTTAAAATATTTACGATAGTTGGCATTTATTGTGGCCAGTTATATGGTGTACAAAATTTATGTGATTTTTGCAAATTCTTATTGCTAATCCTCGAGTACATTCCATAAAATGTTCTTTATTTACTTACATGTTATTCCATAAAATATTTAGTAATATGAAGTACAAAACATCTAGGACGAACTATGACCTCACTACATTTACCAGTACTCGAAAATTTATGAAATTTATTCTGTATATCCACACAACGTGTCTAAAACATATTAGATCTCTTACCAATAAATATGTTAAGAAATAGTCACATTCTTAATTAACCTTATAATGTACCGTTAATGACTATAACAAGTATGGAACGAGAGCGGGATAAATATTTTAAAGTATAAAGAACTCCAGTCTTAATAATGTCAAGACATTTACAATGGTTTCAAATTTAATTGGTATTGGAATCAGCTAATCAAAAACAGAAATAAAAAAAAATAATTAAAATAGCCACGACAGCCGAGTGGTTGTGCGGTCGGAATTTCGAGTCAAGAGACCCGAGTTCGATCCCCAGGTGACAGGCTCGTACCAATGGGTTTTTCAAAAACTTACGTACGAATTATATCGTAGGCTTGGACATAAAAACGGAGACGGGCTCACCACCTATCACGTTGTCTCGAAAATATATTTGGTGAAAGGTGGGTCAAAGGGATTTAATTGTCTAGACTAGACCTCTGTCTACCCCTGTATTGGGAATTGCGTGAAGATATTTATTATTTATTTATTTCATTAAAATTATAATCAAAGAAATAAATAGAGTGTAAAAGAAATTAAAATACTTATTACACACACACAAATATTATTTGTATTTTAGGCGAAATTTTATTAACACTATCAATATAATAATGTATATAAATATATAATTATTATTAACACTATCGATTATAAATTCTAGCATCGTTGCATACATAACGCTTTCGCTTGTATTTCGGGCCAACACATCAATTCTTTACTAAGTTTTAATATTAATGTGCATTTGGCGTGCCAACGAAGTACCTTTAAACATAGATTAAGCGAAAAGCAACATAAATACGATAATTCTAAGGATATTTAATATGCCTTATGCGGACTACTGCGGTATAGTTGGAAATGTGGTGGCAACGGAGATTGTTTAAGGAAATTGTACCCTTATCGTGTTTTTACATGCTATGCTGTGACTGGGACTGTGAAACAATGTATTTGATAACATAAAAATATACAAAATAACGTACTGAATGCTCACGATTGTTCTCTTGGTGGGACTTCATCTTTGAACATCTTTGATAATGAAATAAAGTATAAGTGAAATAAGTAAAAGTGAATTTTAATGTGTTCAAATGCAGAACGACGCTTTAAGCTTACAATTTGGTCTGTTGAAAGGTAGTTCGAAAGAACTAAAGATTGTCTAGGCCCCTGTTAACCACAGTTTAACAATCCTTAGAGCAGTACTTAAAGTATTAAATAAATAGTCTCAAATAAATTTGTAATTAATGCAACGCCTATTTTTTATTGCATAACTCAGTAATTAATAACTTTAAATTCATATTAATCATTTTCACTTTCTTTGAACTTATAATATTAAACGTGATGTACGATAAAAGAAAAATTATCCCAGTAGAAGAAAAAAGACACAACAATAACATACCTAGAAAATATATTTTTTTATTATTAGCAAACAAACTTTCCCTCGATGTAAATCAGACCCCAGCATAAATGTCTGAGATTTTTTAGACAGCTCAGCAGTAAATCTCCCTTTTCGCAACAGATTATGCGTGAAACAAACGCCTGTTTCGTGTTAGCAGAATATTTATTGTACGCGTGACACCTGGATGCGAGACTTTCCTTGTCAGACCAGAGTGTGTTTTCACCTTTACGTATGTTGGATGGTGATGGGCCTTTAATATTAATTAATGTAGCGTCACATAACGTTATTCCACAAATTCATATTTCAAATACAAAATTTATAATACTATATGAATGGGAATTACGTAAAAATACAATGAAATTAAGAAATAAAATCCATTTTTACATTTGGGGAAACACTCTCCCTTTACGGTTGGATGACGTGTGTAATCAAAATATTACGATTGTAATTGTTCACACCTACCCATTCAGTTGATAATTCAACTGTAATCCATGAACTCACAAAAGAATTCGGGAGAAAAGTAACTGTTAATACCTACTAGCACCAAATTCGCTACGAATTAGTAATATTATGTGAAGTAGCATTAACACTTCAAGGTAACATAAGCTTTTAGCTGTTTAGAAAAGTAGATCTGCTAAGTGAATTAGCATTGGACTTGAAAACACAAGATAAATACTATATATATACTATGTGCTAAAATATATACTATGTACACAAGATATATACTATGTGCTAAAATAGAAGTTCTAGAACGAAAAGTTTTAGAAAGTTAAACTTTGCACAACGATAACATTTTTAATGCGGAAATGATTATTGAAACAAAATGAATTGATATACACAAACTTGTCACGAAGATTAAATGTTAATGCAGAAATGATTATTGAAACAAAATGAATTGATATACACAAACTTGTCACGAAGATTAAATGTTAATGCAGAAATGATTATTGAAACAAAATGAATTGATATACACAAACTTGTCACGAAGATTAAATGTTAATGCAGAAATGATTATTGAAACAAAATGAATTGATATACACAAACTTGTCACGAAGATTAAATGTTAATGCAGAAATGATTATTGAAACAAAATGAATTGATATACACAAACTTGTCACGAAGATTAAATGTTAATGCAGAAATGATTATTGAAACAAAAAAAAATTGATGTACATCGTTATTTTTTGGCTAAAAATTAGCGCTGAGGGAGTGCTTATTCACATAGCACAAGCTGCGTCAATCTCCTTTTCGGCACAATGCGGTTTTATTTAATTGTTTCTTCGTTTTTAAAAATTTAGTAACGCAAGTTACGTCACGATAGCCGAGTGGTTGGGTGGTCGGAATTTCGAGTCGAGAGACCCGAGTCCGAACCCCAGGTGGAAGGCTCGTACCAATGGGTTTTTCAAAAACTTATGTACGAATTATATCGCTGGCTTGGACACAAAGGCGGCGACGGGCTCACCACCTGTCACGATGTCCCGAAAATATCTTGGGTGGAAGATGGGTCGAAGGGACTTAATTGTCTAGACTAGACCGCTGTCTACCCCTGTTCTTGTTAAAAATTTAGATATAATATTATACATACATATTAACAATACTTATGTACGTACTACTTGTGCTGAATAAATGAGTTTTCTATTCTATTTCCAAAGAATTAATACGTAAGTTATGTTTCTGAAATAGATTGGGACGTTAAACAAGCAAACAGACAAACTGGTAGTAGTACTGTAGCTCAACGATACCTGCAAATAGTTTCAAACCATAAGTTTACAAAGATATTCTTACGGCTGTGGACGTCCAATAGAAAAGATAGAAAACGGAATGCTTCGGAGTTTAATGTATTTATGTTCGAAATGCCTCTATACATATTTTTTTAACTGAAATGCACCATTGTAGTTTCGCGCCAGAAAAGTGTAATTGGCCAAATTTATCTTGCAAATGTTTGACACAAGCAGAAAACCGCAACCCACAAATGAGTAACTTAAAGCCTTTAACACTTAAAAAAGTTCCAACTCAGATTCATTTGGGATTATAAAGGAAACTTTAATTATTATATCAGTACAATATTCACTATTAAATGTTCATTATTATATTGAATCACTTTCAAATAAACGTAATCTAAAAGGTCATTGTAAAACCAGACACTCTCTTATAATAAACAAGTGTTAATTTAAATCAAAACCAATCATGATACTTCTTAATTACAACTTATAATCATCCCCTAAAGCGCCTGGAGGTAGATAATACAAATTTTAATTGCCACTCGGCTCCTATCTCCCCTCTATATAGACCCCTTTCCTTTGGAACTCTAATGGTGGTGACGAAATTGTCTTGTTTGCTTGTAAATTGATGTCTGGATCACGAAGAGTTATTTTTAAGGGCCCATTGTTTAACTGACTGTCTAACATACTGACAAACGACGGGGCTATTTAAATGGAAACACAGTAGACATGTTTGTATTATGATTAATATCTGTACTATTTTTGGTCCCATTCATCTTCAAAAAATCAAAGGTGAATACAATGAAAATATTATTTCATAAGTAAAATTATATATTATTTTATGTATAAATTTAAGTATAATATATTTATAATTATATATGTATAAATTAATTTATAATGAATGTAAAAAAAATTAATGATCAGATATTTATGATGGAATCAAACATAACTAGAATAAATTTTATTATGTTTGGAAAGCGATTTTTTGGTAAGTTTAAATTTAAGGTACTTTTAGTAAGCTTAAGTTTAAGTTAAATTTAATATGGATTCTAAACTTATTAAATTTACGCCTAAGCGAAACTTATATAAAATCTAAGCCACACTTACTTAATAATCGAAATGGAAAATAATAACAGTACAAAACAGTTAAAAAAGCTAACAGATAAATAAATCATATCTTTAAATTAGGAACATTAAAGTAAGGTGAATCTAACTTCGTTCCTATCGAAATGAAAAATGCAAGCTCAGATTGCAGTCGCTTGTCAGCCAACGGGCGGAATAGGGAAGCAAAAGCCAGAAATGGCTGAAAAATAATGTAAAACCAAAACAAAAAAAAAATCGAACAGGGAATAATTTAAAATATAACCATTAATCTAGCTCGCGTACGTTGCTGTCACAGCGCTGCGGAGCGTTGGCAAAACATCACAGAATTAAAAAGATAAATGATTCGAGATTAGGTACTGACTGGTATTGGAACTAATTTGTTTCATACATTTAAATTACAAATATTATTCATGAAAAAATTAATACAGTAATGTGCTAATATTATATTTGCTCAGTAACACGACTGCAAAAGAAATTGGATAAACACATCAATGCATGAAATGATTTAAGTATATTCACAGTGTAGTATATTTATTTAAGTATATTTCAAGGCGTAGATTGACGCCATGTGACTAAATACGACAAAAAATACACTGGAATATAAGGAAGTGTAAGGTTACGTCGACTAAAAAATTGTCAATAAGTTATTTATGATAGATCTGAAATTGTTGATCACGTATGCAATTAAAAATTATTAATGCAACAACAAAGATAAAAGAACTAGTCTGTTAAAGGAAAAATTCTCTTACAAAAGAAAAAATAAAAAAAAAATTGAAAAGAAAATAAAAAAAATCTGTATACAGGGTCAGCATAAAGAAACACCGTCGGTAGCTTCTCCAGCGAACTCCATGAAAGTTAATTAAAACTTTTATTCTGCATTTCTTTTATTTTTTTATTTATTTTCGCCTACTTTCCGCTCTGTCCGTACCCGCGCCGCTTCCAAATTAAACTGCCTTATTAATAGATCGGAGATATGTCGCTTTTGTCCTTTCCGTACTCTTCTCACGGATTTAATAGAAAATTTAAACAAGACCCGTGGCGCACTCTGCTCTGATTAAAACGACTACATTTCAGCCGACACTGGCAAATTAAAATCTTCGAAAGCGCGGTTCGTTGATGCGTTATACTGTCGCACAAGTCGACAAGCAACTTAATTAGGTTCCTGTACTTAGTTGAAGGCACCGCGATTGTCTTGCGTAGTTAATTATGCCGCGCGAAATCTTAGAATTAGTTGAAATCTAGTTCTAGTTGAGGAGTCTTTAGTTTGTAACCATTGCGTTAAGGTACCACGTTAATGGCTTTACTATGTAGCACTTGATGCTGTAATGCTTGTATTTATTGCAGACGATTTTAATAAAATTTACCATTATCTTCATCACAATCAAAGAGAGAAGCTGCGCTAGTTCTGCAGTTGACTGAACCTCAAAGTTTGCAGAAAATCGACGTAAAGTGGTGCTGCGTTTGGTTCCATGAATCGGTTGAACGTAGTTCTTGGTAAAGTTGTTATTGATAATAACCTCGCACTTCTTCTCTTCGGATCAGGTAACATATACCTTTTTATATTTGCATGCGGAATGGTGCGAAGTAATTATAAATACAACTTTACAATGAATTTCCGCAAAGTAACGCCTGAGGCAATTAACTATCGCAGTTCTTGGTTCTGAACACATGGTGACTATTTAGGCCCGCGTGATTAATCCCTACAAATTAGGCCCGCAGACCATCTATATTTTTTAATCTTTACGTAATTTTTCATACTGGAATAGGCAGAGGTCTAGACTATGAACCTCTTACGACCCATTTTTCTTGAAGCCTATTGGAGACAGCGTAATAGCTGGTGATCCCATCGCCGTCTTAGTGTCCAAGTTAACGATTCAATATTAGTACATACTTCTACATACATACTAAGATAAATAGTCATACATAAATATAGACATCCACGATGATACATACATAAATAAATAAATAAATATCTTCACGCAATTCCCAATACAGGGGTAGACAGAGGTCAAGTCTAGACAATTAACTCCCTTTGACCCACCTTCCACCGAAGATATTTTCGGGACAACGTGACAGGTGGTGAGCCCGTCGCCGCCTTTTATGTCCAAGCCAACGATGAAATTCGTACATAAGTTTTTTGAAAAACTCATTGGTACAGCCACCTGGGGATCGAACTCGGGTTTCTCGACTCGAAATTCCGACCACCCAACAACTATCGGCTATGATACATACACATTCACATAAATATTTGCCCACGTCATGTTTTTTTATTTTTTGAATTCCAACCCGCAACCAAATCGGCTCGGGTCATCACCTATTATTAATAATTAAATTACCTTTGAATGCCATTGTGTTATCATGATATTCGTATAAGAAAATTGAAGTAACGTACCTGCAACAAGAAAAGTATTTAAAATAAAAAATATATCAAATTTTATTATTGCTTACCATATTCATATTGTAAGACATTTATACATCAAAAATAAAATAGGTACCGCCATTTATTCCCTGTTGAAACAAAAAGACCTCCGTCTACTCCTGTTTTGGGAATGGCGTGTGGATACTTCTTTCTTCCTGGGGGTGTAGTAAAATGCGGAAATTCGATAATAACAATTTCAGACCATAGTTTAGCGGACTAGTGACTATTGTCATTATATAAGAAATACTCTTCCCCAATGTTTGTTTCCAACGTTTGCTAATTGTTCTAAATGCATGTAAGTTTGGCACGAGGAATTTTAATAATTATTAGTACTATACAAACAGTAAAGTATCAAAAATATAATTAAAAAAGCGGAATAACATCTACGAGTCATTAAAAAATTAAAAAAAGGTGAAACAGAAGACTACATAAGCCAAAATTTTTACATAAAATACGTTATTTGTTGTCTGGTAAAATAAATAAATAGTAAATATCTTCACGCCATTCCCAACGCAGGGGTAGGCCCCCTCTGTCTAGACAGTTAAGTCCTGTCGACCCACCTTCCACCTGAAATCCTGCATAGAACCCGATAGGTTTAAACGAAATTAATTATAATTGCTCACACTTATGCACGATGGGTTTTGGTAAAGAATAAAATTGTTTTGATGCATCCGTAATGGGGCTAATATTATAACATTATATTAAAAAAAAACTTAATAATGCAGTACTACAATGCATCAGGATTGAGAATAACGAATCTTAAGCGCTTCTCTGAAAGTTGGACAATTAATAAACAATTAGTCTGCATCCAATTGAAGTCGTGACAACCCTTAAAACTGACGCAGAGTTTTCGAGAAGGCTGCGTCAAACGATAGTTGTAAAACTTTGACTTGTTAGTATTTATTTAAAGTTGCAATTGGTTCTGTCTGTGCAACAGTAGTGCATAGGTATTTCTTTCCCTTTTAGGTTACCGGACTTAGCAAGTATAAAAAATAGAACTTCTTCTAATTTACAGTCTATCAAAAGTCCAGTACTGATCATAGGCGTCCCCAGATGATTTCAATAAAGAACGATCCCAAGCCACCTGCATCCATCGATTGCTCGCAATGTTGTGCAGGTAGTCACTCCATCTTGTGGGGGTTCCTCCTACACTTCGCTTCCCAGGACGAGGCTACCGCTCGAGAACTTATTTCCCCAACGGTGGTTTCTGAAATATCAATCACTATTTTACACCGTTAATCGAAAACAGCTTTGGCAACTTTTATATGTGCTGACTACATATCTTATCGTGACGATAACCGATGAGGAAGAAAGGTTTTCGTGTGAAAATCTCCTACTAACCAATACAGTGTACGAGGACTCCCCATAAGATGCAGAGGCAACTAGCACAATGTTACGGGAGATCGATAGATAGAGTTGGCTCAGGACCGTTAATTATTATAATATTTGGTGGAGGTTTATGTTAAGCGGCGGACATTGATAGAAATAAAATGATGCTATAGAAAGTCCTATAATGGCCAGCAATGGTGCTGCCGCGGATGTTCTTGTTGCCATACCAGTAGATAATGAAGGGGGAAAATATGTAGGATTTTAGTGGACACAACCCCCACATCAGCGGCCCTTTACCAGGCGGGGATAACTCCAGATATTTAATATATCGAAAACCCGGTAGCTTAGTTGGTAATTGCCTTCGAAGCTAAACTTTGTTACGGATTCGAATCACGCAAGGATCAAGTAGTGGTGTGATGAATGTAAAATTTTATGTATACAAAAAAATATATATGTAGGTATATTAGTAAATTGTACTTTTAGCTTGGACACTAAGACGGCGAAAGATTCACCATCGGTCAGGTTGTATGAAATATGCTTCAGTTAAAAAATGTGTATGAAATATGCTTCAGTTAAAAATAAGTCACGATAGCCGTTGTTGGGTGGTCGGAATTTCGAGTCGAGAGACCCGAGTTCGATCCCCAGGTGGCAGTACCAATGAGTTTTTCAAAAAACTTATGTACGAATTTCATCGTTGGCTTGGACATAAAGGCGGCGACGGGCTCAACACCTGTCACGTTGTCCCGAAAATATCTTCGGTGGAAGGTGGCTCAAAGGGACTTAATTGTCTAGACTTGACCTCTGTCTACCCCTGTATTGGGAATTGCGTGAAGATATTTTATACTTTTTTTTTTTTAAAAAAAAGGTGTCTATATAACTTCATTGTCTAGACCTCCGCCTACCTCAGTACTGGGAAATTGCGTAAAGATATTTTTCCATGTATAAAAAGGATACTTATTAGAGTAAACGATAAAAATTTAAACGCGTTTAAAACATCAGCATGAATGAACAGTACAAAATTAATTATAGCATGAATGTAAAACAGACTAGATATTTTTGGACTGAAATTTTTTAAAGAGTCGAAAAGTAATTACGAACTTTTGAAAATTTCGCTTGATTAAAACTTTATGGACATAGAATAATTATAACTTGTTTATTACTGATAGCGACCTGTTATGATTAATTTTGATCATTTTTCATTACGCCGTAATCGTATTTTAATTTTCATTAAAGTCAATTTTGAAACTTCTTGAAAGAAGAAACCTAAAAGACGTTGGACTTTGTAATAAGACGTATTGTTGTAACTTGATTAAATAATAATATTAAAAATAAACTCTATAATATTTGTAATAAATACTCGTATATTTGCTTCTACCAGAATAAACAAAGATCACAGGTTTGTGTTCTTAATGTGTTATTTTCAAACAAATCCAACAAACATACATTTAATAAAATAGTCTCGGTATAAAAGTAATAGCCTAATAATATTTGTTACTGGACAAATATTTGTGTCATAATATTTTTGTTTTTTTAAGAGGGATCGTGACACATGTAGTCGTCGGTACTGAAGTTGGCCACGCGCCATCTTAATATTTATTTCCCATTTCTAATTAAAATTTTTCATGATAATTTCCTTCACCGCAGAGCTCTAGATAAATTCATAATTTAAATTACTTTTAAGAAATAAACAAGGACCGAGCAACAGATTAGAGAACATTGCTCTTGTACAACACATCAAGGTTACTTATCAATACATAATTAAAATATTACATTAAAGACGGCGAAGTTGTCGAAAAAATGTCTTCGGTGGAAGGTGGGTCGAAAGGACTTAATTGTCTAGACTTCTGTCTACCTCAGTTTTGGGAATGGCGTCTAGATATTTTTTTCCATTTATTACACTACTTACTACTGTTTACACACAAAAATAAGTTTCGTCATAATCGATGGGCTTGACAAGCTAACTATTAAGCTATTAAGGTATGTAAGGCAATTCTCTGAGTCGCCAATAAACCACCAAGAAAGATGGTAAGTTCTAGCTTTCTTATTAATACTAGCAGTTTTCTTGTTAATACTAGCATAGCTTAATACAAGAGGTTTTAGCCAAATAACAATCTAATTATGTAAATAGCTCCTTCATTCCATTATTATAACATAACCTAAAATCATCCGATAATATAAAATGTAGGTTAAACCGTTACATAATCTTCGCGGTGCCTTCGCAGGTGGTTTTTCCGACCTCCTCATTCCTTAACGATTTCCATATGAATGTATTAAATCCCCCATGTGCCATACAAAGTAATATACTAAAAATATAGCACCGTTTCTCCCGCGAGGTACATGATTTATGATCGCTAAAGTGGTTGGAATCGAGTGGCTTACGGCGGCACTCGTGACCCTGAAATATGGTTCCCATTGTACCTAAGGCACGCTGACTTCCGCTCGAATCCGTCTGGCTTAGGTGGATATTCGCTTATAAATTATATAAAGGATGTTACTAAGTCATGGTGATAGTGAAATCTAGACAAGCGAAGATAGAAGTCAAAGTGAAAGGATTTTTAAATTATTAGTGCGATAAAATACGCTGCTGATTGGAAATGACAACAGAACAGAATATGTTTTGTCGAAGTGAAGTGTACGAACAAACTATAACACAAATAGATATTATTATTTTGTACCCGTCATCACCATTACTACATGTACATGTATTTTTTTATTATTTTTATAGTGGAACGACATATAAAAAAATAAACAAAAGATGGAACTTATGTACGCTCAAAAAACATTCAAATATGCGTATGAAATATTTTCACAAAATGGATACTATTATGTTAAGTAAGTAAACATTTGAAATATTATTACATAGTTGTAATAGTATTTTTTTTATTATAATATGTTGTATAGGTATAAAAGATATCCGACAACTTTGCTGACAATGTCGATATACGAGTAGGGTTCAAATCAAGCTAGGGCTAAGCAGTTGTGTGATGAATATCATTTTTTCATCTCTATTTAACTTTGCGAAAGGCTCTCCGCTTGTCACGTTGTCCCGAAAATATCTTCGGTGGAAGGTGGGTCAAAGGGACTTAATTGTCTAGACTAGACCTCTGTCTACCCCTGTATTGAGAATTGCGTGAAGATATTTATTATTCTTATTTATCTTTTTATTAAGATATATTGTACCGTTGGCTTGTACATTAAGGTGGCGATAGGATCACCACTTGTTACGTTACTTCGAAGTAACTTATTCGGATAAGCTTCGGTGAAAAACTTAATTTTCTAGACCTCTATCCACCGCAGTATTGGGAAACCGCGCAGGAATAAAAAAAACAGATCACTTTGTGTTTAAAACGCTATTAATATACGTCTTATAAAGTATACCTTTGCGCTAATGTAAAAAGTTTAAATGGTATTACAAAGTACCTAAATCGTTCCAAGTTAACGCTATTTACATTACATCTATAGACATTTAAGTTTGTAAATTCCGAATAGATAATGAGTACCGCGTAATGATATCGTAACTTAATTCTTCCTTAGGGTGTCGTCAGGGTCGTTAACGGGATTACGCGGATTATTTGTGTAGGTATGGTTTAGCTACCTGTAAACTACTTATGTTCTACGTAACAGTTTTAAAAGACTTACTTTGTGAAGTTTCAATGTTTGTCGGTGTACAAGAGTTCAAAGTAATGTCTGCCTGGAGTCATAAAGGTGATTAATGTGAAGTTCGAGATAAGGGTGTTTTATATAAACCGCGTGGGATTGGAGCCTAACCTAACCCTCCACTTTCTCTCGTTTTAAAAATACCAGACCGTAATGCAATTGTTCCGTTATAGGCAGCGAGGTGTCTACTACTGGGATCGCTTACGAATGGCCGATGTCCTACAATAGAATTTACAGATAAGTCTATTTCTAAAGGTCTCTCTGTTCCTATATGTATTAATAGATTTCAGTATATAGAATATTGTTAGATACTCATATCATTGAGACTGTCCCAGGTAGTCTCAGGGAGTGCATACGGAGCACAGTATGCCAGGACAGGACGCGCTACTAAAGAAAAAAAGATAATCCAGATTTTTATAGACAGTAAACTTTGTGATAATCTCTCTATAAATGTGTTTATGTGTGCAATCTCATCAAAATAAACAGTTGTAACCGTATGTTGTGTTTACTTAACGACTGAAACCCTAATTTAACAATGCCTATTCATAAATACTATATAAATTTGTATATTAATAAAAACAGTTAGGTCCTATTTTGTTTTAAAAATAAATATAAATATCTTCACGCAATTCCCAATACAGGGGTAGACAGAGGTCTAGTCTAGACAATTAAGTCCCTTCGACCCATCTTCCACCGAAGATATTTTCGGGACAACGTAACAGGAGGTGAGCCCGTCGCCGTCTTTGTGTCCAAGCCAACGATATAATAGGTACATAAGTTTTAGAAAAACCCATTGGTACGAGCCTGCCACCTGGGGATCGAATTCGGGTCTCTTGACTCGAAATTCCGACCACCCAACCACTCGGCTTCGTGACTTTTTTTTTAAAAAAACTATTTTGTTTTGAGTAGTATAAATTTAATTTATCAGACATGACTTTTAAAATCCACTTCCAATTCATAATCAGGTTCGTCTAATATTTGGTAGTCAATTGTCCACTTGCATATTCATTTTAAGTTTTATCAAATTTGTCAAGTTTTATCAACACAAAATTTTAAAAAAGAAAATACATTACTCTGTTTTGACGAATCGTCCCTGACGGGGTAGCTAGAGAGAAGAGATCGAAGAGTTTAACAATCTTTAAATACATCTTTTTCACTTTCTGAGTAAATAGATGCCACAAGCATTTGTTCTCTACCGGGACCTAGTTCTAGGTATGATACCATAACAGCTGGATCTCTGCTCGACCTCGTTTTTGTATGGTATGAACGTGTGTATACATGGATAAATAGAATGTCTGTCTCGTATTTAAATAATAAGAAAATTACTGTGCGTCCCGTAAACAAGTGATATCTTTTAATCGACTAGAGGAAGACAAAACAATGTGGTCGGACTACGTAATATAGTTTTTTTGCGTGTTAATAATGAAAGAGATTTCCGGGCAATATGTTGCTTATTATTCACTAATTTTAATAAAGAGAAAAAGATAATCGCATTAAATTCAGGACTTTAAAAAAAAGTTTTTTTTTTTTCATTGAACTAAACAAAAGATTTTGCAGCCTTTTTAAGATTTTTCCTGCCAGCCTCTCTTAGGAAATTCACGAATAACAGCGGGTGGCGCATTCAAAAACGAATACCACACGTTCTTGGTAATGTTTATAAGCTGATGTGGTGGCTACATATATAACTGCCTGTGAAATTTCACTACAGGATATAGGACTCTCCTTTATACTTTGCAACCTCAGACCTTAAACGCTTCTAATCATCACCGGTCTGCTAAATTTTGGTCTGATATATTTCGAGATGTCTATCACACCATCAATCGGTAGGCAATTGATTTTAAGACTTTTCTCTTAGTCGCCTCTTTCGACACCCACGGAAAGAAATGGAATGGTAAATATTCCATCGCCGTAACTTCACATTAAAGAAATAAAAAAATTACATATATTTCATAGTGTATTTAAAAAATAGTCCGGTTAAATTCGGAATTCAAACTATTTACAAACCCATAAATTAATAAATAATAATAAAAATATATACTCGTACATAGATAGGGACAATATCACATAGACTGCTCTGATCCTGAAGTACCTGAGAAAATGTAGAAAAAGTATTTCGTACATTAACCCGACAGATCGAACCCTGGTTATCCTGGCAAGACTATGAAAACCGGTGTGTACGTCACTCGTCCACGGAGTTCGTCGAAATGATGTATTATTATCATTTCATAATAATAACTAAATATCATGCAACAATGATAACTAAATATTGATTCTCTTTTCAATGTTTAATATTTTATCCATAATAGGCCTAGTTACAGTACAATAGCATTGTACTTACAATAGACGCATATTATAATACCCGATAAAATTGCTACTTTACATAAGCCTTAATAAATATTTTACATAATAGTAAGTCCCAATGAGGCGGTTACAAATAGCCAATGCGACCGATGCATGAATGGTTCATAAATCTAGTGGTTCAAGGCATAAGAGAAAATATAATCTATAAGCTTTTCATAAATACATACACTGCCCTATGTCCCTGTTGGTAGTGAACCTGCATACAAAGCTAAGGGTTTTGGGTTCAAATCTTCAAAAAAATCCACTAGATGCAAATATTTGTGAGATGAATATGAGTATTTGTACTTGACTGATGACGTATCTGTGTAAATAATATTATACAATTTATTTTGTTTGATAGATATATTATATATACCAAAATCAAGTATACGAAATTACAATTTTTTTTTGTTATATTTGTAAGTTTTCATACTTGTGTACGTAGAGGTCCAGATAAGGAACTCTTTTCGACCCACTTTTCACCGAAGCTTATTTGGGACAACATGTCAAGCGGAGGACAGGACAGGCAAGAGAACCAGGATGAAGCGAAATAGGTATGTAAGGATCGTGATACTTGGCGATCGGTTCTCTCTGGATACCACGTCAAGTAAGAACTCATTTCTATCTTGTGCCTATCTGATTTGAAACCCACTACATGCTACTGGCTGTAACTACTTCCTTTTAAGCTGTTCTGTTGAAGTACAGTTAGACTGGACATTAGCCCTGACAATAAGGTAGTAAAGACCCCAATAGTCTAATAGACCCTAGTTTGGTTTCTTTGGTCAGATATATCCTTTTACGTTTTCATTCGAAGACAAAAGAACAGCTGGACACCAGTAGTACGCAATCATGATATTTCAAATTAAAACCAAATGAAGCGATTAAAAGAGTATATCTAATATTCCATCAGGTTTAGTTAGCAAATGCTAACATTTATATTTCATGTATATTTCGATAGACTCTCATTAATAACAGACGCATCTTAAAAATTCTCATCCGCAGACAAAGTATCAAGTCACGCGTCCATTTTCTGGATTGGTCTCGTGCTAGACACTCATAACTTGTAGAAACACGGGGGTAGAGCGGTCGGTAAAAGACATGTGCTTAAATATTTAGCAACTCCAACCGGAACGACGAGTGCGACTGACAGTGATTGCCATTACAATTTATAGAAAAACCTCCTTGTTTTCCAATGATAGGTATACGTTTTATCGGATGTTTTTCTGAAATGTTTATTTTTCCTGCTACACTGTTAAGGGAAAGAGCTATTTATGTCACAATAATGCCTACAGGCGGATTTGTATTTTTAGCTGAGGGATACAGTGTCACGTGAATATTATTTTTTCTTCACGCATTTCTCAATGTTCCGGTATTTCGTTAAACTGTTGGTATTAAACAATTTACTGCTTTCGACTCACATTTCGCCGGTGCTTACTGGAGAGAGTGGGACAGGTGGTGAGCCTGTACATTTGTAATAAAATTATAAATTCTAAATCTAGGGACCTAGTATTCAGATTGTTTTTTTTTAGTTAGAAATAACTGATATTATTTTTATTAATAATTTTTGTATGTCAAAAGTGAGATCTTTTCAATAACGTGCCATAAGGGGTCGATCCTTTTATGTAAATTTTACGAACTGTTAAGTATCCTATTTCCTGTTATCAAATTGTTAATAAATTTGTTATTCGTTATATTTAAATATCATCATTAATGATAAACTTTTGTTTTTTGTTTTCGTTTATTAGTCTTTTAAATTTTAAAGGAATGTTTATACAAAGTGTTAAAAAACATGCCTTATCCTACTTAAATTTTGTTCGGCTATTCAAATTACAAGCGATCATTATGCATAAATACAACGTTACAACATTCTTTTGTTTTGTTCGAAAATATTCAACAAAAGAAGTATGATTTCGTAATTCTTAGCTGAATGTAATTTTTACTGAATGATGCATATTCATCACTATAATGCAATATATTCACGGCCCATGCCAGCATACGGAACCCTTAGTTTACACTCTACAAGGTTCCTTTTTTAGCAATTGTTTTTAAATTATTAAAAACTTCGTGTGACATTATTAATCAAATAGTTAAAAACGGCTAAACTCACGTTATAATAACCGGTATAGGTACCGACTAGTTCCGGACCTATCGGAGGCCCTTCATCAGGGTGAGTGGAATGAGTTCGCGCTCGCGGCACGTGAGTTTAGCCTTTTTTAACTATTTGATTCACAATGTTTTTATTGTAAATCCTAAAGATACCACAGACTATTGTGAAGGATATCTAGTTGAAAGCAAGCTTAGGTAATTTAATGACTATACTAGTCTACTAAAAAGAGGGCCACTCTCGACAAGCTGCTTGCCGCAGCGACGAAACCTGGCACGTTAAACACAGCCCATTACTGACTGATGTTTCTTTGAAAGTAAGCTTTTAAATATGCAAAGTTTGATGACCACCAAGTAATCTGCTATTATACACTAATACACTATAATTTTTCAGCTATCCATTCATGGCGATTATGGCAAAGATTTTAAATATAAATAACAAAAGACACAAAGAAAAGAATAAACATATGATGTAAGATCATATATTTATTCTTTTCTTTTTGTCACTTTTACTAAATTTTGATAAAAACTTTGAAAACAACAAATTCTTTGACATGTAATTTTTAAGTTAATGTAATTTTTTTTGGACCTCATGAAATTGTAAATTGAAACTGTATAACTACAGAAATTAACTACGACGAAATACAATAGATATAAAAATCATATACAAAATTATAATGACATTTAATATTTATAATGAAATTTATTATTAATTACAATTACTGTATTTATTTGACATTCTGAATTAGTTAATTGCAGATTTATCGTTTTACGAAGATATTGAATATCGAGAATAATTTAAAATTCACCAAAAACGTTAGAAAAATTGTGTTTTATGTTTTCCTACAAAAATATTCATAACATTATAAACCAAATATTTTTGTCGTCGACAATAAAATTCATGACTACCCTCCTACATCATGTTTTATGGGAGCGAAAGAGGCTGCAATTACGCTGTCCGAAGACAATCATTTGCGGGGTAAAATTTTGGAGACACATCCGTTTATTGCCCAATATAATGCTTTGTTGTTCTAGCGATCATCGTCGTTAGCATGGGAAAATTCTAATTTATAAAATAATTGCGGTTCAGTAAGGCCATTCGCGTTCACGTCGCGATTTCATTCGAGATTAATAAAATTTTTATTGTTCGACACTCATCGCGTAGGCGCCATTTTGTTTGGTATGAAATTAATTCAAAATGGCGCTCATAAACCGCGTGGTTAAGCGCAGCAATGTGCTTAATGAGGAGCGATTAAAATTGCGCCTGGAATGGTGATCGGAATGCAAATTTTTTTTCGCACAGATTAATATTATCGGTGGGACGTTTGAGACGACCCTTTGTATAATTAAAACTCTGAAGGGCGACTATTAATTTAATATACTTTTGATTGCATTAAAAAGGCTTCAGAGTTGCCGTGAATTGATTACTAACAAAATTAAAAGTTGTTCCGAATAACTTTCTAGTATAAATCATTTTTAAACAATTATAGCTTATGGCTCTTTCTAAACCAAATGCAATTTACATAATACCTGTTACGACACTTAAGATAATAAATCATCTGACCCGGCAAGGAATAATGTATTAAATTAAATAAACTCATCAGAGATGAGCATTAAAATTTGAATAAAAATGAAAAGTGCCGCGGCATCGTGCGTAAATCTCCGGTTGGCTGTGTGGGCGAGAGATTGATCGCTCAATATGAAATATGTATGTACGGTTGTTCCTACGCTGAAGATAATGTATCGTTCGGGAATGCTACGGATGCGGTATTTTATACGGTAAAAGTTAGACTATATTGCAATAATAATGTGCCTTCTTATATTTTAGTATTTTCCGTCATAGATACGGTATTTATGATGTAACTTTTAAAAGCTGATACTCCAAAAAATTGTACTCATACCTTGAATTCGTGTTCATACTCATATCATAAAACTGTAATAAGACGTCTCTGTATTTTCAGGGTAGTCTATTAGGTTGAGCATCACCCAAATAGTACTAAAGGTTTTAATGTGGTACCTACCAACTAAAACCTACAACAGTTATTATTAAATTTTATTACTGGTTGTTTGTGTTGCCTTTGTTGTTTCTGATTCCCATAACACAAGTGTTATCCCATAACATCTTACATTGGTATCGCAGCAATGTATGTGATGTGGTCCCTATCTATACATGTATACATGTATTTATTATTAAAAGATACGACTTGAGCTCTCTTTAATATGAATATGTTACAGTTGAAAGGGAACATATTACAATCAATCAATTTTTATTTATTAATTATGCACACATTGCCTTTCTGATACATTTCGACATATTTTAATGGTTTCCTATCTATTTGGATTATGGGTCCGCATGTCTTAGAGAGTCAATATTGATAAAAACCCCCAGTATCAGGAATAGGGGGTAGATGCTATAAATATACGTTATTAATGTTCAGATTTAAATGCAGTCACATCGAGTAGTCATTACCTTAGGGTTTTCTTTTTCGGTTTTGTAAAGATGTCTTCTAAAAAAACTATTTCATGAATACAGAACTTTTTACGTTGCTTATATTCTTAAAATTAAAAAGTAACTAAGAACTTTAGGTTCTCAAGAGATGAAAAATATTCCTCGCGCCACCGCATCCATTTATCCTGGACGCATTCATTGGCGTAAAGCATAAAACTGTCGCCCAACCGCCATAAATTAGATTCCACACTAATGAGTTAGATTATGACGTGCTTTTTAAGAATCTATTAATTCTACCCGACTCCGGTGGTCTTTAATAGTCAATGTTTGTACATTAAATTGTTATTATATGCTTAAGTTGCGATAAGTGTTAGGTTTTAATGATAATTACAACTAATGTATATTTGTTTTTAAATTTAATATTTATGTCTTTTTGTTCGGTTTCTAGTCTTATAATGTGTTTACGCATTTACTCAATCGGATTTAGTATATTGAGTAATAAAAATATTTAATTTTGAAGTAAAATACATAAATAAATAATAATAAACCTTCACACAATTCCCAATACAGGGGTAGACAATTAAGACCCTTTGCACCTTTTCCCACATTTTCGGGATAACGTGACAGATAGTGACCCCGTCGCCGTCTTTATGTCCCTGCCAACGATATAATTCGTATACAGCTTTTTGAAAAACCCATTGGTACAAGCCTGCCACCTGGGGATCGAACTCGGGTCTCTTGACTTGAAATTCCGACCACCCAACCACTCGGCTATCGTGACTTTCGATTTTGTCATCTTAGGATTTTAATTTAATATAATCCACAACTAAACATGAAGAAGCTTTAAAGTGACAAACCTTTCATTATGTTAGATTAGTCACAGACTAATCTAACATGATGAAGGGTCTCTGCCGCTTTGTCTATTGACACTGTTTCCTTTTCCTTAAGTACTATTTAAGCATTTTAATTTATTTCTTAACACTGTACAAGTGGTCTTGGCACAGTACAAAACAACTCGAACCGTAAACGTTCTAGTTTTTATTCAGGAGACTATTCCGCTAACTGTCGTATGTAAGTCAACACCACATGGCAAATAAACGACTGTACGGTTACGATTTTGCAATATTCGCTAATCTGAAATAAGTCAGAATTAATAAAAAATATATATATCTTCACGCCATTCCCAATACAGGGTAGACAATTAAGACCTTTTGCACCTTTTCCCACATTTTCGGGATAACGTGACAGATAGTGACCCCGTCGCCGTCTTTATGTCCCTGCCAACGATATAATTCGTATACAGCTTTTTGAAAAACCCATTGGTACGAGCCTGCCACCTGGGGATCGAACTCGGGTCTCTTGACTTGAAATTCCGACCACCCAACCACTCGGCTATCGTGACTTTCGATTTTGTCATCTTAGGATTTTAATTTTAATATAATCCACAACTAAACATGAAGAAGCTTTAAAGTGACAAACCTTTCATTATGTTAGATTAGTCACAGACTAATCTAACATGATGAAGGGTCTCTGCCGCTTTGTCTATTGACACTGTTTCCTTTTCCTTAAGTACTATTTAAGCATTTTAATTTATTTCTTAACACTGTACAAGTGGTCTTGGCACAGTACAAAACAACTCGAACCGTAAACGTTCTAGTTTTTATTCAGGAGACTATTCCGCTAACTGTCGTATGTAAGTCAACACCACATGGCAAATAAACGACTGTACGGTTACGATTTTGCAATATTCGCTAATCTGAAATAAGTCAGAATTAATAAAAAAAAATATATATCTTCACGCCATTCCCAATACAGGACAGGATAGACAGAGGTCTCGACAATTAATTATTCTTGATCCACCCACCACCGAAGGTATTTTTGGGACAACGTAACAGGTGGTAAGCACGTCGCCGCCTTTATGTACAAGCCAACGATTTGAATCGTACATAAGTTTTGAAAAAAAAAAACCATTAGTACGAGACTTAGGGATCGAACTCCCAACCACTCGGCTATCGTGACATAATTAATTCGTATTATTTAAATAATTTAATTCAGATGCCGTACGTTATTTAACTATGAAGGTAAAACGTAATGAAATACATTCAGGTTTCGCCACAAAGAAACTTGAATTAAGGGTAACATCAGACTACACCCTTTGTAGCTGCGCTATGCCGTAACAAGACTAATGATCTGTGCTATGGTTTGCTACAAAAATTCGTATTACAGTGAGTTAGTGTACAAGAGTCGATGCGGTTAATAACGACTCTATTATTTTCGTACCATCGCGTTCTTGGTCCTACGCAGAAACAGAGTAGATAACAATCAGAGATTGCGGTAAATATTTCAAATACAAACACGGCATAATATCGATATGAAAATGTGTAGCGCGCAAGATTTATAACGGGCATAATTTTTCGTTTATCTATCCATATTTAAGTGCGTTTAATGTTTAACATTAAAATTGACACCAAACCGCTTAATTTCATAATTAGCGCATTTATTAAATAACACAAATTTCGTTATTGTTATTGATTACATCGATTATGTTAATATCGACTAACCCGTCCGAGGTTATTATGTCACGTAAATTAGTGGGCTGTAAAAGCCAAATATAATTTAGTACTCCCACGAATATTATTACGGTGAATGAACAAATTATAAAACAGCCTCGAGGTGTCATTGGGTTACATTATTTGAGAGTCATAAATCATTAATGACGAAATCTTCATTATTAATAAAAAAACACATATCTTTTTTGTTTGGTTTTATGTAGAACATGTTCGTTCGTTAGTTGTTTATTATAAAACGGTGGTAGATCCACAGAAATATGTTGCTGTATATATTTGGAAATTCGCGTAGCCGCGGAGTGTCTAAGAATTTTAATTACTTAATAATTTTATCAGAAGTCGCTAATATTTGAAAATATCCCATTTGCTAAGGACCACAATATCTTAACCTGATCTTATCAGAATTTATAAATTTTAAATGTGTAATAAAATAACAGAATGTTATAACTTTGTCTGAAAATACACTTAATTATTACTAAGGTCCCTCGAAAAGTTTAAAATTAAGTTAATATTTTCTAAGACTAATATGCCAGGTTTAATTAATGGCGTAGTTGGAGACGATACGCCTCTTGAGATTTGTATTAGATATAACTGAATTTTTGAAAATACGGCGAGAATAATAAGTAGGTATATTTCACTATACTGCCCCCTCCCATGGGTAGGAATTGAGATAAGGTAACGCGGGGCAAATATATTTACAATCACCAGACCGTACTGTCACCAGTCACCAGGGTATGGTAATTTTCAAAGCTTTTCTCTTAGTCGCTTGGAATTTGAAGGCAGATTTGAAAGCAGGCTCCTTTTTTTTCTCACTCTAAACCGGGATTCTGCATGTCGATTTATTAAAGAACATTTAGGGTATTTAGTGCTTTTTAATATAACATGTAATGCTTCTTAATAAAGCACTGTTTCACTTAATCTTTGTGTGTTTCACTTGGGAAGTAAGCAAACATGATCTAAATACAAAAAATCTCTCAATCCTTTCATACAGTAATTCAGGCAGTGCATACGATTTCATAGAGATTAGCTCGTTTAAAGTAAGTATATACATCTACTAAATATATATATCGAATCCAAATAACACGGATGAGTGACGATGAGTTCGAGCGTGAGATATCTGAGAAATCTCTCTCCATGAAAATCTCTTTCCATGAAAGACAATGTAGTATTCATTGTCTTCATGGAAAGAGCATTAGGCCCGTTTCATTGAACTTTTACTTGTTAAATAAAGTAACAGTTCATAGCAGGTGCATTATACCTCTTATTCTTTTTATATCAAACCTTTTTTAGCAGTATACAGTTAGCCAAACATTAAGAAGCTTTTGAAAACTACACAAAATAACTTTCCATAAAAACACTCTCTCCAGAATCTCTCAATCCTTTCATACAGTAATTCAGGCAGTGCATACGATTTCATAGAGATTAGCTCGTTTAAAGTAAGTATATACATCTACTAAATATATATATCGAATCCAAATAACACGGATGAGTGACGATGAGTTCGAGCGTGAGATATGTAGTATTCATTGTCTTTCATGGAAAGAGCATTAGGCCCGTTTCATTGAACTTTTACTTGTTAAATAAAGTAACAGTTCATAGCAGGTGCATTATACCTCTTATTCTTTTTATATCAAACCTTTTTAGCAGTATACAGTTAGCCAAACATTAAGAAGCTTTTGAAAACTACACAAAATAACTTTCCATAAAAACACTCTCTCAAAAATCTCTCAATCCTTACAGTAATTCAGGCAGTGCATACGTTTTCATAGAGATTAGCTCGTTTAAAGTAAGTATATACATCTACTAAATATATATATCGAATCCAAATAACACGGATGAGTGACGATGAGTTCGAGCGTGAGATATGTAGTATTCATTGTCTTTCATGGAAAGAGCATTAGGCCCGTTTCATTGAACTTTTACTTGTTAAATAAAGTAACAGTTCATAGCAGGTGCATTATACCTCTTATTCTTTTTATATCAAACCTTTTTTAGCAGTATACAGTTAGCCAAACATTAAGAAGCTTTTGAAAACTACACAAAATAACTTTCCATAAAAACACTCTCTCCAGAACAATGGATATTAGATGGCAAAAAATCGTCGTGATTTCGTGCGCTGTAAGCAGTTTCTTTTGTTCGTTTTCTGTCTGCAAAAAACAAAGAAGTACCACTCCTGGATCACCTTAAATTCATATCGTATGATTTAACGATTCCCATTATCCTATTAATATTATAAATGCGACATTTTGTGAGAAGAGGTAGTATTTCTGTTACTCTTTCACGCTAAAAATACAGAACGGACTTTGTTAAATCTTTAATATAATATAGCTCGGAATAACACAATTTACACAGATTTCAATTTAAAGAGATTATACTCTTATAGTATTATCATTTGACGATCTCCTTGGACGAGTGGCGTACACAATGTGTTAATGGTCGCCAGCTCTGACGACGAGTTCGGATCGTCCTCAGAGCTGGTCACTGAAACGAACCCGGGACTCCGGAGACCAGGGGTATAATTACTATTTAATAATATTTACAATTTAAACTTATATCGTTAATGTATATAATGTTTCTATATACAAATTTTAGTTCTTTTTATGTTCTTTACATTATGTATCAAAACTATTTATCAAAAAATACTAAGAGGCTTAAAGATCTTCGAATTAAAGTTTTTCCAAATCGACAAATGCATTATGCCGTAGACTCGAACGGTTTCTTTAGAGATTGTGGACTCCTTCTCCATCCAGTAGTCAGTGGGGCTCAGTAGTACACACTTATATCATTCGCCAAACAGCAGTATAATAATTGCCATGTAATTTATGCCAGCCATGTAATTATGATTATGATTTTGCATGTTACATGCTTGTTGCTTACGGTAGTTTATTTATCTAAAATACAATATAATATACACCGTATATAGTATAGTAGTTTAGAAAAATATATTTACGTTAATTCCTAAATAAGAATCAAACAGCAAATGGCTTGGCAAATTAAAATTTCAAATTCAAATTGGATGGTCGTTAGAGACATTTTAACGATTTTCCTTCTACGAAATTACAATAGCTAATACTAAATATTTTAATGAATGGCCAAATTTTATTTTAATGAATTAAAAAAAACGAACAACCGTTTTTTTGTTGGGTACCGTATCTGAGAAACCCTAGGTAGAGTCTCTTCATGTTCCTTTAATATTAACCTTTGTCAAGGAAAACAAAAGAAAAATCTTGTTGCCGATGACAGGAGATAAGAACTTTCAAGGTCTGTATTTATTTCATTTTGTTTATTTACTATATATTATTTTATTATAATACAAAATTAATAAAAATATATCTACGTTGAGTGTTATTATTAAACAAACAAGAAATTAAAAAATGAACTGACACGGCGGGCTTTCCTTCTACGGAGCGAGGTGTCTCGACCGCAAACCCTCCCGTTTGGGAGAGGCCTATGTCCTGCAGTGGACTTTTATAGGCCGTTGTGATAATGAGGAGTCTAATGCTTGAAGGACTGCGAAATATCATCTTATATATACCTAAGACATTGATAGACAACCAGCTTCGGACACGTTATTCAATTATTATCATTCAACCAACTGCAATTAGAAGCATTAATTTTACTTTCGATCCATCTTCGATCGAAGACTTTTTTGGGAATAACGTAACAGGTGGTGCCTGTCGCGGTCTTTATATCCCAGCCAACGATATAAACAGATCATAATTTTTGAAAAAACTCATGGGTACGAGGCTACCTTCTGGGGATCAAATTTTGGTATCTTAACTCTAATTCCTTTTACCCAACCACTCTGCTATAGCGACTTCTAATAATAATCATGATTTCTAGTAATATCCGAAAAAATACTCAATTTATATCCTTTTGTGAAGAATAATTATAAAGTGAAGAATGAAGAATAATTATAAAATTATAATGTGAAGAATGGAATAGGTCAACAAAAACCGCACGCTGTGTAGCTTATGTCCAGCCAGCTTTAAGCTAGAGCTGAAATAATTGTGCTTGTAACCTCTCGCTGTATATTTACGTCCACCATTGTGTCACAGACGTGTTGGGCCTCTACAACTAATTAAGTAAATAAAACTATACTAAAAAAATAGACATGGAAAGAAATCAAGAACCTAGAGCAGAAAACTTTACAGCTTTTATTGAAAAATATTTTAAAGACACCAGATATCGAGATATCACTTAGTTCGGTCAAAAAAATGGCAATTCAGTGTTTTAGAAGCAGTTTTTAACGTTTACGTATTTCATTAATGTCACTACAGTCACAATGGTCGAATTTGTTACTGAAATTCGAACCTCATCAAGAGGGAACTTGTAACAATGATTTTTTTTCCTAACTTACGCACATTGTGTTAAGCTAACGACATTTGTTGTAAGGCAATGAATCTGGTAAAAAGATCGCCTCTACCCACTTGCCAAATATAGAGATAAGCCTTCCCTTAAGAGAGCCAACGTCAGGTCGACTGCAGGGCATTTTAATACTAAAGATGATGAACACAGGATAGTTTTTAACCAGGAAAATTTACGAATCCTGTGGTAGAGCATAGAGATCTGAAGCACAATTTTACTACATAGATTTTGATTTGAAGTACGGAAATACCCCCTTACGCGAATGGAATAACCAGCACATGCAAGCAGTGAAGTAACCGGACTTTTCTTTCCTGCCGAATTCATTTGTTAAATGTGCCTTACTCTAAAAAAAAACACTTTTCGATAAACAAGAAGCGATGGTACCCACTTCATAAAATATAATCCCTCTGCTTCTTGGCTGCTCTATACCTAAACTTATTACACCGAGGAGGGTCATAACATCGGCGTGAGAACCGGCGGATGGCGCTGACTCAGCACAAAACAAATTAAAACCTTATTACGTAGCAAAACATTAGCGCTTATGATCCGATGCTTTCACGCACAGGTGCTATTTGTGAGAGTGGAAATGATTTTACCATAAGTAATTTCATGAAAATGTTTTTTGTTTTATATGTTATTCTTTAGATATGCCAATTTAAGTATTTTAGCATAAATTTAAGAAATTTAAGATATAAGTGAAAAAAAAGTCAGCGTCCTATAATATAAAGAACCAAACTTCGTAATTCAATATTATAAATGTGAATGTAACTCGGTTCGGATATTTGGGTGTTACGCTGTAGTTAAATAATTTTTGGGAAGTTTAGTGGAGAAAACTAAAAAATCTAAATGGACCGGAAAAGTATATCGAGTAGTAGAGTAGGTGGATGAATTTTGTAGGAAACAGTTTAAAATAACAACACGTAATCTAAGGCTAAAATCTGTCAAGACATTTTTTAAATAAAAATAAATACCCTCACGCATTTCCCAATACTGGGTATACAGAGGTTTAGTCTAGACAATTAAGTCCCTTCGACCCACCTTCCACCGAAGATATTTTCGGGACAACGTGACAGGTGGTGAACCTGTCGCCGTCTTAATATCCAAGCCAACGATATAATTTGTACATAAGTATTTGAAAAACCCATTGGTACGAGCCTGCCACCTGAGTATCCAATACGGATCCCTTGACTCGTAATTCCGACCACCCAACAACTCGGCTATCGTGAGTTTTTGCTTAAAACTAAGGTTTATGGTTAAAAGCTTAGACAAAATCGTCTGCAGATTTAATAAATACAAAAAAATAAAACAGTACTCGCAAACAGATGCGACTCGAATGCAATACCAAGTAATTAACACGTGTTTTATTTTTCTTCATTCTAATATTGACTTAGTTGTTAATGCAGCAGAGTACAATTTGTAATAGTGTTACCGCTAAACTTGAATCATCATTCTACTTTGCTCCCATGTAGCTACGTTGCTCCCCTGTGGGTTGTTCCCTTTTCGGCCGGGAGCATTTGGTCACGATGAATGTGTTCAGAGTAAGGGCCACCTTGATTGTATTGGATAAGTTTTATTTTATGGTTACGTCTTGAACGATATAGCGCTGGAGAAATGTTTGCGACAGTTAACAAGAATATTTTAATGGTCAATGTTTAGAAATAAATTATATAGATATCAATTCGATTTGCTGTGCCTTTCAATCATTTGAAAATTTTTCTTTCAATTTTAATGACAAAAAATTTTCATTGTTAAAATTCAACAGTTACAATGAAAAAAGTTCGGTAATAACATATGCGACAAATCAACACAAAACATTGTGTAAAACACACTATGTGTCATTAAAAAATGCAGAATTCGAAACTTATGTGAGATTAATTATCGTTGTTTGCTCGGACACAGGGCGACTCACCACCTTGCGCGTTGCCCTAAATAAGCTTTAGTGAAATGTGGAAAGAACTATTCACATTTCAAAAAACTTATGTACGAATAATATTGTTGGCTTGGACATAAAGACGGCGACGGGCTCACCACCTGTTACGTAAAATATCTTCGGTGAAAGGTGGGTCGAAGGGACTTAATTGTCTAGACTAGACCTCTGTCTACCCCTGTATTGGGAATTGCGTGAAGATATTTATTTTATTTTATTAAAGGAAAAATGTATGATTTTTACTTATTTCTTTCGTTGCCAATTTACTAGTTGAAGAGGCACGCAGAAGAAGAAATTCTGTATTTCACAGATTTGTTTTTACCAGCGAGAACATCGCTTAAATGGAAGACGGATCGCTGAGTAGGGGCATTGAAACGACTTTCTCCAACGTCTACCAATACATTAGCGGCATTCATTCGAAAAATAAATGATCCCACTTAACAGCGTTCAATGTAGCGTAACGAAAAATCACATTGTAATCTCACCTCGATGAAAAAAATACCTATTAATATTATTTCTTTCGTGTCTCTAATTTGCGATTTTCATAATTGAATGTTATCAAAATGAATGTCCGTTGAGTTTTCTACCTTAAAAAATTTATGCTCTAGACGAGAAAACGACTCTTTTTCCCTTTAAATTGCTTGTTTTGTTAGTTACTACAAACGAAGTTGGACTTTGAGCCCTTACAAGTAGACTTAAAACACGTTTTTAGTGAGCAATTTTTAATGTGATTGTCTCTAAAAGAATCGTTTTTATTATCCTTCATTATTTTTCGCGTGACGGTTGTGCCAAGTACGGGCGAGGGTACGGAAGGCATGAAAATAAATTGTTAAATAGTATTTAGTTAGGATTTAAGGTGACCTTTTTTTAATTCAGCGCAAATATCTTTTAAAGAGCTTGAGAAAAGTTAACAGCGATCTAGATTTACTTAGGAAGCGTTGATTACAATCTAGTTTAATTACTTTTTAGAGAAGTCCTGTCCTGTACCGGAGTGATTTAAGGAGTGCTTAATCCGTTACTTTTCGTAATTAATGAAAGTACATACATTCGTGTAACGAGATAAGCTTATAGTAAAGCGGATTGGCGATCGCAGTACAAGACACCTTCGATACCGCCATCTATCGGTTGCTATAACAATATTCAAGGCTATATTACGACACCCATGGGAAAAAAGGGTTACCTCACAAATATTATACATATTATCAATCCGGCACTGTTTGTGTTTTATTGAAGAGATATTTAAAAACACGACTGAATTTAAAAGAAAAAAAATCCATTAAAGTAAAAATCTTTATGTTATAAAATTAACAAAAATATTTAACTTAAATCAAAACATCATATACAAAACATACAAAAAGTCAGGGTTTATCTTAGCACGTACATTACGATTTTAGAATTACAAACGAGAAAGCAAAAACGATTACTTAATAACCATAAGCAAGCCGTCAACGCAACCCTTTGTCTGTGTTTTAAATCACAAAAGACTTTATCTTATACAAAACCTATTGTCCTGCACATCATACAGCTTTATGTTCGATAAATACCCCACACAGTGCAAATTAATACGAAGCTTACGAGACAAACAATAAAGTCGGAAATCGAAAGTATTTCGAACGGATCATTACCCGCAATTTTCAATTACAGACTCCCGAAGAGCTCGCACGATGTTGTCATCTCGAAAATTATATCTTCTTAGTTTTCTTTACATTTAACAGCAAAATGGAAGCCTGGGAAGTTGTGAGTTCGTTTACTTAGACTTAAAGTGACTAGTAATAGGCTGTAAGACTATAAGAGGTTTATTTTGCTGTTAGCATCTGTACTTAGGCTGCGACATTAAGGCCGACTGTAAAATGAAATTTGTCTAATGTAAAAGCTCAGACATCTTAGTGAATCTGAAACTTCTAATTTGTTATATATCGGTACAACGACCACTTCACGAAGTCTCTGTATATTTTGTTTGTATATTTCAAATTGCTATAGTAAATATACACGTGGTAAATAACTAATTTCATAATTTTTATTTATTTTTTTAATTTTATTTTTGAAGTCACGATAGCCGAGTGGTTGAGTGGTCGGTCGGTCTGCCACGTTATCCCGAAAATATCTTCGGTGGAAGGTGGGTCGAAGGGACTTAAATGACTTGGCCTCTGTCTACCCCTGTATTGGGAAGTGCGTGAAGATATTTTTTTAAAAAGACCTAGTTAACAGATACTTAAAGTTTCTAAAAATATAACCGCGATCATAAAAAAGCTCACAATATAAGAACATTAAATGACCATTACAATTCTAAAAGAAACAATAACAGCGAACCGATAAGCCCTATATAAAAGTAAACCGAACAAATAAAACTGGAAATGGGTATCGGTAAAAAATGCTTTATCTTACACAATGCAACCTCCATATTTCATTGCGAAGTCACACCGGGCGGCTGTCGAACGGCGAAGGATATATACGGATATATTTTTTATCCGGACCATAAAACGCGTGGCGTCAAAACCGTGGTACCTACTGTTGCGCAAATAGCCCCGTAACAAAAACTCACGGAATCGGGTCAGCGTAACTATAAACGATGTTTAGATTCCATTGCCGTTCTGATGTGACGGTTGGTTGAGAATAGACAATGATGGAATAGGTAATGGAATTTGTTAATTGATGTTAGTTTTAATTTCGAATGGGAACCTTTAATTAATGCCATTCATGATTACGAAAGGGTCACGATTCGTATGAATGCCTTTTAATTTTAGGCATAAATGTTTATGGCGTTTCTCTGATTGAATTGCTTCTAATTTGCTATCAGCTTTAGTATTTTCGAAGTGTTGCTGTGATGCTTTATTCACTGTTAGAAAAATAAATTATTTTAAGCATAATTCAACTTGTGTTAAGAATAAAGTACGGTTTAGTGCTCAGCGCGGAAGGAGGAACGCAGTTATCCTACATCCTACAAATGTGTGTACCATTTCATTTAAATATACACTATCATCACAAATTTACCAACTTATTTCCTTAGCATTACACTTGGGTAACATATACAAATTAAAATTAAAAGTGGTGTTGATTTCTAAATTTGTACATCTTCCCAGATTTTTAAAACAAAAAATTATAATATTTACGCCATTTCCAGCACAGGGGTAGAATAAGTCTAGAAAATTAAGGTGTTGCGACCCACCTTTTTTTTTTCGAGCCTGCAACCTGGTCATCGAAATCGGGTTTCTTGACTCGAATTCCGACCACCCAACCACTCGGCTAACGTGACTTTTATTTTTTTCTATTCAATAATCTTAATATATTTAAGAACCGTTGCTTACGGTCTCGCACTGTTATCGATAAAACTTTATGGCAGACTCCCTGCTCATCAGCAATTCGAAACTGTAAATGCGTTTTGTCTGTACTTGTTCCAACTTTTTTTTAAAGTTAATTCGTCGGTGACAGACCGACGGTCGGTCCCCGCGTTCATTAGCGCTGATTGCAACTCAGCCCTGATAAAAGAGACCGTTTTTGATTGTAACCTTTTATTTGACTTTTACGAGGGCTAATAAGTTAAGGAAACATTTGAAAGCAGACCCTTCGGTTTTTTTTCTTTAAATACGCTTTTGCTTAAATTCACATTTCTTTGACATGCTTTTAAATATAAAATTGTTTTCATTCAACTTTAAGCGACAATCTAAAACGTAATCGTTCGTAATATTCCTCAACAGTTAATTTTTTTACATTTTGAATACCGTCGCGTGTTATACCAAATTTATTCTATCATCGTCTCTTAAGGAATACTGGCAAATATAACATAAAGAGATCACTAATTACCCGGTAGACGACTGAAATATATGGCGATTCAAGGATTTCACAAGTTTTATATTTTACATTGGTTATATTCGTAGTTTTTAATTGGAAAATCTTTTGCACCCTTAATTGAATTGTGGGTTATATAAATGTCCGCATCTTTAGCTTAATTCATCAGACTATTAACAGTTAATACCGTTTTCACTGATCTTTCATTTCGGCATCAAGAATTTGGAGGACAAAGATGTTACTAGATATTGTGTATTTTGAAAGCACGATAATCGTAAAACATTTTAGCATTGTTATATTAACATTTCGGTAATAACTTTGGATCATTTCAGCTTAATTTCATTAAAAGACATTTAGAAGATGAGTACATTCCTGTAATGGAGCTGTTTTATAAACTGAACCGACACTTTCTAACCAGATAAGGGGTAAATAAGAAAAATGGTCGTCTAAATGAAGACAAAGGGAATCCACGTGAATCGCATAAACCTAGCTCCGTGGCAACTGACAAAATTATATTTGACAACTCACGAGCGTTGCCGCATCATAACTTTTTCATATAAGGAAAGTTTCATAAATGTGATGCCACAATGTAAGTTAAGAGACGATTAAAGTTCCCTGTAAAGCTGAATGAATTTCGTAGTGTAAGAAACTAGATTATTACAATGTTTTATATCAGCATTATTGTATCTTCAGTTAAAGTCCTAGTAATGAACAGTGGCTACTTTTAGTGAAATATCCGTAACATAAGCACTTACTGTAAATGAAAAGAAATATACACGAAGCGAAGAGAAATATAAATTAGCATGGCAGACTGGTTTATGGTGCCTTTGCAGTGGTTTACAGGAGAAACAATTTTATTTCGCTCTTGTATTATGGTTGATAGGAATTTTTGCATTTAGTAAAATAGTTATTACAGTTGCGAATTCTTGAAAAAAAAGCGTACAAGTGTGGCGTACTCAGTATTATTGTGTTAAAAGTGACTATTTCTATTATTCAATAGAAACTGGCGCAGCTTTGGTTGTCATAAATAATACTTATAATCTGAATATGATTCACAATTCAGACTACTGTCTAACGAAATACACAAGTTGTAAAGTCTATTATACGAACGATAAATAAGATGATATCTACAAACTTAGATGGATAGAGAATCATATTTTTTTTATCTTAACGCAATTTTCAATAATGAGGTAGGCAGAGGTCTGGACAATCAAGTCAAGAAGATTGTTAGGTACAACGTGTCAGGTGATGAGCCTTTCGGCGTTTTAGTGTTTAAGCTAATAGCACAATACAATAAAATACATATACATCTATATTTACATAGATAAATATTCAGGTAACATATCGCACATATGTTTGCCACTAACGGGATCCGAACCCATAATCCTTGGCTTCGAAGTCGGATTAATTACCAACTCGGCTATAAGGTCGTCCGGTATAAAATTAAAAAAATGTTAATACCTTTATGCTTTTAGCTAACGTCAGACATCAGCCCATTTAGTCCAGTAATGTTCATATAGAAAAAAAAGTCAAAAGTTCAAAGCGTTTTATGCTAATATAAACTAAAAGACACCCGATCTGCATTGCAACCAATAGCTAAATGACTGTAAGAATCCATTCAACTTTCAATTTATCAGTAAGAGATGGCGTTGAATGTATGAATGAATTGAAAGTTAGATTACACAATTTAAATTCCCCCTTCATGCAAAATAGGGACGGAAAGATGAGGTCTGAGGGGGTGTTATAGAATACATTATAGTAGGGAGTGGGGGGCGAGGTTGAAATATTTACCTCGCGGGAGTTTGGAAGTGTGTTCGACGGAGCGGCGCAAAATCTTAATGGATTATGTTATGATTAGGCCGGTTGGTTTACCTGCGGATATTTTGCACGTTTTCTTTCCAATTCGCAGTGGATTGCTTTCTACAAAGTATTATACGGTTCGCGTCGCATTGGGAACGGTTTCTCCTGGTCCCTTTAGATGACGGGCAATTAAGGAATAATAACGTTTTAATTTTTAGCGAGTGTCCGACGCTGAACTGATTACGGTTCAGCATGTATCGGATGGTTGTAAAGGAAAACGATTAGTGAGTTTTTCTTTTGTAATTAGATATGCAATTTTCGTTATCGGATTTCATTTTTGAAGCGGAATAAATGTGTTTTTAGCTTAACTGTTTCAGTTGAAGTGACGAGTAATTTTTTAATATGTATATAGGTTTTTATAAATATATTGTTCTCATCGAGTGCTTCTACTATTTTGTGTCACTGAAATTGACGGTTTTTAAATTGCGAGCATGCTGCATATTTTGAAGGTATTATTGCATACGTTCGCAAAATATCGAAATATTGAACTATTCAAAATACTGAACTGACATCTTCTTGCCAATAAGGTGGAATAACAATGTTAAATTATATTTCCTTCAATATACTCTACGACCTCCATGGACGACTGGCGTCAACACCGGCTTTCATGCTGTCTCTAGCTCTAACGTCCCGTGTTCTATTCCCGGACGGGTCAATGTAGAAAACCATTTTTCCTACCTGGTCTCGGGTGTGGGTGTTTGTGATGCATTCTATGTTTCCGATTCCATAAGACAATTGCTTTAGCTTCTTACCGTGGGATCAGAACAATGTATTTACTGTTGTCCCTATATGTCATATTAAAAAAAAATAAAGTTTGAAAAGGTTAGAGGAACTTCCGTTGAATTTCAAAACACAATCGTATATTCCACTAATCAAGGTGCGAATTCCACTAATCAAGGTGCGACTAATTACGAATCAGAGGAAATGTTGTTTAAATGTTCGTTAACTTGCTACCGATAATTTCTACTGTTTTCGGCGTTGATTGCATACTAATCTGAGTTTACGAAATTTATAGGTTTCTGGGTCAATTTTGACGTGAAAGAGTGTGATTAAGTTTCCCAATGTGCTCTCAAGACCCAATTAAATACTGATAAGGTGATAAGTTTTCATTGTGGTATAGGCGTTCGAATTTATTACCTTCTTTCTTCTCGTGGGTATGCTCATGACAACTTTAAGAAAGCTTCAAAGCTGACAATGGCTTTATTAAACACGAATAGGCACTTACATTGAGAAATAAACCAAAATTTATGAAACCGGTTTTTAAGCATCTCTGTTTAAGACTTAAGGTGTTCGGTACTGCGATCTGCAATTAATTTCGAGGCGTGGCGATCCTTTCGGGAGGATTATGCCCTAACAGGAACCTATACAGGTCCCTAATTAAGTGAGTTAATAACTAAGTCTTAGATCAGGTTTCGACCTCCATGGACGAGTGGCGAGCATACCGGTTTTCATGGTGTCACCAGGTCTGAGGTCGCGGGTAAGATTACCGGTCGGTTAAATGTAGAAAACACTTTTTGTGGCACCTCGGTTATTTATGATCCTATTACACAAGTGCTCAAGCTATTTATTTTGGGATTCGAGCAGTGTTGTATGTGTTGTCTCTATCTATGTACGTGTCTACATAGACATACATATGTAATAGCAACTGCGGCAATCGAGCTGACATAATGTATAATACATTAGCGTCAAATAGAAATTGCTATGTGTACAATGTAAGACTTTGAAGTCCACTCCCAGATAACATTAATAAAAAGGCCTTTTAATATATCGCCGTTACGCACGTCCGTACATTGGTGAGATAATAAAAAAAGAAAAGAATCACAATAATAGGAGGCTAGCTAAACAAAAGGCGGCGCGAGGAGCTCGAAGTTTGTTTCCACGCAGTTTCTTTGTGTGTACAATAGTACAGAAGTATATTTGGTAAGTGTGCTCGAGTCTTAAGTGGGGTTTTAAGCTCTTGTCGAGCGCTTGCGGCCCGATTTATGGCGCGTACACACTAAAGTGTAACGCTGCAACATTTTTGCAGTTGAAAACTAGGAACTTAATGCTTTTACAGGTATTTTAGTTAGCAACAAACTTGTGGAACGAGCGAATGTTTAAACATAGTTAAGGTTTTACAGCGACGTTTTTGCAGGGAACTGTTAAAGTTATGCCACTTGATTAGTCTTCGCAACTAAAATGGTTTGTTGTATGGTAAAATTACTATTGTGTTAAGAAAGACATGTGTTTTATTACTTTTCAATGCATAGTTAATTTTGTTTGGTCTACATGAACCAAGAGAATAAATTATACTTTAATACACATAACTTAAATTATTCAAAATTTAAATAAATAGTCGTGGTTTTTTATTAAAGTAAAACCTTAGTTATTAAATTAACAAAACTATATTAGTATACTCAGTATATATGAATTACTATAGAATTAAATAAGAGACATATTATCTAACTTTCAAAGGTACCGTCTTCGACGAATTATCACAGTTATTAAATATATATTAAACCCAATTATTGTTAAATTAAAGAGAAATTTAAAAAAATAACCTTATTTTTCTATTTAATTTAATAACAAAAAGTTCAGCATTATTTGCATAACTTGAAAAAATCAATAAAAATCGCATTATTATTTTTTGTTTAAACCAATAGAAATAATCAATGTCGATGTACCACTACGTCTATCTACTCTCACATCTCCATCTACATATATACATCTATAACAAAAACATATCTAAGAATGTAACACAACAGAAAAACAATTGCGAAACAATCTGCCGACACCTTTGTTCGAAATTATGTCCGCGCAGTTTCTTCCTTTCAGTAAGTACTTGCTTTAAATTATTTTTATTTGCACCGAGACGTGTAAAACCTTACAGAGACGTACGGCGCGGGCTATTTGTTTCAACCGGACAGTTCGCATCGCGGATGGTACACTCGTACGTTGCCTCCAGGGATATGCAATATTACTCAGCGGGTTTACCGCTAAAGCTTTTTGTTTTGAAAATGGAATGAAAAATACAAAATAGCTGAGCTCTTTCTTGTCGTATGATTCTATGCTTTTATTTGCTATTAAATAAATGTATTTCGTTGTGTTTAACGGTTTTCGCTAATGGCTTATGATATTTTTTACTTGTATATACATAACGGCCTGTGAGTGTCCAGTGCAGGATCTCCTGTAAGAAGGATTTACCATTGGCGCCATAGTCTGCTCTTTTAAATAGGCAATGGAGCAGCGTGGTGTTCTCTGCTCTGATATTTGTTGAATATTTGAGAGATGAAATTTGTCATATGTCGTCCAGAAATCCGAACACACGCACATCTGTCTCGAGCCTGTCTCTCTCGAGTACCTCGAGTACTCTTGATCCTACCCTCTTTGAGCAACTTGCTTATATGATCTTCGGAAGTTAGTCACGGCCTTTTATTGTTAACTTTCACGCCGTATATTTTCTTCACCATTCGATCTTCACACATTCGCTTAATGTAACCAAACAATCAAAGTATTGCCTAGGAAATTTTAAAAAATCATACGTACATTTGACTAAATCACTTCGTGTTCATCGTATCGTTCGTGGTACTATGACAAAGGGACGGTATAAATAATTTTAATTATTTTAATTATTGTTATAATAATGTGATTGTTGAATAAATATTGATAAAACAATCATGTTTAATGTAATCTATAATTTTAGAACATATAAATAAAACAACAGTTGAGTGGTTGAATGGTCGGAATTTGGAGTCAAGAGACCCGAGATCGATACTTAGGTGGCAGGCTTGTACCAATGGGTTTTTCAAAAACTTATCTACGAATTATATCGTTGGCTTAAGACGGCGACGAGTTCATTACCTGTCGCGTGGTCCCGAAAATATCTTCGGTGGACGGTGGGTCAAAGGGACTTAATTGTCTAGACTAGACTTCTGTCTACCACTGTATTGGAAATTGCGTGAAGATAATATTTTTTTTATAAATATAATTTTTTTTATAGTTTTTTACAATCCTAATGTGTCTTAGTCATTAAAGGTAAAATATTTAGAATCCACTGTTTTTATTTACTCGGCCTTTTTCCATATTATGTTTGCGGTTAGTTAATTCATTGTTAATTAACATGCTTTTTTGTCAATGACTAAGTTCGTGATGAGTAATAATGGTTATGAATCAAACACATGAAGGTATTTTGTTTAGTCATTCGTGATTTTCTATAGGGTTATCAAGTGAATAGAATTAAAGAAGCGTTTGACAACGTTTTGCGTAAGCAATCAAATTAACTTTTATAGTTTATATTTTTTATGTCACGATAGTCGAGTGTTCGGGTGGTCGGAATCGGAGTCAAGATCGAGTTCGATTCCCAGGTAGCAGGCTCGTACCTATGGGTTTCTTTCAAAAGCTTTTGTACAAACAATATCGTTGGCTTGGACATTAAGACGGCGACGGGCTAAACACCAGTCACATAGTCCCAAAAATATCTTCGATGGAAGGTGGGTCGGAACGACTTAATTGTCCTGGCTTCTGTCTACCCCTGTATTGGGAATTGTTAAGTCATAATTGGCCAAATAAGAAAATATTGTAAATATCTCTTACCTGAAGTCCTCGCTTCAGCGTGTAGTCTCGTATCAACAAAAATCGCCACTAATAACAAGAACATTAGAGTTTTAATCCTACTACAGCACCATCTTCCTTTCCCGTACCTTCTCTTACACCTCTCTCTATCACCAATATCACTAAGAGTTGTTTTATGAATATTAACTTTATTGTCTAAGCGGTACAATCTATTATTGCTAGTGTCGTCATCCCAGTTATTAGTTTGACTTTTCCTATCTTCTATAGTTCCCCCTCTATCTTCTAAAAGGGATTTGAGATCTAGGAGACTCCTTCGTTTAGGTATGACTTTCTTCTCCAATGGTTCTAAGACTTGGTTTTGTATCCCCATCATAGCTGGTTGGTGAATGGGTTTAGTGTTATCAGTTAGCGGTATCTTCATTTGTATCGATGCGGTCAAATCCCCGTTTCATCTTGTTTTAACATCTGAAAAGAAAAAAAAATGTATTTAATCCAACGTGTAGATAACTAAACAACAGATTAAAAAAATGCTGGCGAGTTTTTTTTTTTTTTAATTTAATGTCATCAAAATATTACACGCAAAATATAACAGCCAGTTAACAATATTTGGTAGAATTAATGTAAGGGAACTAGTTCTCCACTTTACGCGGGTAACTTGCATTCAATGGTAGATTCTAGAACATTGCCATAAATAATTTTTAAACTGACGCGAAATTTCTCGCAAAGGAATCCGCTAATCCAATAGGAACACTTATTCTGAGCCCGACCGATGTAATAAATCTGAAGGCGTCTCGCGCAATTCCTAATTGGTTGGAAACAAAAACTCGAAGCACCTCGAACTTACGGCTTTTAACTGCTAACGTTTTGGAGGCGATGGCAAGTAACAACTTAATAAGGCTACGTCATAAATTCAACGTAGCGCAAAAACCGATCGCAAACATTTCTCCTGAAATAAGTGCAAAACATCAGAACAATCTAACAGGCGATTCATCAGGAGATGTGACAGTATGTGTTATCGTTGGATGTTAGCGGACGCTGGGGACTGTGAGAACAGAGGGGGAGGTCGGTGGAGGGGGGTGCGGATGCATTGAAGACACCTGCGTCCCAGTGACGGAGATAAAAGAGGCGATTAAGATGAACTTGTTTTAAAGCCGCATTAACGATCAGGTCTAGACTTGTACTAATGAGTTTTTGTTAAGTGCTCGTTATTTTTGATCGATCGTTGTGTCTAAGTTGTGTTAAACAGCTATGCGGTGATTGTAAATGTTATTAAATGCTACGTACTTATTAACGATTAAGATATTAACTGCAGATGATAAAAGTGGCAGTAAATCGATCGTATAACTGAAATCAATTATGGATAAATTATAATAAGAGGCAGAGGAGTTCAATTTACTGCTTTGCGACTTATTGCAGACGTCGAGATGTGACATCGTTGATATAAATAAACCAATTCGTATTCACGTTTGACTTCGCAGATCTATAGATACAAAGCAAACGCTTTTTAGATAATTCTACTGAAATTATTGATATAGGGACAGTAAAAGGAGTCGGGCTCACGTTGTCCTAAAAAAACTTCTGTGAAAAGTGGATCGAAAGGATATTGTGTACACCTCTGCCTACTCCAGTATGTGAAATCACGTGAAGATTTAAAAAAATTGTAAAAAAGTATGCCACGACAAACGCCGTGGAAGTGAAACCTTGTGACAAGGAGGATAGTGGATTTTTCTAAGGCGCTTTCCTAATTTCAAGAGTAGTCGTGAACTATTTGAGAAAAAACTAAAATTCATAAAAGTCCGAGGGCTGATCAGGAGCGCCCATCAAAGGCGTTTGATCAGTTGAGGGTCTCATTCGTGGACTCATTCACCTAATAAGTCTCTTCTACTAATCTAATTACTCCTTCTTTCCGCTCTAAAATTTTTTATCAAGTTTTGAATGAATTCGCAGTTCAGCTGTTGTAGCAATGGTTCATAAGCGTCAGCAATTACTCATGATCAGGTTAGCCACATACATTATGTGATTCTTACTTTACAAAGCTTACTACTCAAAGGTTTTCACATAAAGGTACACAATTCGTTCAATTTAAGCAAATGAACTAAAATGTGTAATATTTAACCTATATAAGCGCGCAATCGCTAAAATGTAAAAGAAATGTATCTATCAAACAAATAGTTCCACCTTAAAACCGATAGGAAAACGAGCGGTGTAATTTTTTAGGAGCGCACCAACCAATAGGGAATGCAAGCCCGAATTGCAAGTCCGGCTATCACGCACCAGGTGCAGTAGTCCAGCTCTCAAAGCTGTCTCATTAATCTTCCCGTAAAACCGTTCTTATCCCCGTACATTAGCTACCAGTGTTGCGAACGGGAAAACAGAATTCTTATATCGCTCGTATTTAATTTTTACACGCTACAATGTAATGCATTGCGGCTGCATTGCTCATCTGTTACGGTTCGTAAATTTTTAATTATCCATTGGCTGATCGTTTCTGCTGCAGTTAGCTAATTTATTATCTATAATATATCTACTTTTGATAATCTGTGATAAAGAGAAATGGTAAGTGAGAAGTGAAGTGTCGTTTGTATCAAAGATCGGTCCGGAAAATCGGTTTTCATTTTTTCTTCAGTAATTACAGTATGTAAGCTATAAGCTTTTCTATTAAAGAGGAAGGGAAATTTAAAAAATCAACTTGTCTTAATAGTATTAGTTGATTTACGTCGGGACCGTGTGGAAACGGTGAAAGGATATTGCAACTTCTTTTCTTCCCGTGGGTGTCGTAAGAGGCGACTAAAGGAAACAGCCTTGAATATCGTAATGGCTAAAAATATTAAAGTTCTGATACAATTGCAAACTAATGTTTAAAATAAAACAAATGTACTACTGATTAAAAAAGGTCCACAGATGCACAATTAAGGCAGAGTTTAAATATAAATAAATAAATATCTTTACGCAATTCCCAATACAAGGGTAGACAGAGGTCTAGTTTAGACAATTATGTCCCTTCGACCCACCTTCCACCAAAGATATTTTCGGGACAACGTGACAGGTGGTGAGGTTTATGTCCAAGCCAACGATATTCGTACATAAGTTTTTGAAGAATGAAAGTGGGTTGAGAATGAATGAGTTACTCGTCAAATGTTTTCTCTATGCTGATGATCAAGTATTACTTGCGTCTTCAGCCGAGGAGTTGCAGGAGATGGTAACTGCTATGAGTGAAGCTTTTGTTAGAAAGGGGATGAAGATGAATGTAAAAAAGACGAAAGTAATGGTGTTTCAAAGAGATGAGGTCATGACAGACTGCAATATAGTGATTGGAGATGAACAAATTGAACAGGTGAATGAGTTTGTGTATCTGGGTTCAAAGTTCACAAGAGATGGAAAGTGTGAGAGTGATATTGAAAGAAGAGTGAATGCAGGAAACATGGTGAATGGAGCTTTGCATTCCTTTATGAGCAGTCGGATGGTGTCTAACAAGGCTCGTTTGGCTGTGCATAGGGGAGTTTTGGTTCCGACACTCATGTACGGAAGTGAAAGCTGGGTATGGCAGAAGAAACATGAAAGCAGAGTAAATGCAGTTGCGATGAGAGCATTAAGAAGTATGTTAGGAGTTAAACTGAGCGACAGGATAAGGAATGGTGAAATAAGGAAACGTTGTGGTCTGAAAGAAGATGTAGTGACTAAAATTGAGAAAGGTATGCTGAGATGGTTTGGCCATGTCGAGAGAATGAATGAAGAACGATTGACGAAAAAAGCATATAAGGCGAGTGTGAATGGAAGTGTAGGAAGGGGAAGTACCTAGGCGGACGTTTCAAGACCAAATCAGGGACGTCCTGAAAAAAGGCCAGGTCAAGAGTACCCTGAATCGAAGAGAATGTATGAAGGGAATAATGAAAGTGGACGAAGCGAAACAAGTATGTAAGGATCGTAGCAAGTGGAAAGAAGTGGTCTCTGCCTACCCCTACGGGAAAGAGGCGTGATGATATGTATGTATATGTAGTTTTTGAAAAATCCATTGGTACGAGCCAGCCACTTGGGGATCGAACTCGGGTCTCTTGACTCGAAATTCCGACCACCAACCGGCTATCGTGACTTTGAATGCATTAAGAGTTTAATGTGTATTAAGTCTTCATAAAACCTTTAGAACGCTTATCAAGTCATATATATGCCAATCGTAAATATCGTAGGTGTTGTAACTCCAGCGAATGCACACCGAGTAAGAGGCGAAAAATATAAAAGGTTTCCAATAATTTTTAATACTAAAAATTTAAATCACAAAAAGTAAGACTTTGAATTTGAGTCTGAAAATATCAAGGATTAAAATAATTTTTTTTGATAAATCCCGCGTGGTCGCGTGTACCTTAATACCTTATAAAAATACAAAATCATATTAAAAGGAGTAACTTATCTTTGCGAAACATTAAATAAATAAAAGGGTAAACGACACCATTACTGGACGTCGTTATTGAAAATAACCAGAGCATTATTCCGCCAACGAGCGTAAATGTCATTATCCAGAAGCCGTGAGAAACAGAACGCTTCCAACTATTTGCGAAGATCAGACTCACGTCTCAACAATATTTTCATGGCTAACGGCTAAAGGAAATTTGTTCGTAGTTGTCACAGCAAAAGTAAGGGTCCGGTAAAAGATCGTAACTGAAAATTGTTTTTATTCCCCGGGGCATTGGAAAGTTCAGGTGGAGACCTAACTTGTTCTCCCAGAGATCTTTCGCAGGTGGCGTAAGTTATCGCGCCGGCGCTGCAGTTTTATTGGCCGTGAAAATATAGTTATAAATTCATATCCGTATCACCATAAAACAGTTAATGTACGATAATATTTTGGAAATAAATTCAAAGCGGTATGTTATTGCTAAGATAAACCTTTTTAGCATGGTACAGGGTATTATTGTAGCGTCTTTATGTGTTAAGAAAAAAGGTTTTCTTACCAGGTTTGCTGATACCATACGGACGTATTATGTGAAATCATATGCAAAATGTTTGATTAAACTGCAACATTGGTTTAGATGTATACATATATAGGAATATGCCTCAAATATATTCAATCTTTGAATCCTTTAAAGTAGTAAATAACAACACAGATGTCGGGCGAGATTATACAAAATCGAATTAAATTTGAATAAGTGGCTGCAGACAGCTCTGTGAGGAGCTGAGAAGAAATATAAACAGTCATTTATCGTAACAATCCGGCACCGGGTCCATTCCTCTTTAGCCCTCTTTGGGAGGGCGGTGAACTGGGCACAGGTGTAACTTCCACCCGCCTCGACTGCTTGACGGATTGTTTGTTTTGCTTTTCCCGGTTTAGTACCTTGCTCGTTGCGGAATTTGCATTTGCAAGTTTGTTAAAAGCGAACAGAAAAATAGCGATCACTCTTAATCCATTTCATTTTATATGCGATTAAAGTTATGCATACAAAATGTATGTGTTGTAAGTGAGACATTAGTACATAACAGATTTTACTTTGTAATTTTTGTGCATCAATGTGTCATATGCTTGGGGATTTAGGGCAAATTACCAACACCGTCGTAGCAAAAAATAGGAATAATGCATAGAAAAAAAACTCGTATGCAGTTCTCACGTGTTATAAGGGACAATTTCAAAAAAATGTGCTTCGGTGTATCATTCATCATTCGATCTCATTTCTGCGTAGCCTAAATCTACACAAAATGAGATAGAATGATGTATTGATGTATGTTTTATCTCGTTTTACTGTCGCTTTTTCATTACGTCGAGTTGCATCAGAACGGTGCTGAAGACATCAAAAATAGGCGACGTGATATCAACAGCCTGCGAACAGTCCACTTGGAGGTACACAGACTTCTAAATTGCGGGAAAGTTCCAAGCTCGGCGAGCGGATTGGTAGCCTATTTATATTTTAATCGATAAAATTTTAATGAGTCGATATTACTTATATTTCGTGATTTTTAAATAATTCAAATCGTTAATCTTTTGAAAGAAATTTTACAAGAAAAGTACGTTAAGAAAAAAAACCTTAATTTTTTCACAGCCGAACCATGTCTAGGGCATTCCGGCGAGCGGTTACAAATTTTAGTTAATACAGACTCCAAGGATAACTGCTGCTATAAACCAGATAATAAAGCAATTTTGACGCGCTGAAAGGCATTTTAAAGGCAGACGCCTAATATTTTATGAAATTGAAATGAAACCTAATCTTTATGAAATTTTTGGATGGAAAATCCAGAAAAACCTGAATATAACTTTGCTTTACATTTGTTTAATAATAACACAATCAAATTACAAAAGTTTAATTAATCTGAAAGATGTATCATCTTTCAAACTTAAAATTTATAATTACAATTTCATTAGTTTGTCTCAGGCATAGTCGAAAAAAATTATATTAATTACGCTCAGATATAGTCTTTGGTATGCCTTGTATATTTGCCTTATAAACTGTGATGCAAGAAAATTGTTGGTCAAAAACATTTACGCGATGGCTACCAGGACTTTAATATGGCAACACAAACACACCAACAGGATACACTTACGTAATACCAACAGCAACAAGCCTGGTGTTTTTGTAGCTCTCATTAAGAGCCAATATGTAATACTAGTTGGAATACCTTGTTCTTTAAAGGGAATGTTGCTTGTACCGGCTAAATTTAGAAGCGGCGCTGCAGTATGCCTTATGTATCCTTCCTAGAGGGTTGGCTTAAGTGATTAACGTCACTACTGGTGATCACACATTTCCTTATACAACATTTATCGATGTTATCTTGATATAAAACCACGTTCGTTATAGATAACGTAAAAAAAGACAGCTGTTATTTGTTTCATTATTAGTATCTCTGTCATTTGTAAAGTTTAGGATATAATCTATGATATGTAATTATTGAGAAGTAGTGGCATAATGATCAGTCGCATCTTTGTAAATATAACTTGTTATGCTATAATTGTGTGATGATAAGAATTGTAATAATAACGAACGCCCGCGGCTCTTTCTGCCATCGAAATATCAAAAGTAATCATCTATCAAATCTTTCTATACTTTTAATAGATGCTAGAGAACAATTGAGGAATCCGCTATTTGAAACAAATAAAAAAAACATTGATAAACATAGTTTAAATGAATACAAAGATTACTGGTTAATAGCATATAATACCATACTATTATAACTCATCGTATTATTCACCTTATTAAAAAATCGCTTTTATAAAAAACGTCGAAGCGAAATTTTAAAATGAAGATATTATACGCACGAGTGAAGCGCACATTTTAAGAACGCCCTTTCCATGTTATATATCAAGAGATGTGTTTAAACATGACGCCAAAAGCCTCGTGAATCCCACCGCTAATCGCTGCCGCGCCTTCCTTGATACTTATAGCTCTAAGTAGTCGTGTTTTCTTGCTTCTTCGGTGGTTGGGTTAAAATTTTCATGTCCTTAAACGGCACTGTATAGGCTCCGTGTACGCTCTGCCGATGTTTATAGCCGTAGCGTTTGCCAGCCCTCAGATGTTTTTAGGCAACCGACTCTCTTGTAGTTTATTTGTTCTCCCATTACGGTAGCTAAGTGATTGTTTTGTTGTCATTTTTGGAAGTGATGTATTTAAGTGCTACTTGTAAAACGTCACTACGACTATCAAGGTGCAGGGTTTTATACGTGTTTTTAATATAAAAAGACGTTTTTTTTGTAAACGCGCAAAAACACGCATACGTAAAAACGCTATTTTATCCTTCAATTTAACCTTTACGTAAAATATGTTTATATATTATTTAATTCCTGTAAAATTGAGAGGGTTCGTTTGTCTTCAAATATAAATTGCACCTTATAGGAACGATTTGATAAAATATTGTATTTTAAAAATAGTTGGAAAATCCAAAAGTGCACGGCTCATAATCTCATTCAAGTTGGAGAATCACTCGGTGTGCGTAAACTGACAGTAATAGCCACCTCAACGTTTCGCTTATGAGGCGTGCAATATTGTTTTACTGTTACAATATTTTATTATTATAATTTTTACCTCTCGCAAGCTTGTTCATGATATTACTTTTCACCCTGAGATGAATTCAACACTACAACTTAAAATAATAAAAATATCTTCACGCAATTTCCAATACAAGGGGTAGACAGAGATCTAGTCTAGACAAGTCCCTTCGACCCTCCCTCCGCCGACGATATTTTCCGGACAACGTGACAGGTGGTGAGCCCGTCTTTATGTCCAAGCCAACGATATAATTCGTACATAAGTTTTTGAAAAACCCATTGGTACGAGCCCGTCACCTGGGGATCAAAGCTCGGGTTTCTTGACTCGAAATTCCGACCACCCAACCACTCGGCTATCGTGACTTTAACTTCTTGCTAAAAATGTTAATGGGGGTTTTTACTCCCAGATTAAGCACAAGTTGATGCCTATGAAATCTTTTTCAACAAGCTCCCTGATAACTAAGCCACCGCGACTGATGCTTCAAAGGAATACAATGATTGGTGGTATGGTAAAATAATTCTAATATAGTGTTCAAGATCGTGAATAATTGACAGATTTTTTTAAATTTAAAATTTTTGTTGCTACTATATGTCAATAAATAAATGAAAAAGGCCAGATTTAATACTATGATTATGAAAACTTGAAAGAAAAGAATCAAACTAAAATAGTACAAGTGGCAATATAAGAGTGAATAAGCGAGTTGATAAGATCTATATGAAAATTATTCGGTATATTCGAAAAGGAGCATTAAGTAGCCGATAGCGTGGTTCATGATATCCGTAGTCCGATAAGCATCTATAGATTCTAGACCATTTCCCATTGGAACTAGACTGCACTGCAGTCCGCTCGACTTACTAAGATTTAGAACAAGCGAAGACTTATTACAAAGGAGTATTATCGCTCTCCACGGTAACTTGATACTTAACTTTTATATCTTTTAGAAAGTTTAATAGAATAGAAATGTAGTTCTTGATATCAATTTAATTCTTTTTGAGGTTTTAAAGTAATATCATTTTGAAGACATAAGTTAATTGATCAGGGCTTATAGTTTCTGACTACATAAATAGAAGAAGAGGTCTAGACCACCTTTCGATCCACCATTCACGGAAGACGTTTGTGTAACAATGTGACAGGTAGTGAGCCTGTCGCCGTCTTGATATCCACGCCATCGACATAAATCGTATGTAAGTTTTCGAATAAACTCATTAGTACGAGCTACCTGGGGATCGGACTCGGTTCCGAATTCTGATCACCCAACCACTCGGTTATCGTGAGTCAAATATCTCAAACAATTAAACATTTTGTAGGAATTGTCTTTCTAACAGATTTGGACTATAAGTCAATATGGATTCTACTTAAATAAACAATAAAGAATTCAACCAATAAAATCCAATTCCAATAACAATCAACAATCTACAATAGCATCGAAATAAAACGTGAACTACGTTAAATCAACCATTACGTTAATACACCAGTCGCACTCCCGCATCTGCTCACTTTGTCGTAACTTCTACTGGGACATAATTTGGCGAATGCATTTCTCCACTAAATCGCCGTTCAAGTATAGAGTGGCGCTGTGAAATTTTCATACGATAAGTGCCTATTCGCTCGACGAACCGTTTACCGTATACATTGAGTTGTTCCAGTTAAAACCACACCTCAACCAGTTTTAAAACGCCTTTAGGAAATGTTTCTTCGGGGTTTTAATCGAGTATTTTGAATAAAATGTTACTGTCTATTCTTTAACTTTAAAGAACAACTATTTCATTTAACATGATTTAATTAAAGTTCTATAGCATCATATTTTTCAATCATGATAAAATTTCCAAAAAAAATGTCTCTTCCAGGCACATTAAGTTGCCTCGAATAGATCACTACACAGCGATAAGGCAGCCAAATTGTACCTGCCGCCAAAGTTAAGCCAAGTTTCTTGTACAATAAAGCATTATATAATGCTTTATTCATAAAATAACAATGATGTCTTGCATTTATGCACAGACACTACACTACACATTTATATAAATCGATTATTAACGGAGTTCATCGCGTTTTACTTAGTTTTATAAAACTTTCCCGACGTTTGGACTGACTTTACAGCACCCGTGTTCACAGAGGCACTTAGTTCTTCAACGTCATATTGTGATAGTTGGCTCTGGCCAGGCCTAACTTATATTTCATTATTTTTGATCAATTTAACGTAGAGGAATCTCACTGTGTCTTGAGCTATTGCAATAGTATGCTTGGTGGCTGAATACAACCTCGAATGAAATTATGGTGTTTTTTAAATTTCAATAAACTCACGGATTATCCTTGGATGTATTCTTTTGCGAGGATATGTAGTAGTTAATCTAATACAATTTTACAAAAAAAAAGTCTACAGGTGATCTAAGAAAACATGAACATAGACTGGAGACTTTCTAGAGCGTCAATGTTTTACATCAACTTGATGTTCTTTTATTCTCTAAATAATTAAATTACTACTTTACTTAATTAGTTGTAATTATATAGTCATGATAGGCGAGTGGTTGGGTGGTCGGAATTTCGAGTCGAGAGACCCGAGTTCGATCCGATCGAGACCTCTGTCTATCCCTGTATTGGGAGTTGCGTGAAGATATTTATTATTTATTTTACTAGTTTACAGACTTTGCCCAACGCCGGCTTGCCCTGCTTATGAACAAATAAAATTCTACTAACTAGATCGCAGTGCTGCCTACGTTATTCAAACGTAAAATTTAAAACCACCACTAAAAACCACGAGACATTTCATCGAAATCGCTCAAGCTTTTTGGAAGGAATTCAATGACTACACTACTGACATATAAACAATGTGTATAGAGATAAGTCCAATTATTTCAAAATGTTATTAATAACCAAATATTTACATGAAGTTATTTCAAGAGTCATAACATTGTGGAAACTATACAAATAGCCCTAAACCCATTTTAGTTCCTTATTATTTTAAACAAGATTTATTTCATTTACATACGGAGATATTCGAACGCAGACACGACTTTTGGTCTGAACTCAAATAAGGAAATTAACAGAACTAGAATAAGTATTAGTATAACGAAGCTTTCCGGTTCTATTTTACTTTGCACAATAGAAACTTCTGGTGTTTTGTTTCGAACAGTACAGTACTCTTTGATAAAATACTATATAACGATGTTACCGAGAGATTATGTAATTGTTTGTAACAGATTCAATGCACTTTAATCTTTAGTATTTACTATATAAGGTTTAAAACTTATCGGTTTAAGTACTTATCATTATAATAAAAATTAATAATATCTCGTGTCTGTTTAGTTAATCATTATAAAAGTAGCTGAAGTACTCACGAATGATCAGTGTAATAGAACAGAATTGCCATTTTAATTTGCAAGCAAGAATTGATCGCACTTTTTAGCTTTATTTAAACTCGTAACCTTCTCCTTTCATCGGTTTAACGCTTTAACGCCTGATTACCGTTTCATTTCTATTGCATTTTATTATAATTTCGTAATAGCCGTTAAATATATAAAATGTTTTTTCACTGTCCAGCACAGTGTACGTTCATCCTAATCACATTACGCTACTGAATAAGTTAAATTTTCATTAAGGAACGTCCACTTCAAATTATTGACGGTAATATTTCAAAAACTACGTTAGGTGTTATCGCAATTTCGCCTCGCCTTGTGAAACGGCAAACATTAATCGCTTCGTACGGTATACAAATTAATTTCGATTTTTTTTCTATCTCGATAACGACTCTGTGAAATTGCTTCTCCGCGTGAATTATTAGAGCGATCAGTCATATTTGTAGTTGTTGCTTTTTTATGCAATTTTATTCATGAATGTTTTTAATTTTTTACTATATTTTTATGACACAACCAATGGTAAGTAGCACTTACTACATATATAAATACGACTCATTTTTTCTTGTCTTTGGAAGCGCCTAATCTTACTTCGACTTGAATCGTGGTAGCGGTGTAAGAATATTGCCACTCCCTTTCTTCCCGTGGGTGTCGTAAGAGGCGACTAATGGAAACGGTCTCGAATTATGTAATGGCAACCGATAGATGGCGGGATAACGATCTCTAAAAATATCAGACCAAAACAATCAGACTCAAAATAATCAGTAGTCTGCTACTGCGATCGCCAATCCGCGTGCAAAGCGTGGCGATTATGGCAAATCCCCCCTATGATAGAGGCCTATGTCCTGCAGTGGACTTTAACAGGCAATACTTACACACAGACAGACAAATTACAGGCAGACAATACTTGAAAATCTTAAATAGCTACTGCCAGATGGCGGAATAACCACGGAACGGAAAATTCCAGATGAAATTAGAGAGACCGGTGACGGGCAGCAGCGTTCTAGATGTGTATTTACTAGTTAAGCGCGGAATTAAACTAATCGTACTTAAGTTGAAGTTTAAGTCCTGCAGTTCTACCAAATTGTAGTTTTAAATTCAAGAATTATTAAATTAAAGTTTTTTTTTTTATATTTATGAAGTGGAAATGTATATTATGCAAAATCAACACCACCTGTTTTGTTTTGTTACTTTGTTGGTAACAAATTATGTGAAAAAAATGTAAAACGAAACTGTTGCATAGCTTCATTGGTGTGGCGTAAAATTCTATGAGAATGTAAGAGTTTACCAGTTGAGTTGAGTAAATCATTTAAAATATAATTAATGACATTATTCCTCGATACTCCAGAATTTTCAACGACAAAATTCTAAAATGTGTTGACATTGTTATAGACAATTTATTTATTTGTAATTTTATTTTCATGTTGGATTTATGTTTTCAATTTTAGTTTTGGATACATTTTTTTAGTAACATTGAATTTTTATGGCCGTAAATTTCAATAAAATTGATTATGTATTGATAAAGGTGAAAATGTAGCTAAATATAACATATAATTTAAAGTTTAACATCAACAGTATTTTAAAACACTTTCTACATTTTACAAATAAAAAATTCCATTCTACCAATACCTTTTGAATTTTCGGTCCACCGCAACCCTATTTATAATATAAGGCGCCAAGCATAAATTACACGAGCAAAACTAACATCAATATAACTCCTTCTCGCCGAGATGGCAGGTGTTTAAAACAACACTCATTCTAAAACATAGCAAAGGAATGCCATCTACGCAGCGACGTCGAGTATAATTACGTATAATTGCCTCGAAAGCGAGCGAAAAGCTAGAACAACACGAATGTTAAACTCATTAACCGAGGTGAACTAATGGGATTTGATGGAAGCCCGGGCAAAAACGCGAGCGGGCCCCGGGGGCGCGGTTAGGCATGATTTATAGTCTCTCCCTTGCTGCTGCAGTGGAAAGTGAATGCGGTTGCGGTATACGAAAACAGAAAAACCTAGCTTCTCGTCGCAGAGAAAAGAGTTAAGGTGTTTTAATGCGGTCATATATTTAAATGGCAATTTTTACTTATCATATATTTAAACGGCGACGGGCTCACCACCTGTCACGTTGTCCCGAAAATATCTTCGGTGGAAGGTGGGTCAAAGGGACTTAATTGTCTAGACTTGACCTCTGTCTACCCCTGTATTGGGAATTGCGTGAAGATATTTTTTTTTATTAATTTTTACTTAAACTCTATTATTAATTATTCTAAATAATTGTAAAAGGTTAAATTCAGGTCCAATCGGTGTAGGTTTGTATCAATTAGACTGTTTTTAATTTAATAACATCAGAAAAAATATCTTTATGCTATTCAAGTAATTATGCTATTAAATTTGTAAACAGAGGTCAAGGTAATTAAATCATTTCGACCCACCTTCTACCGAAAACGGCAACGTGACAGGTGGTGAACCTGTCGCCGTCTTTATGTTCAAGATTTTTTATTCAACTTAAGGACGATTTATGTGATTATTAATCGACCATAAGTTTAAAAAAACCATTGCCAACAACCCAACCATTCGGTTAACGTTACTCCTTAACGTCAGAAGTTTTAATCATTTAATTAAAAATTCAATAGAAACCGTTTACGATCGCAATAATTTAAACTAGATAATCTCATGTATACTCGTATAGTATATCTAAATTTATACATTGGTATCACAAAAAGTACTCTAAACAAATATTTTTTATTTAAAGTGTTTCTACGTGTGGTTACCCTTTTTTCAGAGGATAACGGAGAAGGCAACTAAGGGAAAAGCCTTGAAAAACAATGGCGACCGACATATAGTGGAATCAATGTCTCAAAAATACCAAATCACAGTAAAGATGAATAAAAACATCACCTATAAGAAAATTTGTTTACCTATCAATAAAAAATACATATATAAAATTATACATACATTAGGATGTACATCATTTTATACATTCGACTCGAATCCCGACCGCTCAACCACTCGGCTATCGTGACTTTAATGTAAGGAAAAGTGTTAAGAAGTGTGTTCTGACAGATGAGTTTTAATAATTAACCCAGAAAGTTAATTCTTTTGGTACCTGGCATTTAGCTATCTATGGTACGAATTACTAGGTAAAGATATGAAAACTGCTGCAATATGAAAGAATGATCATATAGCAACAGTTTTGCGTAGTTTTGTTCTAGAATGAACATTTAGGTGCCGCTTTTTCCAAATATAATTCTGAAAACTTTGTTGCCCCACATTTGAGGCGCGTGACAGCAAACTCCCCTTTGTTTGGAAACAACAAAAGTGCCGCTACGTCCAACGTTTTGTCAAATATTTTACGTAAACCGCGAATATTCCCAGCGGGACACCAACAAATGATACTTGGCATTAGCTTCAATTGTTCTAAGGCACCCAGGTGTTGCCCCTACCCACATTTCTCCCCGTCAGGTTCGCAATCTTGTTTTTACTATGGCAACGGTACTACGTATTTGTTGTTCTACGTGACACATAAAGTTTTAGTGCAACTGCGGTTTACCGTGATGCAAGGATATAAATTTTAGTTTTTATCTTTATAATAACGCTTTGTGCCAACTACGCTACTCTGCGGTATGGAAATATTACTGTTTTGATGTTATTTATTGTTCTTTGAGCTGTGCTTTGTTCTACAATGATATATTTTATAATCCGTTTTAGGGCTGTGCATTGTTTGGTCGATTTATTTTGTTTTAAGTTAGTTTTCTTCTCATTCGGACATTGTTATAGTGATCCAAAGTCCTAATTTCATCTCATATCAACTAAATAATGATCAGTTACACAAGGCATTTTAAAGGACGAACCTTTGTCTTTTTACTTATCCTCCAGTCTTTTCATATCTTTTCTAGTATATTTACATCAGTACTAGTATTTTTTTACAGGGAAGGGAGGCAAACGAGCAGGTGGCTCACGTGATGGTAAGTGATTACCGCCGCCCATGAACATCCACAATACCAGAGGCATAGCAGATGCGTTGCCGGCCTTTGAGAAAGGTATAGGCTCTTTTCTTGAAGGTCCCTAAGTCGTATCGGTCCGGAAAAACCGTTGACGGCAGCACATTCCATAAAGTGCAAGGGCGTGACAGAAAATTCCGCGAAAAACGCACTGTGGTGGAATGCCAAGCATCAAGATGGTATTGATGGAATTTTTGACTATACCGTAAGGTTCGATGGTGAAATTCAGCGGCTGGCATTGATCCGAACAATTCCTCAGAGCACTCCCCGTAGTAAATCTTGTAAAAAATGCAAAGAGATGCAACATCTCTTCGCAATGCCAGGGGATGTAGCTATGTACGTGTATCATCAGATAGAACATGGTCGTCGACGACTCGAGCCGCTCTTCGTTGGATACGGTCAAATGGAAGGAGCTGACACAGGGGTGCCCCCGCCCAGAGATGCGAACAGTACTCCATGTGCAGCCGAACCTGCTCCTTATAAAGTTGCAGGCGGTGGGCCGGCATGAAGTACTGTCGTGCTCTACTGAGCACAGTATCAGTATCAGTATTGTGATTTCCCACCGTCTTCTAATTTTTTCTTACCAGCCTCCGGCGTTGGAGACGGAAAAACCGCTATAGCTGTAGTTTTGTAATACTTAGTAATTTGCTGCATTTAGTACATCTGTTCCAACATATTCAGCCAAATTTGGAATCTACTATATTCAGCCATTACTCGCCTCTGCTAGATAACAAATTCAATAGTTTTGTCATCAGGCTATGTATGTTATTTACTAACAGAGCTCAATCTTGTTGCTCCTCTGCAGGACAATCAACATCGTGTTTTTGTTTAACAATTAAACAAGAGCGGTGACCTTATGTACCTCTTTCGCAGACATTTAACAGTGTAATATTCTCCTAACGTGATACATAATAAGTTCTAGACCGCATACGAATACTTGGGCAGTTAGATGTCTAGACAGTTCATTCAATTCAGGACTACGAGCCTACCCCATGAGGATTAACTAGGATCTCCTGATTCTAATTCAGATCACCCAACTACCTAGGTACCAATACCACATAGGCTTTACGCATTCATTATAAAAATAAACTTTCAGTAATTTAAACATCAACCAAACTAGGCACTCGTGTATGATAAGTATATCGAGTTACAATATAAATAGGTTTACATTTAATACGATTTATAGAAAAACACAGTCACTCAGAAGCGATTTCTTTTCTGGTTGAAAAAATACAATAGAATTGCTGCCGAATATCTTCTTTCACATAGACAAAATCCCTTTGATGATTGCCACAGCCAGTTATATGGCTTGGCAAAAAGTAGACTCCGACTATTATTGAATATCACGAATAATTCCCTTTCAACGTCTCAATAGCAGAAAGTTAGTGTAAGACTTTAAAAGGGATTACGTATTCCGTTACTCGGATAAGTTTCGTTTGACTTAACTATTGTTTTATGGTAATACAAACTTTTTGCGAGGAATTTAGTGGACGTATATTAAGGATCTTAAAATATATCATCGAAACGTTATTCTTGTTATGTTATGTTATATTCCTTTAGGATAATAGTTTTGGTAAACACATTAAGTTGTTTTGAATTGGTACTTACTACGAAAACAATAGAATTGGATATGGAAACAATTTTATCACTGTGGTAGAGCCACGCATCAGCTTTTGTTGTTGCATGAATGGGCCGGCTCGACCGGGGAAGTACCACGACCTCACAGAATACCGGCGTGAAGTAGAAGTCTAACAAACTACTGCGTTTCGTCTGGTGAGTGCAGGTAACCGGTGGCCCACCACCCCTCTCTCCCTAACTCTAAGGGAGGCAACGCATCTACTAAGCCTCTGGTATGGCGGGTGTTCATGGGCGGCGGTAATCACTTACCATCATGTCAGCCACCTGCTCGTTTGCCTGCCTTTTCTATAAAAAAAATTGCTGTGCAAGTAGTTTTATTAATAGAGCTAAACAAAGTATTTTTTTGCTGTTGGAATGGACAATGGTGGTATAAAAGCTTATTAGTAATTTGTTTGGTAAGCAAACCTGTTTTCTATTTGGATGAATTTTTCAAAACGATTTAGTTATATCATTAATAAAGTCAATTCGAACAACTTTTTTATTTAGGACAACGTGATAGGTGACCGCTGACAGGATAGCTTATCGCCGACTAAGTGTCCAAGGCGACGGTTGCCAATGTCCTAAACATAGATATATATTTATGAAGATAAATAATAAATATCTTCACGCAATTCTCAATACAGGGGTAGACAGAGGTCTAGTCTAGACAATTGAGTCCCTTGGACCCACCTTCCAGCGACCTTCACCGTGAGCCCGTCGTCGTCTTTATGTCAACGACATAATTCGTACATAAGTTGTGGTGACATCTTTGTCTCCACATAAGAAGCTCGCTAGTGGCGGATTCAGGAAACACATCGACGGCCTACATCGCGCTATAGAAGTTCGCACAATTACAAGCATATATATGATTACTGATAGCGTACACTAGTGGAGGAGACGTCCTCCCCAGGTCACAATCACCCGACCTGGCGGGTAGCTACCCTTCCTGCAGCACATCATCCGCTACAAAGTTTTTAAAAAAACCCTTTAGTACGAGCCTGCCACCTGGGAATCGAACTCGGGTCTCTTGACCCGAAATTCCGACCACATGGTTGTGTGGTCGGAATTTCGGGTCAGGGTCTTTGCTATCGTGTCTTATGTAGATTAAAATAATAAATTAAAAAAAATAAAAAAAAAGTATCAAATATCTTCACGCAATTCCCAATACAGGGGTAGACAGAGGTCAAGCCTAGACAATTAAGTCCCTTTGACCCACCTTCCAGCGACCTTCACCGTGAGCCCGTCGTCGTCTTTATGTCAAAGCCAACGACATAATTCGTACATAAGTTGTGGCGACATCTATGTCTCCACATAAGAAGCTCGCTAGTGGCGGATTCAGGAAACACATCGACGGCCTACATCGCGCTATAGAAGTTCGATCACAATTACAAGCATATATATGATTACTGATAGCGTACACTAGTGGAGGAAACGTCCTCCCCAGGTCACGATCACCCGACCTGGCGGGTAGCTACCCTTCCTGCAGCACATCATCTGCTACAAAGTTTTTAAAAAAACCCTTTAGTACGAGCCTGCCACCTGGGAATCGAACTCGGGTCTCTTGACCCGAAATTCCGACCACACAACCACTTTGCTATCGTGTCTTATGTAGATTAAAATAATAAATAAATAAATATCAAATATCTTCACGCAATTCCCAATACAGGGGTAGACAGAGGTCAAGCCTAGACAATTAAGTCCCTTTGACCCACCTTCCACCGAAGATATTTTCGAAACAACGTGACGGGTGGTGAGCCCGTCGCCCGTAAAATATTAATAATTAAAATATATATTCATATTCATCAAACTGAACTTGTCTCTATCGGGATACGAACCCACAACCCTTCATCTCGTAAATATTACTGTATTACTGCACCTTTACATGACCAGAAAGGTGGCTCTTTATATAAACTAGGTAGCGTAATAGCTTTTCATATTTTGAAAATGCTTTTATTAAAAACTATAAATCGTTTTTTCTGTAATTTAAAACACATATTATACAAACATATGAATAAAATGTATGAAAATAATCCTCTTACCGCCGATAACGCTTAAAGTACATTTGTAAAATATTTAGCATTAAAGGGAAAAAGAATTCGTATAAACAAAAATATCTTATTTTTCCGCCGACAGACGAATGTTTCGGATGGGAAAATATCTGATTCATTTAAATATGCATAAGGCCACATCAAACAGATCATATTTAGGGATCGAAGCCTACTCGTGAGGGCATTAGAAAGGTAAAGTCGATATTGGGATCAAGTCCCTAACTGATTCGGGTCCTCTCCTTGCTTGCGAATTGTTGACTACGTCAGCTTCCTTCAAGCACGATATTAAGAGTTAATAACATAAAATATTTGCGATAAAAATGCGATAGGGTCTAAACTTATTCTTTTTAAAAAATATGTTTATTTCTGAATTTTATATTTGATCAGATTGTTATTTGTTTTCTGTTGTTCAGAGGATAATAAAGTAGAAGAGGCATCTCGTGTTTCTGCGTTGCGTCTAGTAAATCATGTAACTGGAGGCTTTCTCTTTCTTGCTCCTCTTACAGAAGTCCTTACAATGGACCACACACTTCTAGATCTATTTCCTTTTCTCCTCACAGAAATCCTTTCAACGAACAATGACCATCCAGCTGCTCTAATATTTCGGATGAAAATAAATGTTGGCAATAATATACCATCAGTTAAGTAAACCCATAGTATAATGGAAAATTCACCCGAAATTCATCAATTCATCATTCATCAATTCATTTGCCCCATAGTATAATGGAAAATGCACCCGAAAGAATTCACTTCCCAAAAAAACTTGTTAACAGTGGTCAGTAAGCAAACATTTCCCTGAGATAAGCTTTTAACGGAAGTCCATTTCTTCATGGAAATGTGTAGTTTTTGAATCATCAAAAAAGATTTAACGAAACAAGTCTGTTCTTTTTTATTGGGATCGCCATTTCGAAACTTTAGAAGTTTTGATGAAAGGTTGGTCGAAAGGACTTAACTATCTAAACCTGTATCTACCAGACCTTGTCTGGGGAAATAATGCGTGAAGATGGTTAAAAACTATATTAGATTTGATCTGCCTAATCCTATAAGTATTGGAATCATTGATATTTAACATATTAACATTTACACGGAATACTCAATGAGCATGGCAATAGCGTATCATTACATCCGAGTCACTGACCGTGTAATACGGCAATCGAGCAATTCCACTAACGTGTGTTGAGTCAATATGGCTGTTTGTTCGACGTCGAAAAAAACACTCCTGTTTACCCTCCCCGTGCCAAAAGAAACGGAATTGAAACGTCCTACTCGGAGACGGTTGCGTTTGGATTATGCAATGACTTTTGTTATTCCTTATTTGAATGGAAATGTTGGTAAGATTAGAAGCAGGCTACGTCAGAGGTTGATATAAATGTATATCTACGTGTATTGAGGAAAATTTAAGTTTTGATATAAATATATTCATGATCTAACTGAAGTGTATGAAATAAAATGATTTTATTTATTTTTATGTATTATTTCGTTATGTTATTAGACAATTCGTTATTACTAGTAGTAACAGCGAAATAGAAGAAAATTATACGGTTGACAGTACAGTGTAAGAAATTCCTACTTATACTTTCGATCTTTTAGTTTTATCTATATTACTTTTGATGGAGGAAATTAGCAATAATGATACTGTACATTTTTTTACGGATGAAAATCGAACTTATTGTACACCACATTTTCAAAAGCTGTTATACCGTTATTTGGTTTTCGGGTGAAAGAGGCAAGTGTGTGATACTATCCCAGACGAGTCCTACACAGTCCACCACCTTTGTAAAATTATGCCCCTATTAGTAACACGAAAAAAATAAAAGTACTATATGAGAATATTATATCGCGTATGTTATGTATGATCTATATTTTACTTTTTCTACATTTTATCGAGTCTGGGTGTTTGTGGTGCCTTCGTAGTTTCCGGTTCCCATACCGCAAGTGCTTTAGCATCTTACATTGAGATCAGAGCAATGCATGTGATGTTGTCCCTATCTATATACGTATTTATTTATCATCTATTTTTTTCAACCCGAACTTATTACGATTCGAAAGAAGTTAAAACACAGAGATGTTAACGTCACAGGCTGATTGTGTACCAATTGTGTAGACGTTATGTTACCTTTTTTATCCTCAATTCAAATACGATGTAATGTAATATTTCACGCTCCTACCCCGAATATTATGCCAGAAATATTTTTCTTTTACTCACGGCGTATCGTAACTCTGTAGAGGACTATATTTCTAAACGCATAGCTATCGGGTAATATATGCGCATTCAGAGTGTAAGGAATGCGGTGGGGTTAAAGCTGCGCCACACTTGGCCGCAAAGTACGAAGCTTTTTGAACATATAATTACATATAGCCGAACAGCAAAAGCAGGTTGTGCTTCAAAATTTATTTGCACAATGGAACGCCTATGCCTAATACGAACACAGTTTTATTTATATTATTGATTATGTGAAACAAATTATGACGTCCGTGGACGAGTGGCGTGAACACAGTTTTTCAAGGTGTCGCCACCTCAAGGTCCCGGGTTCGATTCCCGGACGGGAATCAATCAATAAAGAAAAACCACTTTTTCTTCTTTTTTTTTTTTTTTCTCGGGTGTTTGTGGTTTGGGCTTTGTTTCCGATTCCCATACCTCAAGTGATTTAGCTTCTTACATTAGGATCGGAGCAATGTATGTCATGTTGTCCCCATCTATATATAGTTTATTTATTCGGATTCCATTCCTAGAATTTTTCTTGGATTTAGATTTGCATCGTGATTCTTTTTAGATTAGATCAGATTCATAATTCGTTAGTTTTAGACATGAAGGCTTCATAAAAAAAACTTCAGCTCAAAATACTAATAATATTAAATTCAAAATAGTAATAATATTAAAACTGTTTACGCGACACCGATTGTGTATATGGCCTAAGCTTATGTATCGGCGGCCGAGGCAGGTAGTCAATGTTTTCTGTTAGTTCCAGTGGGCGGTTGAATTTACATGAACATTACGTTGCTGCGGTAAAAGGATTCCTTTAGGTGCAAATTCGAATGTTAGCCGTAATGAAACGACATGTACAAAAAAAGTATTAACCAATCGCGACCTGCTAACATGTCGCAAGATCTTAAGGAAGAAATAAATTGAAAATCGATTTTTTTTCTTTCAATTTAAGGATGAATCATTAATTAATAAATTAAAATTCCCCGTGGTCATGTAATAAAAGTAAAGAACACGCGAAATACAATGTTTTATATTTGGATTGTAACAAACACATCTCACAGGGATCCCAGCGGAAGCCGAAAATATCGTAGAGAGCATTGTGTAATCAAAATTATTACAAGTTTCAGCTCAGCATGGAAATTGTAGCGATATTCATTTTGTAGTACTTTTTTAATATACGATAGCCGAGTGGTTGGGTGGGCGGAATTCGATTAAGTGAGTTTAATGCCCAAGATTCGTACTAATGGGTTTTTTCAAAAACTTATGTACGATTTATATAGTTGACTTAAACAGAAAGACGGCGACGGGAACATCATCTCGTCATGTTGTTCTTAAAATGCCTTCGGTGTAAGGTGGGTCGAGAGGACTGAATCGTATAGAAATCTGCAAACCCCTGTATTGGGAATGGCGCAAAGAAATTTATTTTATTTCATTAATTTTGTAAATAAAATAAAATAAATTAATTTTGTGAAAAGTAATTAAGGACCTAAATGATAGGTACCGTAATAAAAATGTGTCAAATCTAGCAGATTTGTAATTGCGAGTAAGATATCTGCAGGAGTGCGTGACGCCGTATGTATGCCCAAGCCAAAGATGTATATACTACACAAGTTTTTTTTTATAGAATAGGGAGGCAAACGAGCAGGCGGCTCACGTGATGGTAAGTGATAACCGCCGCCCATGGACACCCGCAATACCAGAGGCTTAGCAGACGCTTTGCCTTCCTTAGAGTGCACCCCATTGGGGGAGGGGTGTGTGTGGGCCGCCGGTTACATACACTCACCAGACGAAACGCAGAAGTTTGTTAAACTTCTACTTCACGCGGGTATTCTGTGAGGTATATACTTCTCCGGTCGAGCCGGCCCATTCATGCAACAACAAAAGCTGATGCGTGGCTCTACCACTGTTACAACAAAAGTTTTAAAAAACACTTCGGTACGCGCCTCCCACTTGCGGATCGGACACGGGTCGGGCCTCGAATTCCCATCACCCAACCACTCGGTTATCGTGACTTAAACCCTCCCAATAACATCGACCGGCTTAGTTTAATTATCTTTAATAATTTTAAGGCTGCCAACAATAAATATTCATAAGTCTCTTGATTATTTATTGCTATATATAAATGGTTTATGAACAGTACGAAGGATAAATTGACCGTTGGATGAGGCGGTCGTTAAGATTAAAGCTTCCTGGTTTAAATTTACATCGTGTAATAATAATAACTAGTCAAGACTAAACTAGTCAACTGGTTAGATAAAATTAGAAATTAAAAATAATTTTGTATAGTTTCTGGCGCTTATTAACCAGGTAATGTCCAAAGAAATCTGCAGAAATCAGATTTCTTCTTAAAAAAATACTAACGAAGCTAAATAATTAAATATTCCTATTAAGCTTGGGATCACAGTAATGTTTGTGTTCTTTGTATGCATGTATATATTTATGTAGTACTCTTAAGTTGTTATGCTTGTATTAAGGTATCTGGACTTGAACACGCGTCTTCAATTTTCCGCACCCTAACCCTTAGGAAATATCGCTTAATTTTGATAAAATTTCTCTTATTGGGAGAGCTATAGGAATAGAGATGAGTGTGAAGTCCATAACACAATTTATATTAAAAAAAAAACAGTAAAAGAATTTACTTGCTTTACTTGGTGTGGTTTTTCAATTAACCAGTAAGAGTGGAATTGAAAGAAAAAGCTGTTTAATTCTTACGGGGTGTTAATTTTTATTTTTATTCTATACATTTAAATGTCTTAGTTTTTAATCTTGACTCAATGTTCGGGACTCTTCGTTACATCTTCGGGTATCCTCGTAATTTTTATGCGAGGACGAAAGTTTGGTTTATTATTTATGCGAGAGTGTTTGTGTTGTAAACAGGCGTTTAAAATGCAAACGCGATTCGTGGGGCAGTCTCTCGGAAGCATTTTTAATGCGTTCTGATATTTTATATTGAATTTTTGAGTTTTATTATTTGAAGTATTAAGAAAATAAAATATAGAAGTAGGGAATTTTTCTCAGCCACAGATTTTTTTAAAATTACATGTCTTAATGATGGAGAAATTTTTTGACATACCAATAAATTAGGATTCTCAGTGAGCAATATATTACTATACATATAACATAGATTATTAAAAAAAAATAAAAAAAAAAACAACAAAAACAAAGTAAACCTAACAAAGAAGTGATGAACGCCGAAAAAAATCCACCTAATTTGAAAAGTTGCTACAATGTATATAGACATATTCAAATGAAAAGCAAAAATAACATTCGCGTCTCATCCACGTAACCTCACTGTATAATAACGACAGACCTAACAAGACAATTCCATTCACATAGAGCTGTCACTCATTAGCATTTGTACATAAAGAGGCGCTCATTGGCCAAGCGCGCGCCATGTTTGAATTGCAGACATTTTGTGCCGCCATTTTTATTAATTAAAAACTCCGAGACTTTTTTTCCTCTCAACACAATTGTTTTGAAAGTATCATTAATGTACACTACACGGATTTAACGGACTGACGTTTTTGCGGACCATTAAGGGCGATACTGGTTGCTAGTGCAACAGAATTGGATTGGTGTTGGAATTTACACCAATAATCAGAAATGACAAAAAGTAATATTAAAAAAAACCTAAGTAACAAAAAAATAAGCATCCAATCCTTCTGGTGGTAGGTGTCTACATCCATGTTATTCAGCAGCCTATGGATATCTAAAAACGAAGAGTACAGGTCACTCCAGTCACTCCCGAGGACTAAGATATTTTGCTATAGGTATATAATTGTAGTGGCTCTACCTTTCAAACATGAACTGCAATTGTCATCCTGCTGAATCCTGAAATAAATAAATAATAAATATCTTCACGCCATTCGCCACACAGGGGTAGATAGAGGTCTAGTCTAGACAATTAAGTCCCTTCGACCCAACTTCCACCGAAGATATTTTCGGGACAACGTGACAGGTGGTGAGCCCGTCGCCGTCTTTATGTCCAAGCCAATAATATAATTCGTACATAAGTTTTTTGAAAAACTCATTGGTACGAGTCACCTGGGGATCGAACTCGGGACTTTTGACTCGAAATTCCGACCACCCAACAACTCAGCTATCGTGACTTTTATTAAATTATTTAGAAGTGTGATATTGCCTCAGAGGATGTCGTAGGGAGGAAAGTCTGCAAAGATGCATCATCCACCAAACCGCTAAATTGTGTACAATTTTGGTGGCTATGAATTCGTAAATGAGAAGAAACATATGCAAGAGAAAATATATAGAGCAATTTATTTGATGAGACTAACTTTCCAGGACCATCTGAGGGCATTGCTCGGAGAAGGGAGGGTCAAGTGTATTTGGATACCTAGATGGGCATATATGAAGAAAATGATGAATTTTGAAAATGATGAAGGGGTCATTGTAGAAGCGTGCTCGTCGCGACCCCTGCCAGCCCTTTTCAGGGCTGCAATTCTACACAGCTGCGCACCCATGCCAACGAGGGTTAGGGCGTCCCCCCAAGGCGACGCACACCAGTTCGTCCCCGTTGGTGTGAAATGCAGCTCGCAAAGCGGCGATGGGGACCGCCACCCGTCACGCACAGCCCGACACGGCGGAAGGTGGAGGACGGAGTGCAGAGTTGGCACGTGGAATGTTAGAGGAGGCATGAGAGATAAGACGAATGAGTTGATTGAAATAATGAAAGAAAGAGAATTAGATGTCGTGTGTTTGTCGGAGACCAAGCGGAAGGGCAGTGGTACTGAAGAGCTCCCTGGCGGGGCGTTAGCTCTATGGTCCGGAGTCCCGGAGGCGAGAGCGCCTGCCAGGAGTGGGGGTGCTGCTGTCGTCTCGGTTGGTCGATGTTATGACTGAATATAAGGTTGTGAACTCGAGACTTCTCTGGGTTCGCTTTAAATTGGGACTGACGAAGTTATTCCTTTTGGCTGTTTATGCGCTGGTGGCTTCGTCGTCCAGAGCTGAGCTGGAGGAGTTTTGGGAGAATGTAAAGTTTACTTATATATAATAATAATAATAATATCTTCACGCAATTCCCAATACAGGGGTAGACAGAGGTCAAGTCTAGACAATTAAGTCCCTTTGACCCACCTTCCACCGAAGATATTTTCAGGACAACGTGACAGGTGGTGAGCCCGTCGCCGCCTTTATGTCCAAGCCAACGATGAAATTCGTACATAAGTTTTTGAAAAACTCATTGGTACTGCCACCTGGGGATCGAACTCAGGTCTCTCGACTCGAAATTCCAACCACCCAACAACTCGGCTATCGTGACTTTTTTTTTCAAGTTCAAGACTTGGTTAGAGGAAACGAAAGAATTGTTGTATGTGGTGATTTGAATGGATGGGTTGGTACCGCTCGGCCAGGGTACGAGTCGGTGCTTGGAATGTTGGCGATAAAAGGGTTAACGATGCTGGCAAGCTTATACTCGCTGTATGCAAGGAAAAGGGTCTTCTTGTGACAAACACTATGTTTAGTCACAAGAAAATCCATATGTATACTAGAACAAGAGAGAATGAGAGAAGTGTGATCGATTTATTCCTGGTGGATGACCGACTGCGAAAACAGGTGATGGATACGCGAGTGTTCCGAGGTACTGACCTGGAAACGGATCACTACCTAGTGATTACTAGATTTAGGGGTCTGTTCGCGGGTTGGCGCCACCGGACGGCGATACCAGAACCACAGTCGGTCAGTAGCATCCGAAGCTGGAAGCTTCAGGAAGCGGACACTAGGAATAAATATCAAGCAAGGGTAGCCGAAAAGCTGGACAGCATTGGTGTTAGGAAAGAATGTGTGGAAGAAATATGGCAGAGCCTTAGAGATGGAATGGTTAGTGCAGCGGAAGACGTGTGTGGAACTGTGAAAAGAGGTAGTAGTAAAAAGGGTGATGCATGGTGGAATGACGAAGTGAAAGAAGCTTTAAATAAGAAGAAGAAAGCATGGTTAGACTACTTGGCCTCTAGTAATGATAAGGATATGAGAGAGAAGAGGAAAGAAAGATATAAGCTCCAGAAAGTTCACACGAAAGCATTGATTGAGGAAGTGCGTGAAAGGAGTAGAATGGAAGCGGACGAAGGTTGTCGCACAACTTCAAGGAGAACTCAAACTCTTCTGGAAAGAGGTTGGAAGGACCCGGAGTGGTGCGACAGCCTTAAGAATGAATAAAGTGCTTTCGGGAACCAATGACATCCTCTCAGAAAATCGGACGTCATGCAGCGATGGAGCGAATTTTATAGAGATGTATGCGTGTGATGATCTCAGTGAGGGATCCGGGGGTGACGCCGTGATTGGTACGCCAGACTCGGACCTCGATGACACTGAGGTCATCAGTATGAAAGAGATTGAATGTGCGATTAGAAGTTTGAAATGTGGTAAGGCTGCGGGACTAGACAGAGTTACTGCTGAAATGGTCAAGTATGGTGGGCCACGCGTCTGGGACAGCTTTCATCTGCTGTGCAATTTGTGCTGGCGGACGGGGGCTGTTCCGGATGATTGGCGATCCGCGGTCATTGTGCCTTTATATAAAGGTAAAGGTTCAGCAAGTAAAGTTTACTCGAAGGTTTTGACATGTAGGATGCAAGATAAATCGGAAAGATTTCTATGGGAGGCACAATGCGGATTTAGACCTGGAAGAGGATGCACGGATCAAATGTTTTCTCTCCGCATGATCACGGAGAAGCTTCTGGCTGCTAACCAGAAGATTTTCTGTGCTTTTGTGGATCTTGAGAAAGCATTTGATAAGGTTGTAAGGAAGAAAATGTGGGAACTGTTGCCGGGGTATGGTGTGGATGGTCGATTGCTAAGGGCTGTGCAGTCACTTTACTGTGACTGTAAAGCCTGTGTGCGGGTAGGGCATGACCTGTCACCCATGTTTAGCGTCAAACGGGCGTAAAACAGGGTTGTGTCATGTCTTCCTGGCTATTCATACTGTATCTCGACAGCTGTTTACAGAAGCTGAAAGATAGCTGTTTGGGCGTGAAATTGGGTGACATAAAAGTAAATTGTCTGCTTTATGCTGATGACGCAGTGCTTATAGCACCATCAGAGGCAGAACTGCAGGCATTAGTCACGTGTATGAAAGAAGAATGTGAAATTAATGGTCTCCGTTTGAATGCTAATAAAACTAAGTCTGGTATTTGAAAGAGACGAAGAAAGAACGAAGTGCGAAATTTGGGTAAATCAGGAATGTCTAGAACAGGTGAATGAAATTGTATACTTGGGGAGTGCGTTTAGCCGGGATGGAAGATGTGATTTAGATGTGGACAGGCGTGTCGCTGCCGGGAACAAAGTCAATGGTGCCCTGACTGCGTTAATCAAAAGGCAAGGCGTTGTGAAAAGTGCACGCCTTGCAATACATAACGCAGTGTTGGTACCGACTTTGTTATATGGCAGCGAAACCTGGGTATGCCAGAAGAAGCATAAAGCAGGTTGAATGCAGTGGAGATGCGATCTCTTCGTAAAATGTGCAGCCTTACCATGGCCGACCGAAAGCGAAACGAAGAGATTCGCAATATGGCAGGTTTGAAAGATGACCTTGTCTCAAAAATGGATAAGGGCGTGCTTCAATGGTTTGGGCACGTTGAGCGAATGAGTGAAGACCGAATGGTGAAGAAAATATAGCGCGAAAGTTAATATTAAAAGGTGTCGAGGTAGACCGAGATTAACTTTCGAAGACCATGTGATCAAATTGCTCGAAGAGAGGAGGGTCAAGAGTACTCGGATACCTAGACGTGCATGTATGAAGAAGATGATGAATCTGAAAGAAGCGAAAAGAAGTATGTAGGGATCGTGACAATGGCCAGGGAGATACTGAGTGCAATACTCAGGTCTCCCTAGCCACACCTGTCAGGAATGATGCTTGAAGATATGCGACCCTAATTTATTTAATAGATACTGAAAGCTCCTCTAGACTCCTCAGACTACACTTGAAAGGGAATCTCATCTGTTTTTTTAAACTCAGTGTTTGAAAGATTATATGAAAAAAAAAACTGTTCTAAATAAAACAGTTCAATATAAATTCAGTACAAAAATGCAGCTGTGAATTGGAACACAATTAAAGGACCATACATTATAAATATAATATTTTATTAAAGCTGCATCCATTTGCTGTGGCCATGCTTTGCATCGGGGAGCGATAAAAGACGAAATTAACTAGACATAAAATTTTAACGTCTTCATAAACATAAATTGTGTCATTATTGCCTTCAACGATCCGTTCGGTGCCGACTGAGCGTCAAATCTTTCATTAATTTCTGTCATAACTTATGCATTATATTCGGAATTTAATCAGGGAACGGTTCCATAGATCGTTAAGATATCGATAAAATTATCGACATTCAGGTATCACTAGAGTCATTCTTCCGTGTAAAGAAACTATATAGTGAGAGGCGCACTAAGTTCAAATCGAATTTCTTCATAAAAAATTAATGTCATCATTTTGGACTGTGACTCGACTTTAGTAAAAGAAATTAAATTTTCTCTGTCATAAAGTATAATACTATATAAATATATATTTGTGCATGTACTATATTTTGTACAACCTGCAAATCATCTTTAGTATTATACGGTGCCCTAGATTGCTATAATTTTTTTTATATTTTTATTAGATTTTATCCTTATAAATTATTGAAAGCCATTAATTTCATTTTAAACTCCATTACCAGTATGTCTATGAACACCTCGATTAACGTTCGACAGTATCAGTCCTCAGAGACTGAGAGACTAAGTCCATGCACTAAATAGAGCTGCAAAACCAATACCGTTGTGGAACAATTATACGTCGACTTCGGGGACAATCATCTTGATAGTAACACTTGTTAGTCTGGTATAAAGTATAACAGACAACAGGTTTCTATACATGTATACGGTATACGGAAAGATTAATTAAGATTTAAATAAATAATAAATAAATATCTTCACGCAATTCCTAATACAGGGGTAGACAGAGGTCTAGTCTAGACATTTAAGTCCCTTCGACCCACCTTCCACCGAAGATATTTTCGGGACAACGTGACAGGTGGTGAGCCCGACGCCGTTAAGATTTTATTAATTTAATCTTTGTCATACTATTTTATTGTTCTTTTAAAGCATATTTATGCTGAACTTTTATGTGATTAAAATAAAAAAAATATTTTCTTTTTCTTTCTCTTTAATTTAATCACATAATTTAATCGAATCAAATAGTAATTTTATCTAAACTAATTAAGATATTTATTTTGTTTAGATAAAATTAGTTTAGTTTTTTAAGTGTGGATGAAAAAATCAATAAAAAAATCAAAATCATGTGTCATTATTGAACGGTTACAACTTAATGTACAACAAGATTCCGTCTGATCAGATCGCTAATTTTGTCCGTAAACAAACTAACGAAATGATCACAGGTGGCGTATAACCCTTAAGGTCAAATAAGTCGTGAAATCACATCCTACAGTTATATATCCGTACGATAGCAGTTTACTAACAAAGATGGACTGAGAGTCGATGTATGGCTCAAGATCATTTTTATGGCAGTCTTTGGCCTAGCTCAGCAGTGGACTCCTGATAGACTCTTAAGAAGCAGTTTTAACCTACATATATGGATAAATTTTTAAAGCACTCAAAACATGCTGGACTTTTTGTGATTAAATTAAAGAGAAATTAAAAAAAAACTGTTTTTAATAAAAACTGCATCTGAATAGTGTAGATGGCTGTATTATGTTAATGTGTTAGAAGTAAATCGGGTTAGAAGTTAGAATAGTTTCTGGCAGATGCCGCAAACGTCCTAAGAGGTGTAAGTATAGAGAAAGATTTTAAATTTAGACTAATGCGTGTACAACACGGTGGCTCTGAGGTACGAGCGTTATGACGGTACGAATAGCGGCTTCGAATCTCGCCCATGTCAGGGAATTATTTTCCTCAGTCGCCTTTTATGCACGGGAAGAAAGAAGGTGACATATTTTTACTGTGATATCATAATGCCCCTGTCATTAGTAAAAGTCGATACTAAGTTAAATAAATCAAAGTTAAAATGAATCCTATATTCATAATTAAAAAAAAATAACACTGCTTGACGTTGATAACAAAAAAAACTTCATTTCTTTAATACGAAGTAAAGTTGGTTAGGCAACGTTGTAGGTGCAAAATGAAAATTAAATTAAGATCCTCGAAGCAAGTAGCGTGTTTAAATTATTAAAGGAAATCTCGAGTCCTTATGTTGCTTCTGCACCGGTTCGACGCGATCCGTACAACCGTGGATTAAGCCCGGATTACCGGCTAAAACGGATGAAACTTATGATAATGTGAACCCTTCGCGGACGTTACAGCCCGCTTTAAACCTGATTTCGGATTTACAAAATCCAGGTGCCGAGGTGAAGTTGGGCAATACATACAAACAATGGCCGGAAAGTTTGTCCGTTGGACTTTATGGGATTTGTTTTCGGTGCGGTGCGGAGCAATATTGACGCTATGTAGTTTAGCTGATCGAGAATTATTTTGTTCTCTGGTTAAAGCAAAGTCCTTGCAAAAATAAGAAGTCTTCCCTTTTCTTAAAAAGAAAAGCAATATTAAAATATTGCTTTTCTTATAAATATTTAATAGCATTAAATCCCTAAAAAGCCTTAGTATCCAATTGAATAAGGTTCGACCCTCAAGCACAACCGAAATTGTTAAGAAAATATTATGAGTAAACTTCACGTTTGATAAATATTAATAAGAATATTATATTGCTCGTAGAATTGACAACCGTTTGAGAAGAAAGGTTTTCGTGTGGCAACCTCGTATAGGCAAACGCAGTGTAGGACGAACCTCCACGAGATGGAGTGACGCCTTGCAAAATCGATGGATGCAGGTGGCTGAGGACCGTTCACTGTGGAAAGTTTTAGGGGAGGCTTATGTTCAGAAGTGGAATCTTGATAGGCTGTGAAGAAGAAAAAGAAGAGAAGATTGCTTTAGAGGTGTTTGACCTTACATTAAGTATAAAAACATTTACCCTGCAGTGGGCAGCAGTAGTTTGCTTCATCCTCACTTTTATAATTAATAGACTATAAAGTAAAGCCATGATCAGATTGTAATGTAATTTTAGTTACAAATGTAGTAAAGATGATCTTCTATCTTCAATGTTTTAATACATACAGTTTTAACGCCATTTTTGTTTTCTATTAAGAATGAAAATAGTGAGTACGGACAGTAAAACAATTATAAGTTATTATAATATTTCCATGCTAAAGATTCAAAGAAAATGTTAACAATAATAATAAAATTGTGAACATACCGTTTAGTGTTACCCGCAAATTATTGAATCTAAGCTTACACATAAACTCAGTTAATTCACTGGCAACGTAATGCATACCAATAGAGTAATGTATGCAAAATAGTAAAAGTAAGATAAGTACACCATGTCACGCGATTCCGACATTTTGTTAGCATTTATATAAGCCGGGAATCATCGGTGTAACGTCGGAAAAGCCTAACGCAGGTAGAGTCACGCAGAGTAAAAAACACTCTAGTGTTCATACTTTGAAGTGGAATTTGCATGTGAATAGTCGAGCAGGGTCGCTTGATATGCAATGGGAGTTGACTAATAATAATAAATGATGGGTCAAGGGTGAACGGCGATGAAAATCAAGGAAAATTAGAAGTCTACGTAGCGAATTTGTGGGGAATTACAACTGTAAGTTCCAAAACAGCCATTCTTCAGATTTCCTGGGCGTGTCATTCCGTTGTTTCGAGATTGGAGCAATAAATCTGTGAGAAGGCTGTGATTAATTCTGTGGGGTTATTTATTTAATTTTGGTGCCAGTTAACAAATTTTTCTTTGTTATATCGGCGTAAGAATTTAGAAAACTCTATTATTCCGTGAGTGTAAAGAAATAGCTTTCAAAATGGCAAAAGTTTCCGAAAGATGGCAGATAATCATTGAAAATTACCATATTAGGTTTGCTCATTAGATTATTAGTAGTTTTACACAGCATGTATATAGATCTCTTCAGCAACCGAATATCGACTGAAATTTATAAAATAATTAAATCAATATAAATTCCATGACGACCCGAGAGCCTTATTGTTAGCGGGCCTGCCTTCGAAGCTAAGGGGGTTCGAATCCCGCTAAGGGCAAACATTTGTGCGATGAATATTAATGTTTGTACTTGAGTCATTGAAGCTTACATATAACTATTAATATTTATCTATGTATCAACTTAGACACTCGACGGCGATAGGCTCACCAGCTGTCACTTTGCGCCAGATAGGCTTCGGTCAAAAGCGAAATCCCGTGTAAATAAAAAAAAACAGAGCTGAATTTTAATGAAATAATTCGAAGCGCACACAATAATTGCACGCAATGACAATTCAAAGGACTCGAAGATTGTTTTAAACGTGTTGAAATTAAGAGTGCAAATAGCACATAATAAGCAAGTTGCAACAGGTTTTTAACTTCAGGAACCCCACATTCCATGATCAATAGACCGCGTCGATGGGTCTCTTGCCATTACCTTGTTATCCTTAGGACAACTTATTTCAGCAATAGCTAGTTGTTTTATTGTATGTTATTAGCAAAATCGTTGCGTAATTATAGACAATGGCGAAGTTACGTAGCAGTCAGGGCGCTTAATTTGGATCTAGGTTCGGTATTTGGAACGGCACCACTAAAATTATTTATCACGTGCTCGGCCGTGAAAGAAAACAGCTTGTTTAATAATATAATTGTATGATAAGTATAATAATAATGTAATTTATTTGAAACGGACGTAGAAAAACAAGAAACGCCGAGAAGATTAAAAAACTAAAAAAAATGCCATGAAATCCGTAAATCATCGTTTTATTAAAATATGTAATATTCTTTTAAATACAAGAAATCCTTACATAATGAAAAAATATTAAAAAATATATATCGTTACACTATTTCCAATACTGGGGTAGACAGAGGTTCAAACAATTAAGTCCTTTCATAGAAGAATTTTTTTAGGACAACGTGACAGGTGGCTGCTAGCCTTTCACCGTCTTTATGTCCATATCAACGAAATAAATCGTACATTAGTTTTGAAAAAACTTATTGGTAGGAGCTTACCACCTGGGGATCGAATTCCGGTTGAATTTTGACTCGAATTCCGATCATCTAACCCACACGCGATCGTGTCTCTCTATATTGTATGAGAGAAGAAAGTTGTTTAATACTATACAAATGGATATAATCGAATTCCGGTTGAATTTTGACTCGAATTCCGATCATCTAACCCACACGCGATCGTGTCTATCTGTATTGTACAATTTCACATCTTAATATGAGAGAAGAGAGTTGTTTAATACTATACAAATGGATATTGTACGCCAAAAAACCTCCATTTTAAGCTTATTTACAAATGGAACACGCTAGACAATTTTGTCTGTTAGTATTTAGATTGTAACAATGAAGATTGGATTAAGAATTGGATTAAGAGTTAATTCTTTCTTTAATTCCTTTGAGGATACAGCTCAATGTTTTCTTCTATGGTTTCAATTGAAGGCAATTTACGTTTTATATAGTTGTGATGATAAATATTTCTAACATAGATAGTTAAGCTTCAATAGCCGAATTGTTTAGGGTAAGGTCTGCGAAACATGAGGTCGCAGGTTCGTACCAGGCATTCGACTATAGTTGTAAAACCATTACCATATACTATAATCGTTACAGACAACATTGCAGCTTATTTAGAGTCGTTAACAAAAATACTACTAAAGTTAAATGGAATTGCCTGTGTTCTTTAAATAAATAACCATAGCAATGTCAAAAAAGGACACTATACACATAATACTACAGTTAAATCTTTCTATGCTTTTAACGATAATTTCTTGATAGTTAAAATGAAAAAAAGTTAGCCATTACTTCTTTGAGATCGTTGACAAAATCACAAAAAATGACAGGTGTAACTGAATATTCCCTAAAAGGCCGGGATTATTCGAATCCGAAGGTTTCACATCTCAACTTTTTCTAATAATATCGGTAAACCGACACGCAAAGTTCCGAATTCGAAGTTGCCATTTCGGTACAGACGGCCACTTAATTAACGTAATATTAATTTACAATCTCGTCAATTCATCGAATGTTTGTTTACTTTTGTGCTGCGTATTCGATTTCAGCGGGATAGAATTTCGCAAACAGAGACTGAATTTTAAACTTATTTAAATTTCAAAACAACATTATCATAAATAAATCAACATATATTTATGTGTTCGTTCATTAATAAAATAATATTTATATTTAATTTCAGTTGTACAGCTTTCCTCTGGGCAACTGGATGGTGATAAGACAGAAAATATTTATACCCACATAGAGAAATATTTATACACACGAATGACTCCGATACATGCATTCATCATTCAAAAATATGCCTGAGTGGCGAAAACAGCGGATTTCATCAGCGGTGTCGCGCGATCTAAAGTCCCGAGATCAATTTCCGAATGGGTCAATTTAGAAAACACTTTTTCTACATTTTGTCGGGTCGGATTTGTTTCCATAACAAACGTGCTTTAGCTATTGACTTTTGAAATCAGAGCAAGTAGTTTTGATTATCATATCCTTAAAATAGGATAATTTTTAGCACAATAGATGGTTCAGTGGTTCCAGTTTGTTTTTCCACACTATTATACGTATTTTAAGGGTTGAACAAAATTTTTATATAAATATACATTTCAATAAACATTTCTTACTTAACAGCTTGTAAAAGTTTACTGTACGATATAGACCTCTCCCATAAAGAGGATTTGCCGTAATCGCCATACTACAACAAGGTTTAATTCAGTACCTGTCGCCGTATTATTCCCAATGCAAATAATTCAATTACGTATCCCATAATACACCTTTGTATTCGGTTCAAGAAACTTCAGTCGTCTAAAGCTAACTTAGTCACACTTGTCGACTAATACGCATAATCGTCAGGTCACGGATCCGTTAAAGTTATTTTACTGTATGGTACAAGTAAGAGACTAATAGACTTAAGAAATTCCAGGAGATTTACGGGAATTTTTACATACTATACATACTTAATAAAATAATCAGATAAAGATTTCTTGTATTTACACGAACACTACACATATTAAATAAAACGATTTTCGGATTTCATTGCGTTTTTTATTAATTATTATTTTAACAAACTATTTCACGGGCTGTAAAGCATCCGAAACGTCGGCAAGAAAAAATAGTTTGTTAAAAACTAATAAAACGCGATAAAATCCGAAAATCGTTTTATTTAACATAAGTAGTCAATATTTTCTATAGCTATACAGAAATATCATTTACACAGCCCCTCATTTATTTCATTTATTAACAGATTAAGACTACTTAAGAGTATTTGTTGACATCTTCAGACGAATTATTTAGTATCGGCGATGATATTTGTTTTCAAGTTTTGTCATACACACATTATATTTTGGCAAAACATTTTTGTAAAAGTAAGTGAGATTAGGAAGTTAGACTTGGACTTCTTAGTATATTATATTGTGTTTGTCTTGTTAATGTCATCGCATACTAATTTATATTCAAACATTCTATATACGTTTAGTATTGCACACCTATTCAAGAGTTCTGCTTCAATTATGTATAACTTTCTTCCTGTAGTATTTGATACAATGGTGTAATTTGAACGTAATTTAATTTATATATGTAGTATCAAGTAGATTTATCTAACTTTGCTGCAATTACTGAAGACCTAATTAAGCCCAGAGGAGCCGATGATGTAATAATATTACGGAATACTCTTGAGGTAAAAGTCTGTTACTTACGCCACATCTTGGAATTTACAAATTTGCATACGAGATTTGCGCAGCCCTTTCAGTTGTCGCAAGTTTGAGTTCATATCTCGACGTTACAGCCTATTTCACTTAAGGCACTTACTCGTACGACAAATGGCTTTTTATTTAATACCAAAGTATAGAATTGCACAATTTAACCACATCTGTTTTAAAGCAGATGAAAATTTAAATAACGTAATTTTTCTATTAATAATTTAATTTAATTAATTCTATTAAAAAAATAACGTAACGTAGACCTAAACGAATTAGTAAAAAGACTTGTCTCTGTGTATGTCGGGAATACAAAAAACAAAAGCTGCGATGAAGTTGTGGTGGAAGTTGAGGCGGACCGCTATGATTTTTATGTAATAAAAGGTTATTTGTAGAGGCCCGCGCGTCCTGTTCATGTTTTCTGTTAATAACCTAAACGAAACTACATAAAGATCCTTGACAATAGTTGTATCTGCGGTTGCTTTTCTAATTATTATCTGTCATTAATACATCACCATTTTACTATAAGAAGAATTGAAGCTGATTTGTGACTTTATAATGATCTTCAGGTGTTAAGTCTTTATCTAAGTGAAAATGTATTCCCCTGAAAGGCCTCGATAATACAGAAAAAAAAGTTATAATTTTCAAGAACTTTTTTCAGTACAACAAAAATTGTATCGTTCTCAGTCCATTTTAACAGTATTATTATTTTAAGAAAACTTTGTTAAAATAGACAGAGGAGTAGAAATTTTCGTAATAGAAAGTCTTCTTATCAATTGATTTGGGCACGTTGAGTGATGAGTGAAGACTGAATGGTGAAGAAAATGTACAGCGGAAATTAACAATGAAAGGCGTTGAGGCACGCCGAGGCTAGTTTCGGAGACCATGTGAGCAAGTCACGATAGCCGAGTGGTTGGGTGGTCGGAATTTCGAGTCAATAGACCCGAGTTTGATCCCCAGTTGGTAGGCTCGTACCAATGGGTTTTTCAAAAACTTATGTACGAATATCGTTGGCTTGGACATAAAGACGGCGACGGGCTCACCACCTGTCACGTTGTCCCGAAAATATCTTCGGTGGAAGGTGGGTCGAAGGGACTTGATTGTCTGGACTCGACCTCTGTCTACCCCTGTATTGGGAATTGCGTGAAGATATTTTTTATGTGAGCGAATTGCTCGAAGAGGGCAGGGTCAAGAGTACTCGGATATTTGAACGTGCGTTTATTAAAAATATGAATTTGAAGGAAGAAAGAAAAGCAAAGATCGTGTCACTAGGCGATCTGCTGTCTGGCTACCACGTCTGCGATAATGCGTTAAGATATAATAACAAAAATTCTTATTCAAAATCTAGAACGGAAATTATATTATTCAATATAAAAATCGTCCTTTACAATACGTAAGTTATTTGACAAATACTAGACCAAACATGGAAAGCTTATCTCTAAAATGTAGGTAACCTGGATTCCCACGTTCGGGGTTAACGTCGACGGCGACGTGTGGCCCCAGGTTTTAGAACATTCGTATGTAGATAAGAGTTATTCTGGATATTTTAAGCGTATGTGGTTTTAGACAAAAGCATTTAAGTGAGTTATTTTTAAAATATATGTATTTGTGAATATTTATCTATGTACATATATGCATGTAAGTATATTGTACCGTTAGCTTGAACATTAAGACGGACGGTTAAAAAGTCACGATAGCCGAGTGGATGGATGGTCGGAACTTCGAGTCGAGAGAACCGAGTTCGATCCCCAAGTGGCAGGCGCGTACCAATGGGTTTTTTCAAAACCTATGTACGATTCATATCGTTGGCTTGGACATAAAGGCGGCGACGGGCTCACCACCTGTCACGTTTTCCCGAAAATATCTTCGGTGGAAGGTGGGACAAAGGAACTTAATTGTCTAGACTAGACCTCTGTCTACCCTTGTATTGGGAATTGCGTGAAGATATATTAAGACGGCGACAGGCTCATCATCTGTCACGTTGTCCCGAAAATATCTTCGGTGGAAGGTGGGACAAAGGAACTTAATTGTCTAGACTAGACCCCTGTGTTGGGAATTGCGTGAAGATATATTAAGACGGCGACAGGCTCACCACCTGTCATGTTGTCACGAAAATATCTTCGGTGGAAGGTGGGACAAAGGAACTTAATTGTCTAGACTAGACCCCTGTGTTGGGAATTGCGTGAAGATATATTAAGACGGCGACAGGCTCACCACCTGTCATGTTGTCACGAAAATATCTTCGGTGGAAGGTGGGTCTAAGGGACTTAATTGTCTAGACTAGACCTCTGTCTACCCTTGTATTGGGAATTGCGTAAAATATTTTTCTTTTTTTTTCTTTATAAAAAAAAAAAACATAAAACCTTAAAAATAACTGAAATCAATCTTTTTCGATCACCTTACGCCTCGGCTATCGCGTATTTTATGATCTTAAATTATACAATAACATAAAAACGTTTTTATGTTATTGTATAATTTAAGATCATATTGTAAAAAGTCACGATATCCGAATGGTTAGGTGGTCGGAATTTCGAGTCAATAGACCCGAGTTCGATCCCCAGGTGGCTGGCTCGTACCAATGGGTTTTTCAAAACCTATGTACGATTCATATCGTTGGCTTGGACATAAAGGCGGCGACGGGCTCACCACCTGTCACGTTGTCCCGAAAATATCTTCGGTGGAAGGTGGGTCAAAGGGACTTAATTGTCTAGACTTGACCTCTGTCTACCCCCAATACAGGGGTAGACAGAGGCCGAGTCGAGATGAAATTCGTACATAAGTTTTTGAAAAACTCATTGGTACTGCCACCTGGGGATCGAACTCGGGTCTCTCGACTCGAAATTCCGACCACCCAACAACTCGGCTATCGTGACTTAACTGAATAGAAAATGACTATCGTGACTGAATAGAAAATGGCATGAATAAATTAAAAAAAACATAAAACCTTAAAAATAACTGAAATCAATCTTTTTCGATCACCTTACGCCTCGGCTATCGCGTATTTTTATGATCTTAAATTATACAATAACATAAAAAAACGTTTTTATGTTATTGTATAATTTAAGATCATATTGTAAAAAGTCACGATATCCGAATGGTTAGGTGGTCGGAATTTCGAGTCAAGAGACCCGAGTTCGATCCCCAGGTGCCTGGCTCGTACCAATGGGTTTTTCAAAAAACTTATGTACGAATGATATCGTTGGCTTGGACATAAAGACGGCGACGAGCTCACCACCTGTCATGTTGTCACGAAAATATCTTCGGTGGAAGGTGGGTCTAAGGGACTTAATTGTCTAGACTAGACCCCTGTGTTGGGAATTGCGTAAAATATTTTTCTTTTTTTTTTTCTTTATAAAAGAAACTTTTTAAAACTCTTACAGCGCCTGCTGTCTACTTTTCATTCCAAAGCAACGTCATTATTTGCAGTTGTATTGCGCGGGTCTTTGTTCCTTTTTACACCTCGACGTGCGGAGGAGTTTACGCGAAACACTCAGCCTTAATCCGATCTACATAAATTTAAATTACTAATTTCGGCACTACCTTTAAATCTTGCGACCGTAAGTGTTTGGTTTCAAATAAATGTTTTTTTTTATATTTTGTTTCCTCTTTATGTTATTCTATTAGTTGCCAGAAATAATGTCTATACAAAGAAGGTATTAAAATTGTATTTTTATTCATAAGTGCTTTGTAGTGAGGGTGTAAAATTTATTTTCACTTATGGGGACAGAATTGCATTCAATTCTCTTCAGTAGTTATCTTCATTAGAATAGCTGCGCTTACCCAGACGACTTCCCATGTTATGATTACAAAAACAACGAACGATCGAATGACAGTTTTTCGGCGCTACAACGAGTATATACCTATAGATGACCCCTACAGACGTTGCGCCAAATCAATGAAAAAAAAACTTTAATGTCCACCTCATCTATAGGTTCCTAAACTAACTTTATCTCAAATTTGACCAAGTTATTCATATGCGAATAATTTCTTTAAAATGGATTACGGAGATAAGCGCGTAATAAAAACGTGAAACGATTTTTTTATACATAAAGATAAGTAGGAGTGAATAATCCGCCATTGACCTAAGTCTATTCGACATTCTGTTGTGATTGTTGCAGCAGATAGGCATGCTATCCGAGTAATGCTGTAGTCTATGTCGCCCATTTGTCAGATATAATACTTTTCTGGCCTTTTTTGTTCAGATATTAATGATAATATCCTCGTTACCATCCCGCAGTAACCGGTTCTTACAGGTGCATAAAAACACTTTCCCACAAGGGTAAGAAAATAAATGAAATCATTTATTCATCGACATAAGGATTTACATTCGTTTATCGATAGTCATTTTTAATCTACCACCGTTTTGTAATGAGGTTCCTCTAATGGAGAAGAGACAGGCGAAACAAACTCCTTAGGTGTCCTCTTTTTTAGTCAATCTTTTTTTATTTATTTTTTATGTAAATGTGATGTCTAAAAATATCTTCGAACGTCTTCGAGGAACGATCACCTCATTGTCTGAGATTACTGTCATTAATATATTAATTTACATCATAATAAACCTTCTCATAAAGTTTTACTATCCATTTCGAAAAATACCAGATCGAAATTAAGTGGACCGATGATAGGCAGCAGAGTAAATGGTGCGGGAAGCCTGATTCTGCAATCACCAATCTGTTTGCATAGCGTTAGAATTCTGGTAAATCCTCTCTGCGGTTACTAAGTCCTGACATAATCTTCTAGAGGCCGTTAATTAACACGATAATATATGAAAAGGAATATAAAATCACGATAGCCGAGTGGTTGCATGGTCGGAATTTCGAGGCTCGACCCGAATTCTATCCCCAGGTGGCAGGCTCGTACCAATGGGTTTTTCAAATAGTTATGTATGAATAATATCGTTGGCTTGAACATAAAGATGGCGACGAGCTCACCACCTGTCACGTTGACCCGAAAATATCTTCAGTGGAAGGTGGGGCAAAGGGACTTAATTGTCTCGACTGGACCTCTGTCTACCCCTGTATTGAGAATTGAGTGAAGATATTTACTTTATTTGTTAATTAACAAATTTACAAAATTATTACAGGCTGTTAAATAAGTAACAAATAAAAAAAATAAAAACCCGAAGTTTAGTGACACTGGCCAGCGTCAGTTCCCACGGCATCGTACCTGTAAAAAAAAAGAAATCGATGATTAATAAACATACAAAATTACGGTTAGCAAGAACAGGCTACTTAATAATTCATCTCCCCCCATGTTTGTGTTCATAGTTTACATATTTGAACGAACTTACGATACGAATGTGCGCCAAATGTGTAATTAAAAACTCCGTGTACTTTTTTTTAAAAGCAAACAGTTAAGTAGATAGCTGGTGACAGTCAGTTTCAAAGGGAAAGTTGCCGCGTAAACAATGCGATAAAGAGTTAAAAGCACTGCTTAATTTTTGTTTATATTTCATAAAAGACCGAGCCTTTTTATAGATAAGTCACAAAATTCAGCTATGGAGTATAAATGAAGTATAACAGAGATTTTAAAATTGAATATTGGATATACACTTCAATTGAAATTTGTATTTAATGATAATGGATTTAATGATTTATATACAATTTATATCTGTGTTCAATATAGCCTTATTATTATCAATATTTGTGGAAGTGTAGTATCGGCTCAAGATAATGTAGACAGTTTTATGATTTCCAATCTGCTTGGCGACGATTATGGTAAATTTTCCCTTCCGGAGACCTCTTGTATTGTATTTATGTACTCGTAAGATAAGATGATGTTTTCTTAAAAATAAAAAAAATATTATAAAATAAGAAAATTTAATCTTAAAAATTTAAAAATTAAAATTTTATCAAATTGTTCTTATCAATTGTTCACACATTATGATGCAAGATTAGTATCTTACATCATAATGTTATACTATATGTAATTTTAACGCCATATTAGTATATAGCCTTAAAAAATAATTTTTTTAATACATAAAGATAAAAAATTTGTTCTATATAATAATAAAACCTTACGATAGTTTCTTACATAAGAGACCAGAGATAAAATTAAATAAGTAATAGGTGTTTTCTAAAAATACTATTAAGGTTAATAAAAATTTAACGGTGAAATATTTCAATTACTCAGTGAATATTCAAATTTTTCAAATTAAAATTTTAAATTACGTCCAAAGAAAACTGTTCACTTATCTCCAATTCTTATTCAGTTTAAACATTACAATTCGTGTACGATCTAAGAAAAGAAACGTAGAAAGAAACTTATTACAAAGCAGAAGCGTGACATAATCGTACCGGTAATAACCCTCGGAGCACTATCATTAAATTCATGAGGCCTTTAATCCGAAAAGAAATCCACCAGAATCCCCAGATTGGGGGTCTTTGAGCAACTTCAAAGTCAAACAGCCCCTGTTTGCGACGTGCAAAAAAAATTGGAACTAAAAAGCGTCAACGTTAAAACAGATTTTCAAATCCCGCATTCAGCAATCCAAGAAACAAATGCTCACCCGTGCAATTTGGACTGTATTTCCGGCAACACGGGTTACATTTTAAGTTAACAAATATTTAAATTTATTCATCGAATGGGACAATACAAAACGGACTTTAAAATTATCGAGTGTAAGCTCGGAACGCGGCGGAAGCACTCGTCAGGGGTGCTCAACCGACGCGATTTTTCAAGCGGGCCCGTTGAATGACGTCTGTATATTTTAGTAGTTAAGTGACAGATGGGTGAGGGCTGCAAACTATTTATTGTGCCATTACAGTTTGGTTGCCAAATGCCTCAGTGAGAGACCTTGGGGCTGACAGTTGAAAATTGCTCTCTCACTCAAACGACCCCGCTTTGTCGCAGATTATAATACAATTGTATATTATTCCCCATATCAGTTCTGAAAAGTTATCGGGCCGCGTTATTGCCGTTTTATTTGTTGCGTATTGACGGATAATAAAACGGACCGAAAAGCAATTTACTTTTATTGTCTCAACCATGATATAAATTTCAATCTGTGTATGATGGACGGGAACGAGAAATGTTTCCGACAGCTTTTATAAGGCATACTAACTCTGTGTATTAGATGTTATATTGAATATAATAAGTATTTAGGGTCATGTTACCAGGTGTTGTCATGGTCATAATATTAGCAGGTGGATTTAAAATTGCATCAATTTTTCGAACTATTTTAATTGGAAAAGTATGGTGAAGGTGATGATAAAGAGGGTGTTATATATCTCATTCCCAATAAAGGAGTAGACCACCTTCAACTGAAGATATTTTTGGGAAACGTGACAAGAGCCCGTCGCCATATATAAGCTGAACGAAAATCACATATAAGCTGAAAGAAACTTATTGGTGCGAGCCCACCTCCTAGGGATCGAATTCGGGTCTCTCGTCTCGAACTCCAGTTACCCGACCACAAGGCGACCGTGACTTAATTTCTTTATTTAACATCAGATTATTAAAATTTAAATAACAATTTCTAACTTTATAACTTTATACTGTTTATAAAATATGTAAATTGAAACTAAAATTTAAATCGTTGCACATATATAACGTACCCTCGAACTCCTGACCCCTCTCGAAGTGCTTTTATTTATTTATACATTATTAATTTAATTAGTTTAATAATGAATAACAGAACAACATTCTTTACACAAAATGAATTTCTTTTAAGGGAAGGGAATAACCAGTCTTATTTATTCCTTTTTATAGCGTAGAACAATTTTAATCATATCTGGAGCCCGCATAGTGATGTGACATTTATTAAATGCTGTAAAATTGATAGATGCGACCCGAGGTATCTTTGAATAATGGCTGCTGATTTATGACTGCGAGATATTTATTGTCTTTAGCATGTTATCAGAATTGTCGTGAACGTTACGTTACAATAATTTGTGTGGGGCTTGTTGTCGAGTTGTGGTTTTGTGTATCTAACCTACTATGTAAGAAGTTGGTAACACTATGGCAAAGACTAAAGTGTTTATGAAACATAAAATCCCAAAAAAAAAAAAGATAAATGAATGAAATATAAGAGAAATGAATGAAACGCAAAGGAGTGAAGAAAGTTTGTGCTTTTGTTTAGTAAATAATTAGTAAATTGTAGAGTCTAAGTTTTCCTACGACTACGTCTATATGACACTGAAACAAAAAAAGTCACTAAGCATATACATGTAACATTTTAACTACTTATACGTTTGTACGAGCCTTGGGGATCGAACTCGTGTCTCTTGACTCGAAGTCCGATCGCCCTTAAACTAACAAATTTTGCATGTTTATAATATTACTAATAAAATTATAGCCTAATGCTGTCTAATTGTCCTTCTTCATTTATATGTCCACACTCCCGGGAAATTCCTTTTTAAATATTCTCAAAATTCGCTATTTATGCGATAAGGACGCACTTTGCACAGCCATATTATATAACCTTTTTAAATGTATATCTAGTTAATAACATGTTTGTTATGGCGTGTGCAATAAAGTGTATAAATAAATAAATTATAGCCAGAAGATCAACATATCAACATTTTTGCCCGAACCCCCGAGCACAATTAAAGTACGCAGTTACTTGGAACGTCGATAATTTTAACGAGTTCTCGATATTAATTTACAACGATGACCCAGTAGCAATATCATTTACATTTCAAAGGAATTTATGCAAATAATTATAAAAAAAAATATATGTATGTAGCGCAGTGAATTGGAAACTTATGTAGAAGTCACAACTCGTGTGTTTGTTAATTCACGGAATAATTAAATATATAACACTCGTATATATTCAAGAATAGACACTCTACTCTAGAGTGTCTAACTCTACTCATTGGAGGAGCGTGACAGACGATCTCCTGCTCTATTTGAGAGTATAGCCGTTGCCCAGCATTTGTCATTAAGAAGATACTATATAATTTTAATGCTATGTAATTTTTTTACTAACTGCTAGCATAACATTATTCAAAATCGTCTTTACAGAAATAAGTTTTTTATCATCGCATACATAAGTACACATCACACCTCTTTCCCAGTGAAGGCGGTAGGACAGCATTCAAATAATTACCTAACCAATTTCAATGTGAAATTGTACGTTAAATTAAAGAGATTTGACACTGCCTGATCTGGTCTGTCTGGCTACCATGTCAAGAATGAGCATGAGGATCTAATACCAAGAATAATAACCCGAATGATTATGCATTCGTTATGTCTAAGACATGTAAGACGACAATCGAACTGATAAATTAACCTCCGCTAAATCTTCCAATCAAAGTAACACGGAACACTGCAATAAAGCCTTGATCCCACACCGAGTCTATTCAAACAGTTGGTAAGCAAATTTCCCTTTTGTGAGGACCCGGTTTAATGCAAATACTCACGAAAAAGAAACGTATTCCCAAAGAATCAGTAGGATATTGCTTCTTAAAGACCAAATCAAATGCAGGCCCCCAAAGGACTCGAGGTTTTGACAGACGACTGTTAACTTTACTGGTATCGATATAGAAGTGAAAACGCTTTCAAAGCATGTTATTTAACCTTACTATCAGTTCCGAGAGAGTGAGCCACAAAGTCGTTACTATTGCGGTATTGACAGTCATTAGTTTGACAGTGAGTTTGACAGTTGCGTTAGATTACACCGTTGCTAACGACCACGATGTACTTAATTATTTCTACACCATTTAAGGAACGCGAATAAAGATAGTCAAAGATAGATTTCGTTGGTTTCTGTTATTATTTTCAATGCTCATCTTTCTCTGAGCTCATGCGTTCAATGCGAAATAAGATAAAACACCTCATTGGCTCTACTTTTATTGATTTTGCCACGTAAAAGTCACAATAATTTCTTAGTATACAATACTGAGTATGACTCTTCATTACGTAAACATTCGTACCTAAATTTAGTTACCAACAGATTTAATATGAATTATCTATGATATCTAACAAATAAAGACACGATAGCCGAGTGGTTGGATATTAGGAATTCGGTTGAAGAGACCCGTGTTTCCGGGGAGACCCGAAAATGTAAGTACAATTTATGACGTTGGCATATAGAGACGGCGACATGCTCCCCACTTGTCACGTTGTCCCAAAATAAATTTCGGTAAAATGTGGGTCAAAAGGACTAAATTATTTAGACCTCTGGCTAACCCTGTATTGGGAAATCCGTAAAAATAAATGAATATCTATAGGTGCGCCTTAGGAGGTAAGAACCATTTGCATGTTGTTACGGAAAATGGTATGAAGCTTTCTCGTTTAAGCTCCTCTCATGTTTAGTGAATTGTAAGTTACCTGCTTTCCTTATGGCATAGGCGCCATAAAGAGGGCAGGTTAAACTATTCATTAGGTAAATTTTAAATTAGGGGGGTATAAAATTAGGGTAACTAAGTAAAGAAATAAGCTTTTTTCACTAAAATAATAGTAAGAAATGGCAAATAATTCTGCTTAAATGTCAGCTATAACAAGATTTTCGTAAATTTATTAATTCCGTTATTTAGGTTGCGGAAACTGCCGTAACTTTTCTTCACTTGACATTGAGGTCAAAAAGGTGGGGCTTGTTGGAAAGTTTCATAAAAGTTAAGTTCAGTAGGCAATTCAATAAATAATATTGGTTATTTTCATGTTTGCCTTTATAATTTGATTTCTGTTGACTATAACTGATCATGGTATGCATGTATTTAATTTTTTTTAAATTAACAGCCTAGATAGCCTTCAAAGCTAAGTTAAGGTTCGAATCCCGTTAGCTGCAAACATCGATGTAATGTACTTGAGTCATGGATGTTTATCTATATATAATCTGAATGATGATGTCTATATACCTGTGTAAATATATAGTTAGTACTTTTGGCTTGGACACTAGGATGGCGATAAGTTCACGTTATCAGAAACAAGTATCGATAAAAGTACTTCATTGTCTAAACCCCTGCTTACCCTATTATTAGAAAAATGCGTAAATATAAACAGGTAGGGTGATAATCTTAATAATTTAAATTATCTTGAACTGATTTCTGAAAAATTCGTCGAGCAATGTGTCCTTTTTTTATTGAATTATGACTAATTCACATTCAATTTGTTTCACTGCGAGTAAAACGGAATGACTTAATTTGATATGATAATTGGCTGGTATGGCACTCGGTAGCGGTCATTCATTAAAATTATTTAATAGACGATAAAATTTAATGAGGCTTCTGCGATACCTCATGACTCGTAAGTAAAGAATGTTCCCAATTTTGAATATACGGAATTCTTAATGAATGTATTCACATCGTAAAGCTACTTAGAGGATAATAATATCTTCACTCAAATATCAATACTGGGATAGACAGAGGTTTAGGCAATTATGTCCCTTCGACCCATCTTCCACAGAAGATATTTTTGGGACAATGTGACAGGTGGTTAGCCCGTCGCCGTCGTTATGTCCAAGCCAACGATATAAAACGTACATAAGTTTTTGAAAAAACCTATTGTTACGAGCCCTGGGGATCGAACTCTGTTCTCTTGACTCGACTTCCGATCACCTACCTATTCGGTAATCGTGACTTCGACTGGCATTATAGAGGGATGCAATACTGACATTTAATAATGTTAATATTCCATTTTGTAAACTTTAGTTTTATACACAGCTTTGCAGAGTTTATATAGGAAAAATCGGTCGGCCAGGGCGCGTTGAATACTGAAAAGGGTGACTGTTTTTGTTGTGCCGTCCTTTTTCCCCTTATCCTTTCTTCGCAGTCCTTTGCGGTTATTTTGATTAATTACGGGCGGGTGGCGATTTGAATTGAAATAGTTGTTTCGATTTCGTGTAAATGAATGACCGTCCCGTTTTCGTCACTATAATTACCTCGGTTTCGGGAAATCTTCCGTGGATAGAAACAGGGTCTAATTTAATATTTTTGTAGTTTATATAGTTGACAGTTTCCTATAGTTCATTCTGCGAATGGAGGGTGAATATTGTACGTGTTTTAATAACGTTTTCCTTTGTTTGCAATGTTGGAAATAGATTAAAACAAATATCTTCCCACCAATCCCAATACAGAGGTAGACAGAGGACTTAACAATTAAGTCCTAATGACTCTTCCTAGATGATGATGAAAAAAACACTGTGGTACGCACGTCTTCGATGGAAGGTGGGTCTTTCGATCCACGTAGAAATTCTTTGGCACAACGTGACAGGTGCTGAGCCCGTCGCCGTCTCTATGTTGAGGGCAACGTTATAATTCGTACTAAATATTTGTATAAAGTAAGTACTTTGAAGCTTTTAAAAGATAGTAACTACTACGCGTGTACTTAAAATATGCGTGATGAATTACACGAAATTTCTTATCATTAAGTACACCTAAATTACCATTTTAAAAAACTCATATATTAACTTTTAAAATAAAATATTTATTCGATTTACATATCAGTAATACATAGTCTCTAGAGTGTTTTAGATTAGATATTGTACTAAAATTTTACAATGTAATTTTAAAATAAACAGCAAAACCACTTTAGTTATGCAAATATTACTTTATTAAGGCTTTGGACTTATTAATTTCACGATAACCGAGTGTTTGAGTGATCGGAATTTGAGTCAAGAGACCTTGAGAGAGTTTGAGTTGAGAGTTCGATCCGCAGGTGATAGGCTCATATCAATGGGTATTTTTTTCAAAACTTGTGTACGATTTATATAGTTGGGATAGACATAAAGACGGCGACGGGCTCACCTTTTATCCCAAAAAAAAATTCGGTTGAAGGTGTGTCGAAAGGACTTAATTGTCTAGATCGCTGTCTACCCCAGTATTGGAAATGGCGCGGACTTATCGATGTAGATTAGACTTAAAGTAAAATTTAAGTGTTTATTATTTTAGCGAACCTGATGTCTACAAAAACTTGTTAATATTAAACGACCGGACTAAGGGCTGAACTCAAATTTCGAGGTTTTTAAGTTTGGTAAGATCCGGTAGGCAAAATTAACAGGTAAATAACGAAATAAATTTTTTATCTTGTATATTAATTACTATATATGTACGAAATATATTGTTGGCTTGGACATAAAATTGGCAATGGGCTCACCCCTGTCAAGTTGTCCCGAAAATAACTACGGTAGAAGGTGGGTCGAGGGACTCAATTGTCTACCTCTGTCTACCACTGAATTGGGAATTGCGTGAATATATGTATTTATTTATTTATTCTATCTTGCAAATCGCTTTCAGATTTTAATAATAGTTTTATTTATAAGAATAAGAAAATCTTCACGCCATACACATATTGGAGTAGACAACGTGACCAGTGGTGAGCCAGTCGGTGTACGTAAGTTTAACCTTCATAAGTTTTGAAAATACGAGGTGGAGCGACGACCGATAAAATATTGCGAGGAGTCGATGGATGCAAATGGCACTGGACCGCTTGTCATCTAATAGCGCATCTGGAGCATCTGGAGCATCATCAATTTTTATTCGGGTCTCTTGACTCGAATTGCGATCACTCGGCTATCGTTACTTAAATTCTTTATTTAAATATCAGATTATTAAAATTTCAATAACAATCTCTAAAAACCTAACAATGTGGTATAGTAATATGATGTGTATTTAAGGGTTTAAAATTAAACGTGAATCAAGCCATTGGTGCGTAACGATGAAGCGCAAATCTTAACCTACAGCCGTCACCCTTCCCTGAACGTACAACCAATCAGCCGGTTTGAACAGTCTACGCATATAGATTAACGCAAACATCGAGTTGTTCTTCGCTTAAGCCGTAATACCGAGGGATAAGAGGCAAATTCGTTAGGCACGGTTGCACGTTAAATTTGTTATTTTAACGTAGATTAAGTGAGCGAAGAAGTAACTTTTGGTATTAAGACTTAGAAAACCGAAACAAAGTTGTGGAACGAAAAGGTTATTTCAAAAGTTTCTAGTTTATAATTACATGCGTGCGTGTTTCCTCCTTATTTTCATTCACCGAGTACTATCCAAAGAGTAATTTCACCAAGATAAGACAAACATAAAGTAAGTAATTTTCTACATAACTAATATCTACTTACGAGATTCATATCTCCCTAAGACATTAATTCAGCAATAAATTATGTTTTTTATACAATAAAAATAAATATTTTTATTGTATAAAAACTTCATACAATAAAAATAATTAGAATTTTGACTTGATGATATAACACGAAGTCAATTTAAAACTATATTATATTGCGACTGCAAAACCACGAGTGGAGGCGATTTCGTCAAATCATTTGAATCAAAACTTTCATCAATCTATAAACTGCAAATGGCAACAAAAAGTTATAAATAATTATCCAAGTTCAGCCTATGGAAACTTGCAAACAACTTCGAACGAAAAAGGTCATAGATGCGTTATCGTCCCAAAATATAAAGATTGCCACGTAGTTCCTAACTACAAGGTGTTATATTAGAGAGAGAATTTCATAAACTACACCAACCCAGCGCAACATACTTTTCTTTGGCTAAATGGAGTCCCCATTATAGACTAGGCAGAGACGGATTCTTAAGTTTCAGGAGGAAGGACCTTAAAAACTAATTACCCAGCACAATAAAATTCTTCAGCTAAAAGACGATTATCGTTAATTAAGATTTTTGAACCTAAAAGAGCATGCACATGGCTAGAATAACTATATAAGCGTGTGTAATAGTATCGTGTTTTACCATAAACTACTAAAATAATTAATCCATCTGCCCTGCTTTATCTTTGACAACACATCCCTTGAGATTCGGTATTACGTGGGGTGCGTAGTTTGGCGGAGGGGCAATCGTTCCGTGCTTATGTTTTTAATGGCTCATACCGCCTTGAATGGAAATATTACTGAGCATTGTGTACCACGGAGACAATGCTTTATCTGCTCCTGTCTGAATTGGGGTCGGGCGATTCTTGTTTACTGTTTCGATTGTATCCCTTTAAACAGTTTTTTTAACTTATTCATGTGAAACAGTTTGTAATTTTGACGACCTCCGTGGACGAGTGACGTACACAACGGTTTTGATGGTGTCGCCCGCGCTGAGGGTTCGATTTCCGGTCGGATCAATCTGGAAAAAGCTTTTTCTACATTTTCTCGGGTCTGGGTTTGTGTGGTAGCTTGGTTGTATTTCTGATATTATTTGGTTGTATCTGATACTATTACTCGCGTGCTTTAGCTACTTATATACTTGGAGATCAGAGCAATGTATGTGATGTTTTCCTAATGAAAAAAAATATCTTCACGCTATTCTCAATACAGAGTTAGACGGATGTCTAGACAACCTCTTTCAACCTTTCGACCTACCTTCCACTGACGACATTTTTTGGGACATCATCACATGTGGTGAGCCTGTTATTTTATATCTAAACCAACCATATAATTCGTATATAAGTTGTTTTTTTTTTTAAAAAAAAACCTTTGGTACGAGCCTGCCACCTGGGAATGGAACTTAAGTCTCTTGACTCGAATTCCGATCACGCAACCACTGGAATATCATGACCTTCTAACAATTTATTATTATTATTTAATCGTAAGTTCTATTAAATTCTCTGAATTGAAACACATCTACTCCAAAATGTTTATATGAGTAATAAATGTGACGGCCTATAAAATTCCACTGCAGGACATACTTCTCCCGCCTGTCTTTAAGGGATGATTATCGCCGAGCGTGGCAAGCGGATATGCCAGTATCAGGTACCATCCTTAAACCCTATCGCCAGTGACTGGTCTGTCGAAATTTGGTCTGGTATTTTATGAAATAGTAATCCCGGCAGCCAATGGTATTTATAAGACTTATCCCTTAGGCGACCCTTACGACACCCATGAGAAGAAAGAAGGAGGTATATACTTAGACCATACTACCATGATAATGATCATAGATAATATATAAAAAATAGATATAAGTACTGGATTACCTTGCCTTGAGAATTAAGGCCTAATAATGCCTCAATGCATCTTCCTCTACATTTAACTTCCCAGCTTACACGGGTAGATATATTAAACATGCTATATACCGCTTTAATTTTAATTTTACACAAGAACCTTAACGCCCCCCGAGCGCGGGTAAGGACAAGGACGTAACGTCCTTTCCGGCCGCCATGTTTCAGCAGTTAACCACGCACGTGAATTCGTTCCGTTCGATCCACTTCCGTTCGGACATTATTGTGTAAGCCGTTCACTCCAATACTGTTACCATCGGTATGTAAAGTCGATGATGCCAATAATGTAATAATGTAATAAAGCAGTAATGTAATGTAATAAATAAACAGAGCATTGTTAAGGCCGCTTAATTGTAAAGTCTACTTATTTTAATCTTTTTTTTAAGGAACATTGTATTAACAGTGGTAGAGCCACGCATCAGCTTTTGTTGTTGCATGAATGGGCCGGCTCGACCGGGGAAGTACCACGACCTCACAGAATACCGGCGTGAAGTAGAAGTCTAACAAACTTCTGCGTTTCGTCTGGTGAGTGCTGGCAACCGGAGGCCCACACACCCCCTTCTCCTAATTCAGGGGGGGGGGGGTAACTCACTCTAACCTGCTATGCCTCTGGTATTGCGAGTGTTCATGGGCGGCGGTAATCACTTACCAACACGTGAGCCACCTGCTCGTTTGCCTCCCTTTTCTATAAAAAAAAGGTATGTTATAACATAGACGAAGACTTCAATAGACAAATCCCATGGTACAACACGCAAAACATTATGTAAACGTCATCGCAGACGTTAATTAATGCGCCTCTGATTACATGCGGGAGTATAATTAAAATTTTGAGGTTATACGAAAATATCTAAAGCAAGCGGGTAAATAAATATCTCAGGCCATGTTCAGGTGATTTACGTTAAAAGCCGCAAGCGCAAAATGAAAATATGGCTGCTGCCAGCAACGTATGATGTGTTGCAATGCTTATCTAGTAAAGCCTTCGTGGAGAGCATAAGTTATCTTAAGAGTAACGACTTCTTAAGGAGGAAGCCCATTTTCACTTAAAACGACGAGATCGCGTACGAAATTTTGCAATCATGTAAGATTCAAGGGGATATGATGTACACTTTTGCGACTTTAGTAATAGGTTCAATACCGTAAGATGTTGTGTTGATTATACACAAGTGAAATGCCCTTATGTAGAGTAAAAGCCACTGTAGTAGACAGGTATAAGTAGACGTAGTAGTAGGATAGATGTATGTAATATTTACTACAATCGCCACGCTTGGCGTCGTCTACGTTGCAAGATATTTGGTACTGCAACCGAATATCTTGGCTAGACCGGTCATAGTCCAGCTTAAACGATTATACAGTATATTTAAATATATTTCCGTTAATCAAAAAATACTATTCGAGAAAATAACGTTATATTCTTCTTGTTTACTCGACTACAGCTAAGCAAAAGAAGGGTTATATATTATCAGGAAATGTGACAAGTGTTATTTAGACACTGAATTTTGCATTGTGCAAATGGAAGTAACTAATAAATGATAACTTCCGGATGTTATATACCATTTGCATGGCGAGTCAACGAATTCACAACGTGTGCACGAATCAAGCCCCGTTATACATTTATAATGATGATTATGAAAGGTCAATGAGTAAGCAGACGAGCAAATTTTTCTTTTTTTCTATTTATTGCTAATACGACAAAATTTAAAATGGCGTAATAAGATAGGACACAATAAATGTCAGAATAGAGTTGAGCAAAGATTACAAATTTGTATGTGACTTTTTTATTTTGTTTATTTTCACGCTCAGTGTGTCACACACTGACAATTGTCATGATACTTACATACCTCTTTCGCTTCTTTCAGATTCATCATTTTCTTCATACATGCACGTCCAGGTAACCGACATGTTACATACAAATACTATGATATTTGTATGTGACATGTCGGCTAAATAGTTTCTAAACTTTATTTCCGTCTCGAAATTTTATAAAAAAAGGACGTTAAAATAATTTGAACAAACAAATGATCGTCAAATTTTAAAAACAATCATCTAAAAAACAAGTTCCGAATGATTTCTTTAATTTAGATCACAGGCGATAGTAACATAAATTATTACGCAAATAACTCGGATAAAAATAACGAAATACTAACCCATTACCCGAACGAAGAATAGAAAAAACTAGCGAAGTATAACTGTCACATCGCTATCTCTTAATGTTATGCTAATGTAAAGATCAATCTCGCCTAGTTCCTTGAAGACGTCTCGAGTCTAGACTTAGCGTCAGACAATCTGACTGTTACAAATAGAACCTGGAGTGGAGCTAGCTAAAGTGAACTGGAGACGGATTGCATTACGCTTACTCTCATCTTTATCAATCTTGACTTAAGTTGAGCCGAAGTGTCAGGTGACTGGGTTTCATGCTGAGTGGTTTTTGTAATTTATTTTATTGAGTTAGAAAGCTTCTTGGTAAAGAAAGCTACTGTTTTTAACTTCAATTTATAATATGAGATAGTCGATGGCGTTTTCACATTCGATACAATTTTCGAATAACCTCTCTGACTTTGTACGATAGACGCATTATATTACGAACGGTATAAAATTATAAACCGCTTGTCTTTAAGAGAGAAAAAACGTAGGAGATTCTTTGCTGTATTTTACCTCGACTCACGTATAACAATATTAATAGAAAATTAATTGAGTAAAGGGATAATACATATCTATAACGCAGAATGATGCCAAACTAAGAGAAACGATGAATCCCTTTTTTCTTTCTAAAGCGTCGTGCGCGTGGAAAGAAAATCGAGGAAAGAAAAATCTTTTACAATCTCATTTTATAGTAAAAAAACGGGCAAAGTGCATATTTGGAATGATTTTATATTTCACGTCAAGCAAAGCAAAACCTAATTTACATACATACTTCTACGAGCTGTAATTGTCTACTGCTGGGTATATGCTTTCAATTGAAAGGGTTTGCCGTAATCGCCACAGCTAGCAAGCGGATTGGCTATCACAGTTACAGAAGCCTCGTATCTTAGATGTTATAAATTTTGGTGATTTTTGAGACTATGGCTATCCCGCTACCATTCGATCGCCAAATGCAATTCAAGACTTTTTAAGTAGGTTATATCCTATGACACCAATGAGAAGAAATCTTACTCCACAACTACATGGCATTAATTGATTTTAATTTACGCAGCAAGTTAGCTCAGCAAAAAAAATACCGATTGCTAACAAAAAAGGCTTATTAATAGGAAGGCAAACTAATAATAACATGGAAATCTAATTTACTAGCAAAATAATTACACTAGCAAAGTTGGCTGGGAGTTTCCTGCAGCACGAAAAGTACTTGTAGTCTCGTATATCTATCATCAAGACGTCTTGCACGCCAATACCCAAGCTCTAATCTCTTAAAAGGTAAATAAAAAATTAAAATCAGTTTAAAGATGAAAACGAAATGTCTGTAAAGAAACTTTTTCTTGGCAAATGGACTCTTTCAAAGTGTTGTTGCGATCTGTACGTAAATTACCTACTTCTATCAAAACAGCAGGGTACTAACTGTAGTAACTGTGTAAGGTATTAACAGTAAAATAAAAAAAAATATAACTGCAATCATAGTCTTTACAAACCGCACGATGATCGTTGAAGCCTCGCGTTAATAACCACATTGACCAAGTGGTAATGTTGTCTGTTTGTCATCCTATATATTATAATTATATATCTTCACGCATTCCTAATACTGCGTAGACAGAGGTCTAAACAATTTAGTCCTTTTGACTGACATTTCAACAAAACTTTTGTTACTAAATTTTTAAGTCAACGTGACACTTGGTGCAAATACTCATTGATACGAACCTTCCTCTTGGAATACCCTTCACGCAACCAATATAGGCTATAGTGACTAGGCTAATAATTTAAAAATATCCGAAGGTTTGCTCATTTTAAAATTATTACTACAACGTTCAGAACAGGTTGAAAGTGGAGTAAGTTTATTATAAAAGTTCCCGACGTAAAATAAATGGCTCGCAGTTTCTGTTAATTCAACAATGACTTAATGAATGTGTGAGGTTCGAATATTAGCCCCTTTTAAAGTTTTAAGCGCTTTCAAAAAGAGCCTTTACAAAACATTAGTGAACACCATACCTGATTGTATTAAGGGAAAGAGAATGCTCAATTAAACTGGTTTTGTTTGTAAGGCTATCTCGACACCTGCTTGATCGGCGTCGGGCGTATTCTCACAAAGTACATTTCATTGTACGTCCCTGTATTTAAATCGACAAGTAACGATAATTATACGGTATACCGAAGCGATAGCACCCCACCTTTCAATCGAGCAGATGTGGAATCACCTTTAAATAGAATTAAGGACAGTTTAGATAACTAAAGACTTGATTAAAGTTTAAAGTATCATCAGATACAAACTTTTATCACGATTTATGCTACTGACCGTAGTTAACCTTCTAGAGACAATCCACAGTGCTGAAACAGGTAATTCTTCCATCAAAACGCCATTCCCAATATCATCCTGGGGTAGACAAAGGTCTAAATAATTCTTAAATAAATCTTAATAAAAAAAGTTCTTTTGACCACCTTTTACCGATGACATTTTTAGAATAACGTGACAGGCGGTGAGCCTGTCGCCGTCTTTATATCCAAGCCAACGATATGAATCACTTATAAGTTATGAAAAAATCCATTGGTACGAGCATACCACCTGGGGATCGAATTCTCTTGAATTCTCTCATGAATTGAATTCCGATCACCCAATCACTCGGCTAACATAACCGCAGGTAAATCAAATTGTGTTAAAAGTTGAACTTTAACACGTGGATCAAGTGGATCAAATCAAACTTTAACACGATGTCAAATTCCATAGTATTATGGAGTTCCATAGTATTATAGGACGTGGTTCTAATTTAGCTTTGACCTAAATAAACAAACATTCCGGTTAAATAAAGGCTTAAAATAACAATTACTCTTTTTTTGTTTAATTTGTTTTCATGTACGAATGGTAATGTCATAATTCTGGGAAAGTTAAAGACAAATTTACGTTTAATTCATTAACATAACTTTGTGGCACTCTTGATGGGAACGTTAGCGAAGTTAGGTAAGAAGTGTTATTTCAATTTGAATAACAGATTTAAAGATGACATCTTATGTACGAGTGTACTATGTATATAATGATGGTGAATCAATTAATGCTTTTAAGAAAATATATCGAATCAAAAACAATAAAATTAGAAATGAAAGTTATGCAATGATGATATAAAATTAAGTCGTAAGGACGTATCGCCTTGCCATAAATTATTTCCTTATTAATAACCAAACGATATTTAAAACGACCGTATCTGTGACAATGATTTGGTAATCACTCTCGCCATTCTTAATACAGGGGTAGACAATTATGTATTTTCGACTCAACTTCCACCGAAGAAATTTTTGGAACAAAGAGACAGATGGTGAGCCTGTCGCCGTATTTATGCCCAATCTCACGATATAAATCATACGTAAGTTTTTGAAAAAACCCATTGGTACGAACCTTTGGGATCGAACTCGGGTCTCTTGTCTGAAAATTCTGACCACCCAACCACTCCGCTATCGTGACTTCATTAATAACTTTACTAACCGGTAAATATTCCCCTTCCATTAATAATTAAATAAAACCATATTAATTACAAATAAAAATTAAATAATAAAGAAATATTATTTCCATAATATTTTTAATAGAATAAAGTAAGTGCCGGTTATCACTCAAGAAGACATGGTTGAGATAGGTCAACAGCTTTTCGTTTTCAAAAAAGAAGCTAGCTTTCTACCCCTACCAAATAAAAAAAAATACGAAAACTCGGCGTATCCCTCATAGGTGTTATGACATAGAAAGACAGATACACGCGTTCAACTATTGACAACTTTCTCTTTGCGCCGGGGGTTAAAAATGAAGAGCGGCGGTGATTGCCAATAAACGTATTGGCGATCACGAAGGGTAGCGATTATGGAAAGCCTATCCACTGGACTTTTCCAAACCTTTAAAGTAAATTACAGGAGGATTTTGACTTTACAATATACATAAATTTATTTGAGTGATAATTCTAAACAACCTCGATAGTCACAAAAGGTTCGGTGATAGGAATTCGAGTCACAAAACCCGAGGTCGATCACCAAGGCTCGTATCAATGGGTTATTTTCAAAAACTGATGTACGATTTATATCGTTGGCTTGTCATCGGTAGGAAGGGGCGTGAAGTATATATATATATATATATATATATATATATATATATATATATATATATATATATATATATATATATATATATATTTTTGAGGATTTCAATATTTGTGTGGTGCTAAAATTTATGTCAAGTGGCGTATTAGAAACACTTTGAGTGTTACGATGCTTATCATACACATTTGTTTAGTTGTTGACAATAGCACATTTAGAAAACATTAAGTAAGATATTAATACAACTTAATGCTAACAAAAGTAATTCAATACATATATACATATCGGCCTGTTAAAGTTCACTGCAGGACATAAGCCTCTCCTGTATGGAGGATTTGCCATAATCGCCACGCTCGACAAGCGGATTGGCGATCGTAGTACCAGACCACTCTTATCTCCGACGCTGCTGCCCTACTTCGGTCTGACCATTTTGGTCTGATGTTTTTAGAGATGTTATCCCGCCATCTATCGGTTGTGATAACGATATTCAAGGCTGTAATTCAACAAGTAATTCAATGGCTAACATGAATCACAAAACATACTGAACCTTTCTCCGATGTTAAAGGCGAATATTGATAAAGCTTTGCAAAACGCAATAGAAAAAAGGTATGGCGACAGAAAAATATCTTCACGCAATTCCCAATACAGGGGTAGACAGAGGTCAAGTCTAGACAATTAAGTCCCTTTGACCCACCTTCCACCGAAGATATTTTCGGGACAACGTGACAGGTGGTGAGCCCGTCGCCGCCTTTATGTTCAAGCCAACGATGAAATTCGTACATTAGTTTTTGAAAAACTCATTGGTACTGCCACCTGGGGATCGAACTCGGGTCTCTCGACTCGAAATTCCGACCACCCAACAACTCGGCTATCGTGACTTATCGTATGGCGATAGAGAGAAATAAATTAAGTAAATTATTGACGGGCAGCAGCGCCTTAAAGTTTCGAACCAGCAGCCCTTAGCTTCGAAGGTAGTCGTTACTACCAACTCGGTTATTGCTGCAATAGTTGTAGGAAAATAAATTTATAAAATAAAAAATAATGAAGTGTTCCAAATTACAAAACTGATTTCGGCTAACGACGACAACATGCGTATAACGTATAACAAACTTAAATAAGGAATTTCACATTTCCAACATCTCGCGTATTTCGTCATTTCAATTGTAAAACATCTCTCAAACAAAATGATAATCGCGGAGGAGACGTCTCCATTCCTGAATAAGCTCTGATTCTTAATATATGTAAATGACCGACACGCGCCTCCTCACGATCTACGCATTTCCACTCGATCCTAACAAGCCCTTTGATATAACAAGTTTGTCACACAAGTAAAAAGTAATTCTCGACAGTTCTAATTTGATGATGACTATTAATTTTTAACTTCTGATCATATATAATCCATAATATTAAGCTTAACATATTTAACACTATATAAATATAAAAGTCACGATAGCGGAGTGGTTGGGTGGTCAGAATTTCCAGACGAGAGACCCGAGTTCGATCCCCAGGTGGCAGTCTCGTACCCGTGGGTTTTTCAAAAACTTATGTACTAATTATATCGTTGGCTTGGACATAGAGAAGGCGGCGGGCTCACCACCTGTCACGTTGACCTGAAAATACACACTCACACTATATAGAATTCATTCTGTTAATAACATTAATTGTAAAATTGGGAAAAATATGTCAAAAATTTCAAAAATCATTTAAGAGAAAAGGTGCAGAAACGCAGATTGTTATAAGTAAACACATACGTGACATAGCTTGATTTATTGAGATGTGAAAAATTATCATCGACAACGTCATTATCAAATTTTACAATTGTGATACATTACTATTTAGTAGTAAACTTTAAGTATGGTAAGTAAGTGATAGCCACGAAAAGTCTATTACGAAACACGACCTTCGCCACGAGGAGAATATACTATTATTACAAAGCTTGGTGAAGTTATTTGAGGATCGCAGTATCTCATAGCAGACAACTAGCACCTTGAATACTGCTCTTCAGTTCGAGGCTTTTTTTAGTGGCCTCTTAAACAACCAAGAATACATAATACTTGTAAATATGTTATGAAATTAGCTGTTACTTGAATCGTTTTCGAACTAATTACTATTTACCTACGAAAAGTGTTTAAAGCGGCAACAGCCTAATGGTTTAGGGTGCGGACTGCGAAACATGAAATCACAGGTTCGGGCCTCGCCATTCGACTATTGACGTAAACCAACTCCTGACACAAGCATTGCAGCTTAATTGGAGTGGTTAACAGGAATACTAGTAACGTTATTCGGCACATCTGACAAATTCAAAACCGCGCATTCAATTCCCTATCACAATGAACAAACGAAATGTTTATAACAGGACTAATGAGGACTCCTCAGCAATAATCGATGCAGCGGTATCAGTCGTTCCGTCGCACTGGATGGTGATAAACATTACGCTACATTCCCACTGTTCGCCCCGTTCGGCGCTATTCAATACTGGGATCCGAAATGCATTCAATGTATTCCGTGGTCAAGGATATTCTCATTTGATTTGACATTATTAGTTGCAAATATTCTGTGTTGCAATATTAATTGTTTCATATCAATCTGATATGTAATTTAGCTCTACCGTCACCGCATTTTTAGGTATACATTTGTAAGGAATATATTATTAGCATTAATAAACACGTCACTACAGACTTCAATTAAGAAATAGATACAATAAATGTTGTTGTATTTTATTTCTAAACCAAAAGAAAAAGAAAACGATCTTGGTAATTCCATATTATATAAACATACATAGTTATTAGACACGTCGAAATTCACATAAAGATTTCTTTTTAAACTAGTCACAATATTATAATTAAATAAAGGATCATAGAGATTCAAAACCGAAAGCAATACAAAATTTAAATAAGTTTTTTTGTTTTGGAGGCACAGAGCAATCGCTAATTAAACATTTGATCCTGATTAGATTGAATGACGATAACTTGTGATTTAAATAAATAATAAGCCAAACGTAATAGCACACTTTACTAGGAACACTAAACAACTTTACTATTTAGCCTTTTATGGATTATAAATTAACTAAACATTCGTTTAACTTTCTACGTAATTCTCGTAGCATGTTACTTGTGCCACTGACATTTCGCAGAATCATCTTTACATTTACCTCTAGCCCAGGAGGCAGAGCAACTGCAAATACCGGCTCTATGAAATAGCATGATATTACTTAATTTGCGTCTATAACTGTTCTGCTACCGCATTAGAATAACTGACCACAGGTCGGCCTTAGAGGAAATTTGCCTTAGATACACGTAATTGCTCCCCGGGGCACAGAGCAGCTACCGCATGTATGATTACTGTCAGTAAGAGGCCAATGTCAAAATCAATATCGGGTCTTTATGCGAACGTATATATTTGGCTGTTATATTTACCACTGCCTTACGGTATTTCGAAATTCAACTGGATTAGTGTTGCCTCTAAGCGAAGGGTTAATTCTGCGAACAACTTTAATACGTAGAAATATTTCGAAATAGTACGTTTTCATCCGCTGTTTAGCAGATTAGTTCGGTGTAAACATTCAAGCATAGTCTCTACTCGGGCACTCGATTGAGTAGAAGTGTCACGATCGTAAGGATACCCCTTTTGCATCTTTAATATTCAACTTCTTCATACACACAACTTAGGTATCCGATTAATCTTGAACGCTGCGAGCAATATGCTCACATGCTCTTCGAAAGTTAATCGGCCTTTCTCGATCCCTTTTGTTATTTATTTTTATAGACCTAAAAATTAAAAGCTATCTATTATTATGAATAACATTCATCATTCACTTTGCTTTGCACAAACATACACGCTTACAAACATTTTTAATATTAACATTGTAACATTTTTTTTAATTTTTCCTAATCCTAAAATACATTTAATTAGTATCTTTCTAGGAGAATCGTATCAACGTAGTATTTCATTTAAAAAGAATTCCAGACAATGAAATTTAAAATGTCAACAAATTCGAAATTCAATGTGCGCAGTATTAGTAAGTAAATTATTCATTGAAATATTACTACATAAATTAAACGTACATTCTAAGCTAAAAGCGAGCAATGTTGTTTAAAATATTATGATATTATTTATTTTGATTACATTACATTTATACAGTTCACCTTAACCTTCAATAGGTTAATAATTCATATTTCTAATTCATTTTTGTATACGCTTAAGTTGCGTGCGGTACGTAATTGTTTGCTAAAACGTACAAAGTATAATTTTATTTTTATGTAACCAATTGGTTTTGCGAGCACAGTTGTTTAATGTTGAGCTAATTTTAGTCACTGCTTACTAGGTTTGTTCAACTTCTACGCTATGTTGACTGCACCTTGCTGATTCATACTTAAATTTAAACATATTTTTTTTGATGAAACATCTGTTAAATACATTGTGTCATAGAAATAAATAAGTGAATATTTTTTTTTTAACATGAAAGTAATTATTTAGCAAAAACGGATAGGAACAAACTCTTTGTTTTTTTCCTTTATTAAAAAAAAGAAAACTAGCAAACAAATAACAACTACTAGTATTCCTGTTTACAACTACGTGCTAGTGTCTGGAGTGGTTTAAGACAATGAAGATTGGCGAGCTCAAACCTGCGACGTTTTGTTACGCAGTCTGCACCCTAAACATTTTAGGCTATTGACGCTTAAACGCATCAAATGATTGACAGTGATGTCCGGATTAGGTTTCAGAAGACTTAACGTACGGCATCTACGAGCGTAATGTATGACTTATTTTAAAGTTATGTCCGTAAATCATTTCATAGGATTAATTAGTGAATGAATAAATAGTAAATAAATAAAAATGACATATATGCATAGATAAGAACAACAAAACTCCATAACATGGAATGGTCTCAGTTTGCTAAACGGTGCAGATTTTGACATCTGTGACAGATTTAAACAAAATATAAAAAAAAATATCTTCAAGCAATTCCCAATACAGAGGTAGAGAGAGGTCGAGTCTAGACAATTAAGTCCCTTCGACCCACCTTCCACCGAAGATATTTTCAGGACAACGTGACAGATGGTGAGCCCGTTGCTGTGTTTATGTCCAAGCCAACGATATAATAAGTACATAAGTTTTTAAAAAACCCATTGGTACGAGCCTGCCACCTGGGGATCGAAGTCGGGTCTCTCGACTCGAAATTCCGACCACCTAAACACTCGGCTATCGTGACTGATTTAAACAAGTCTTTATTAAAAAGCCTATTTTGTATACACACGTAGTGATTGTATACCTTTTGATATCCACCACAAAGTCATTAAAGTACATGACTGAAGGACAATTAGAGGATTATATTCCCGTTGATTGAAATATTGAAATTGATTACAGTAGACGAAGAGAAATATTAATTGTTTAATCCGGGCCGCGTCAAAACGAGTTAGTGATTAATCGTTAATTTAAATGTCATTTCATTCAATTTAGTTACAGAAATCCAAAAACCCCTAGCACAAGAAAAGCCTTTGAAGGAGCTACGTAGTTTTATTTTTGATAAAGTTAGAGATATTTAGAAAAATGGATACTTGCTGTAATACCAAGTTAGCTTATTTTACTTGGCGATTTAAAAATGCATAACGTAACCGATTGAGATCGTGACCAAAGCTTTTGATCATTAGATACATTAGTTATAACTTTAAAATCATAGAAAGTAAATAAAAGTTACTACTTGTTATATACACAAAAAAAACTTTTGACTTAAACGTCTACGAGACTTAAATATACATCGAATCTCTATTTTCATAACAGATATAAAAGATTAATTACGCTTTTTATGAGTATCACTGTAAAATATGTCCCAACGATAAAATCTAATTTATTATGGAACAGAGAAAAAAAAAACAGTAAGAGAAAAATAAACTACATCCAGTCCGTATGACAATTAAAACAGTTTTTTACTAGTTTCCATTTCGAAATAACTCATGTTGAAGGGACGTCTGGTCTAGCTATTAAAAAAAAGTTGATTTTTATTTTTAGTTTATTCGACATTGGACTTTCTGTCTGTGCTGTTTAAATTAGCCGCATCGTTCACTGTTGAAGCTCATAATTTAGTATTCTCTCATTGATATCGCAAGTGAATCGATTTTAAACTTTATATTAACTAGGTAAAGTTATCTTTGGTATAAAGGGCTGATCTTTCTAGTCGCTCACTCGGAACAAAAAGATCGACATATGTTGATTTTTTTTTACTTTTTCATTGAGTCAATCTCAGAACTGTAGTCTATATTTTGCCAAAGATAATGGGGGGATCAAAAAGGGACGTTCGCGGACTGATTGTCTCTTGTTGGGATTTACTATTTGAATACAATTGAGCGATAGTTTAGTATATTTTCTAAAGGGAATATTTTTAGCTCCGAATAAACTTATATAGGTTTTGATCTTTTAGGTAAAGAAAACCTTAAATTTTTAGTTATCATAAATGGACGTTTACGACAAACGAAATGACAGATTACTGTTATAATAATCAATTTTAAGTTTACAACCCAACTTAAAACTAGACACACAGTACGTAAGAATACTTAGATGTAAGCGTCACTAAACGTCACTAGGTGAGAAAAAATAAACGCCATAATACAATTAAGTAAAATTTAAATTAAATAAAAAAAAAAATATCTTCACGCCATTCCCAATACAGAGGTAGACAGAGGTCAAGTCAATTAAGTCCCTTCGATCCACCTTCCACCGAAGATATTTTTGGGACAACGTGACAGGTGGTGAGCCCGTCGCCGTTTTTATGTTCGAGCCAACGATATAAATCGTACATAGGTTTTGAAAAAAACCATTGGTACAAGCAGATCACACAACCACTCGCCTGTCGTGATTTTTTTATATAAGATTATATAAAAAAAAAAATAAAAGAAATATAATATTTAATGTTTTATTCGTACATAAACCAAAATAGCCAAAATAGTAGAGTAGAAAGTTCACATGCGTCAGACAAGATCTAGACTACAAGATCTCTAAGATGCAAGGCTCCTAATATCTATAGACAATCTTCCGATAATATATACCAAGCCTGGTGGGAAAAGCAAATATTTCTTAGGGAAGAAACGTAAGAATTGCAATTGAAACAACAAAGTCTGTTGATCACTTCAATAGCCGTAAGTAAAGACTAATTAGACATATAGTAGAAAACAACGAAAATCCTGTAGAAAATATTTCGCCGGGGTTATAAAATCAACATCAATTTCATAACAAAACAATATCGACGTCCGCTCGCGAAAAACGTAACTAAACGTTTTCGGGTTGAATAAATCCGATATTCAAAGGCTCGAGTTACTAACCCCCGAGATTATTGCAATGTAACTGACAGCTGACAGAGCCTTTTACAATATTATTTCTGTTTCGAGCCGCCTTAACAAAGTCATCCTGACAATTAGTTCTACTTGAAAAGTATTTTCACGCCGGCATATCGAGTTGTTGCTAGTGATGTGATGTAAAATATAAGAAGACCGAAATAATTATCGACTGTTGCACATCTTTAATACAGAACTGTATAAGTTAAATTATATTTAACTAAAATAACAGGAGTTATATTCATAAAAGTTTCATATCATTTCAACATATTTTAAATAGGCTGTTTTTCTAATGACATAATAACAAAACATAACCTTACTGTATATTATAATTGATAACTTATGCGTTTCTGTTAGAATAAGATTTATGATTCTAGAAATATGGATAAAAGCACGGTGAAAGTCTATACAGATAAATTATAAATAATAATAGATAAATTACAAAAATTTAACGTTTAATCTTTTAAAAAAGATAATAAAAATCTTTGCCTGGCACGTCACTAGCCAGCATATCAATCTCATTAGATAATAGGATGCTAGGGTGTTTAATTCGTCTAATTAGTGAAGGCTGATTATGCGGCTTAAGTATTACATTTCAAATGTTACACAGTCGAGCATAATAAGCATATTACTGCGTTATTATATCACGATTCTTAATTTAATGAGGTGCTTTAAATAATTTTATATATCAAATTTAATGAAAATGCTAGACAGACTGTCTGACTCATTAGCAGTTGCTTATTTAATCATAAATAATTTTTACATGTTTGTTTGTTTATCTTTACGCATTTTCCAATACTAGTGTAGACAGAGTTCAGAGATAATTTAGACCTTTCGAACCATATTTCACTGGAGCATATTTTGAGACAACCTGACAGGTTGTTTTCAATTCGTATTTTATTGTATTATTACAAACATGAGTCACGATAGCCGAGTGGTTGGGTGGTCGGAATTTCGAGTCAAGAGACCCGAGTTCGATCCCCAGGAGGCAGGCTCGTACCAATGGTTTTTTTCAAAACCTTAGGCACGAATTATACCGTTGGCTTGGCGTCAACATAAAGACGACTGTTGACGCTCACCACCTGTCACGTTGTCCCAAAAATGTGACAGTGAAAGATGGGTAGAAAGGGCTTTATTGTCTAGACCTCTGTCCACTCCAATTTTGTATTGTGAATGGCGTGAAGGTAATTTGCATAAAAATATTTTATATTGCACACTTTCAAGAGTCTTTAAATTATTTCAAGAGTTTTAGTACGGTGCAGATCGTCTACGACTGCGCTGATACGTGAAAACCATTGAGAAGTTTGGTATCGCTTGTTCGAGTACTGAGTTTGTGAATTTGTACGTTACGCAGTCACGACTTTGCCCGTTGTTCGATTTTCTTCGAAGTTGGCACGAACGTTCCCCGAAGTCATTAAAACAACGCATGTGAGGATTAACTTTTTTTTTTTTTTTTTTGAACGTGGTGGACGTTTACTGCTCCACCTACATACATATGTTTGTATTGTAATGTACAATGTTCGTAATAAATATTTAAAACAAAAAGTACTGTATTTTATTTTCACTATATTTACATGTAAATAACTAAATAGGCACGTCAAAGTAGTAATAAGTTTTCGAAACAAATGTACAATTTAAATCGTTGGCTTGGACATAACAAGGGACTCACCACCTGTCGCATTGTTCCAAGATAAGCTTCAGTAAAAGTTGGTGGAAAGGAATTTTTTGTCTTGACCTCTGTCTACCCCAGTATGGGAAAAAGCGTGAAGATATAAATATAAACTGTTATTAGCGGAAACCTGTCCGGGAGAGGGCCAACTCAGTACGCTTGGCAAGCGAAAACGGAAACTGTCTTTCTTTCTCTCATCTTAATGCTGCCGACCTGTATATAAATATAATACTGTCACCGACCTGTTGAATAAATTTTATGGGAAGGTTAAAAAATGGAATAAACTACTTACAGATGGGAGGGCGCCATCTGTCAGTAGTTTATTCCATTTTTAAGGCTTAACGTAAGAGTTTACAAAGAGAAGACTCTTAGTAAACTCTTACAACACCTACGGAAAGAATTCTTATACCGTACCCATATAAGTCACGATAGCCGAGTGGTTGGGTGGTCGGAATGTCGTGTCGAGAGATCCGAGTTCGATCCCCCGGTGGCAGGCTCGTCAGGGTTTTTCAAAAACTTATGTACGAATTATATATATGGCTTGGACATAAAAACGGCGACGGGCTCACCATCTGTCACGTGGTCCCGAAAATATCTTCGGTGGAAGATGGGTCAAAGGGACTTAATTGTCTAGACTGGACCTTTGTCTACCCCTGTATTAGGAATTGCGTGAAGATATTTATATTTATTTTATTATGTACCCATACGGCCTCTAATGATAAAATTTTATTTATTATTAAAAAATAATGATCTGGTTTATTGAAATAAAATGAAAAATAAATGGTTCTGTGCAGTATTTCATACATGAATGTATGCAATGCAGCATATCGTAACATCCTAGTAAATCATCAAATAACGAAATTTTACAACCTTAAGAAATTATACATACAGTTCTCGACAAATGAATGTCACTGTGACAAAGTAGGGTGTAAAAAAGAGGGTTCCCATGAAAGCATAAGCTTTATGGAGGTCACGATTAAGAAATATGAGCGTCAGCGCGTCGAATCCATAGACATAATTGATACAAATGCTTTGACAGTATTCTAACTGAATGGGGGAATGTTAAGTTTTTCTGAAGCATTCTCTCAAAGATATTGATTTGTGACTATTTTAGGCATATCATATAGTTTTTAATTACAAATTTGATATTAATTGAAGGAATTTGCGTTAAAAAATTTACTGGCATGGGCGGAATGTGTACCCGCGACCTCCGCCGCATCGTGATGTACTTACTTACTAGTGTGCCACCGTGTCCTTTGACATTTTAAATCACATTGACACGCCTCCTAGGGGCGTTGACGAAATCCGCCGAAACACACAAAACCTCAGGTATAAAACATGAATACAAAATTACCATCGATTTTATAGAAAAAAAGTTTAGCATGGCATACATCCTAAAAATATTATATAACATAATTAAAATGAGAAAAGGGGGACATTAGTAAATAGATCGGATAGAAAGTGATGATAACATGGATATGGCTACAATACCAGAGCAGTAGCAGAAATGCCTAACTTTAAGGTTATGAGTTATCAAGCCTGGGAACAAATCGTAGAAGCGAAGGATACCTCTACTTCAGCTAGTTTTTACACAGAAACTGTGTATGTCTACAATATTATTGTAACTTCACACAGTAACTGTTTATATACGAATATTGCATTATAAATTGTGTCCCGAAAGTCGACCAAAATATCTGATTGTTTCTTTACAGATCTTTCTTATTTTCTATCTTTATTTCTTTTTCTGATTGTCTAATATTAATATTTACCATTTTTTTAAATCAAATTCTTCACACAATATTTCGCAATAATTAAGCAAATTGTACGCAATAAAGGGAACAATTCTGTACCTAAACAATTACGATTGTCTTATTTGTTCTCGAGCAATATAAGTCTCAAAATCAACGTTGGAAAATACTCGGTAAAGTAATTAAGGTGTTCCATAAAGAAAATATTTATTGCGCGAAAGTGTTCAACAATAGATCTTCCCGTGACAGTACTGTCGCTTTTCAGCTAAAAATTAATAGGTGTTCGTCATTCGTCGAACAAACACAACCGTCGGCCAATCTTTGTCCCCGGTACAATATTAAATTAATGTAATAATAAAGTTTAATTTCGCACCTGTCAGTCTGTCAGTGCTTTGACAACGGGGAACGTTTCATTTCCGAAAATATTTGAAGCCGAAATATAGACCGGCTTTTTGAAGTCGAAATTGATTTTGTATTGTTCTATTAATTCCGAATTAACTTCATACGTACTTGTATTGTATCGTCGCCTGTACTCTACGAACTATGTTTTTCAATCTTTACCTGAAACAAAAGGGAATAATACATTAATGGAAATACAAAGAAAATGATGATTAATATTGAATTATTTACTATTTTATTACTTTTACTAAACTTGGGAATAACGTAAGGCAATAATATATTGTCTTGTGAAGAAATCATTTTCTGTGCGTATATAGGCATTAAGACAGAATATTTTAGTTATTTACAATTAATTGCGTTCACCTGAGTCACAAGCATAACTAACAGCGACCTTAATACCTTATGGTATCCTCTCAGTTGCCCCGAGTAGTGGGATTATTTTAAATGCATGACAATAAGGGAAAATATATATATAAATATACATGTTTCTGATCAAACTAAGTTCCTTAGTATATTTGTTTGTGAGGAATACTTCCGATAATTAGCTAGAGGTTTATTATCGGTATATATTAAATATTATAATTTTTTTATATTTTTTAGGCTTGTATGTGCAATTGTAAAATAAAATTTTACATAAACAAAATTAAATTATGTTTGTGTACAATTGGCATTTTAATGCATAAATATGTAAAAATTTCAATTAATAACTATATTTCAAATACAGAACCGTATACTTATACATTAATTATAAAGTATTCATTACAAAAGTACATAAATTATAGAAAATATTGGTACAGTGGTACACTACTGGCCAGGGCGCTTGCTTTGGTAAGTGAGGAATCTATTCATCGTGAGGAAACTGGCATGTCTGTGAAATAAGAAATAGTTCAGGGACGTGTTAAGCCCGCAAATCCGCACTATGGTAGCGTGGCTGGCGTTCCCACACACACACACACACACGCGCACGAACACGCGCACGCACACACACACGCGCACGCACACACACACACACACACACACACACACACACACACACACACACACACACATATATATATATATATATATATATATATATATATATATATATATATATATATATATATGTGTGTGTGTGTGTGTGTGTGTGTGTGTGTGTGTGAGTGGAGAAGATACAAAATAGCTTTTATACAATGATACCAAAATAATAATCCATTAGAAAAAACAATTGACGTTTACGGTATCACACACTTTATTAATATCTTTTACTTACTCGATACTAACACGATAGCCGAGTGGTTGGGTGATCGGAATTCGAGGCAAGAAACCCTTTTGGGTTATTAGAAAAATTATGTACGATTTACATCGTGTCGTTGGACATAAAGGCTCCGACAGGCTCACCACCTGTAACTTTGTCCCAAGAAATATTTTCAATTAAAGAACTTGTAATGAATTATATGGACCTCTATCTACCTCAGTATTGGGAAGGTTAGTAGAAGTCCACTAAAGGAGATAAACCTTTCCTTTAAGAAGATTTATAAGTCACATTTGCCGAGTGTTTGGGTTAGTTATTCCCAGGTGGCAGGCTCATGGATTTTTCAAAAATTTATGTACCGAATTATTTCGTTGGCTTAGACATAAAGACGACGACGGGCTCACCACCTGTTACGTTATCCAGAAAATATCTTCGGTGGAAGGTGGGTCGAAGGGACTTCATTGTCTAGACTGGACCTCTGTCTGCCCCTGTATCGCGATATGGGGTGAGACTTTTTTTTATTAGTCAAGTATTAAAAATTACACGGTACGAAATATGTAAGTGAATTAATCACATGCATTTACCCTACCACAAACACAATTCACGCAATACATCTAAAAATTTTCTTAAAAACTTTTAAAATGTATTTTTAGTTTAATTAAGTAATGACAAAGCACGGTCTGAGACTTAATAAAATATTCTCGTGCTATTTATTGAAAATGCGTTCCTCGGGTGACTTATCTCACAATTTCACGCCAGATGCGCATATATAAAGCTCTTTAACAAATGAATCAAGTATTGCTAACAAGCTTGATAAAATGAAAGCGAAATACGTTGAATACCTATATTACTGCATGTAACGTCAAAGAAGACGTAATGAAATTTTGTTGAAAGAAAATATTTAAAATTATATGATGCAGACGTTTAAAGAATATCAGATTTCAATAGAATAATTTATTGAATCTTGGTAGAGAGTATAAGTAAAGTGACGATAGCCGAGTGGTTGGGTGGTCGGAATTTCGAGTCAATAGACCCGAGTTCGATCCCCAGTTGGTAGGCTCGTACCAATGGGTTTTTCAAAAACTTATGTACGAATATCGTTGGCTTGGACATAAAGACGGCGACGGGCTCACCACCTGTCACGTTGTCCCGAAAATATCTTCGGTGGAAGGTGGGTCGAAGGGACTTGATTGTCTAGACTCGACCTCTGTCTACCCCTGTATTGGGAATTGCGTGAAGATATTTTTATATTTTTATTTATATTTTTATTTTTTTTTATAGAGTATAAATAATAAAGTTAAATAACGAATGAAAAGCCAATACAATACTTTACCTAAACTATTCTTCTAAAACAATTAATTAAAGATATTCATTACAAAACGTCATTGTGTCTTTCTCCATACATATAGTTTGGAGTATGATCTCTTAATATTTTTTAATTTTTATTTCATCAAGTTTTGTCTGATTTTGTATATCATAATAAAAAATCGAATTTTCGATCGAAATATCTAAAGTAAAGTTGGCGTTATCTTATTGATAATTCCTAACTGAAAAGTCAGTATTATCAAATTGTCACTTGCAAAAGAGATAATAGATGGCGCCTATGCCAATAAACAAGGCACAAGGATTCGTGGGTTCGAATCCCGCCCGTCTCAGATGAAATTTTGCCTTTTTGCTCTTTAATTTAATAATATAAAACTTGAGCATAAATATGCTTTAAAAATTAATAAAATTGCATAATAAAAACAAAACATTAAAATTTGTCAGCAATCATCGTTTCACGTGAGATATAAAAAGCACATAAAGTTATTAATAAACTCCTTCTGTTTAAAATTGTCGTTACTCAATAAAGTCCCGGCTTAAGTTCATAATCGCAGTCTTGTTTGACTTCACTTCAACTATAAACCTAAGCTAAACACGATAAAGTTTCGTTGACACTGCGACCGCCTACGTGGAGACCGCGTCGCCACTTCCGCAGCTTACTCTGAACAAAGTTTAATTGTAATATACACGGGCGAAGCTTGCGGAATAACGCCCTGAGCAATATGCTTACGTGTCGGGAACATTTGCTTAGACGTATAAAGGAATCAGGCCTGTAACATGTAGGTTATGTCACTATTAAGTTTTCTTTTTTTTAAAGAATGCGGCTTTTATCAAAGCAAATAGTTTAATTTATTCAGAAAACCAACAGTGATACTATAGTTGTATGAAATATGAATGAATGAAACAGGACACTTTAAAAGTTCGCGTATATTCATATGAGTTTTAAAATAATCATTTGCTTCGGTAGACATTTCTACTATTTACGTTGAGAAGATTAAAATTTAACTGGTTCGATGACGGTCAGTGAAATATTTCCACAACCAATCTGTTTGATATGAATGGGTGTTGTGGAAAATCTGACATATCATGTATGTTCTGTCTTGCAATGTACCATTTACAGGCTGATAAAATAAGGTGGTTGCCATGTGCCGTAATAATGTACCACCCTCTAACTTCCCGTGGTTTGTCATATGTCTATGATAATGTCATAAGAGGTTATCACCAGGTGGCAGTGTAACGATCTCGCAAAATTCCACACCGGTGACGGGCAGCAGCGTCTAAGGTGCAAGGTGTCTGGTATTGTGATCGCCAGTCCGCTTGCAAAGCTTGACGATTAGCATCTTACATTGGGATCGTATAGATGTATGTGATGTTGTCCTTTTAAAAAAAAGCGTGACGATTATGGCACTCCATCTCATAGGGGACAGGCTTACTTCAAGTGAAAATAAAGTTTATTTAACGAAAAAAAATCATATGATCATTTGATAGGTCGCAGTCACAGCATGACATGTTTGTTTAAGGCTATCTTATTTATAACGATCGCGGAGTATTATTACCGTGTAAGTTATAGCTCTTTTAAGCTGTAAGATGTAGCTCGCTACAAAAGGAGGAGTGTTATGAGTTTAATTTTGTTCATTACAGTATTGTATTGTTGTGTTGTATCTATGTATATATGTGGCATTGTAGCTCCCAAACGAATGGAATTTGATGGTTTTTTTTACTGTTTTAAAGCTTATGTATTCGAAAAGGTTCTTTGCTATAATTTATAAAGATCGGTCGTCGAGTAACGTTAAGGTTTAATTTTCAAAATAATGAAGGCTAGCTTTAATTAATGTTTTGTTTAAAAAAACTAAATTATTTGAAATTTAAGTGTAATGGACTAATAACATATTTATAGGTGAATATATTAGACACCGACTAATATCAAAAAAGTTATATCAACTATTAACAAGTTACTTATAAAAAAAATAAAAAATTAAATATTGAAGAATATAAACCAATGAACAATAATATTTCTATTAAAAGGTAGATAATAAGCGAACAAAACCATAATCGAAAGTTAACTATTCAACATACTAATTAACATGAGAATCACCATTGTAATCAAATTCAACAACAACAGGCATTAACCAATTCAAACAATAATGGTAGTTATGTATTTCTGCCTGGAATAGACAGCGATGTCGGGACTACCGGTGAGTTCCGGCTATCCATCATTGGTACACGGTTCCTGAACGTAATCAGTAATGAAGGGGTGTAAGGCGGGCTAATACCGATCAATGCGGGACGGGGTGGCGCAGGTTTGCTTGTATCTCCAACAGGAAGTGTAATATCGTTTGCATTTTAAGTCTGTTGTTCTGAAGTTCCGTCTTACATACAAATCTGTTGGTGTTTCCTAATCAGAACGTGCAACGAAACTTTAATAGCAGATAACATGGACAAGAAAATTTCAAAAAATTATGTTATCCTATTTTAGTAAGATTTTATAAAAGCGTCGGTATAAAACATATATTAAATACGATACATTTGATATGTTAAGAAATAAACTCTAAATTGATTTAAATAGTATATTAATGAAGATTAATTTGTAACACAATTTTCGCACGTTTAACATAAAGAAACAAAATTTGTCCTATAATACATCCTTGTGGAACACTGAAACGTTTCTGCCATGACCCCATAAATAACAAATCGTACACCCATTTGAGCACAGTACTTCGTAAACGCGCTTCCAAAGGTCATTGGTTAAGATTTATGTAGCTTACATCCGCGAACATAGTCGTTTAATTAGCATACGATTCTCTCTTTGTTTCAATGGGAGATGATTTGGTTGACTGCAATGATGAATCAAATTCCTAAAATTTATGTTCATATTATTTCTTCTTACGTTACTGATGAAAAGACAATTAGTATGATTTCAAAACGTATAAATGGTGAACGAAATTTCTTTTAGTAAAATTTTTAATTATTATTAAAATCAATCTAAACGGTCAAAGGACTAATAGTCTAGGTAATATGAATATGAAATATAACGTGAAAGGTTCAAACTCGGCGTTTTCAACAATATTTCTGTAAATCTCTCTAAATGCAAGCATTGAAACTAGGCTAGTTATAAACTTGAAAGAATAAGATTTTACTTATAATTTAAGAAAAGAAGGGTTTTAATAATCTTTTACTGATGACCACCTGCCACTTATAGTATACTGCCACATATAGTATGGTTTTTATGTGCTTTGTGTGAACAACAGATAAGTGGCTATTACTGCCGATGGACATAGTAATCATCATTAATCGAATAAGTTTCGAAGAAGTTCATCTCAGAGACCTGAGATGAAATAATTTAGTCAACGTTATTGCACATTTTAAACTGGAATAAATTATTTATTACATTACTATTTAAAGCCAGAAATGAACTGGGATGTGGCGGTGGATCCCTTACCATTCGATGCGCTGATTAATGTTTAAACCCTCTTACGTGTTCTAAAACATGCACATAAAAAGGTCCTAAAAGGAAGCAAATCTGTAACCAATGTCTATAGAAGTTTGGACTGACTTTGACTGAAGTAGCATTATCAAGTGGTAACACTAAAAATAAATAGCGAAGAGTGGCGTTTTATAAGATATAAAAAAGCTTATTTCTTTGTAAGCGAGTGAATAAAACACGTCTGAAATTGTCAGGATTCCAGAACAATTTAAAGGGTATGCAAAAATTTTGCCAGCAGTATTCAATTATTGCATATTGGCTTGGGACTAAACATAACTCAAATGGAATTGATCCTTTACCGCGCGAAATTTCAATTAGTCGCTTAGCAACCAAATTTAACGAAATTTAAATTTTCTTAGATCTCTGAAACATAATGAAGTTAATAACTCTGTGCTATGAGATTAGATAGATGAATTGATATCTTTTTAGGTATAAAAAGCTATAAAAGACTTTGTAAACAATGTATTTTGTAATACATGTAATTTTGTAATACAATTTCGTAATTGACGACCTTCGTGGACGAATGGCGTACACACCGGTTTACAAGGGTTCAATTCCCGGACACTTAATAACACTTTTTCTACATTTTCTCTCAACACCCAGAGTGTTTGTGTTTCCTTCATTGTTTCTGATATCATATTACAATTGCCTAAGCTATGCAATGTATGTGATGTTATTCATATGTATGTATGTGTGTAATTATAGAAAATCATACAATCTGTTCTCTTAACTACATGATACAAGAAATGCTTAAAAATAACGCTTCAATGCGAGTTCTAAATTGTTATTTTATCAGTGCTTGAGTTATTGATATAAATAAAGCCTTATTTGTAGAATATTAGCAACTTTACGAATATTGCAAAAATTTTTTTATTATTGCTAAAGGTAGTCATTGGTCTTTAGTATCCACTCAAGTACCAATGTACAAATTAGACCTTTTAAATGCAGAATATTATTTAAAGAGTCACGATAGCCGTATGTTTGGGTGGTCGGCATTTAAAAGTCAAGAGTTCCGAGTTCGATCCCTTTGTGGTAGGCTCGTACCAATGGGTTTTTCAAAAACTTATGTACGAATTATATCGTTGGCTTGGACATAAAGACGGCGACGGGCTCACAACCTGTCACGTTGTACTGAAAACATCTTCGGTTAAAAGTGGGTCAAAGGGACTTAATTGTCTAGACTAGATCTCTATCTACCCCTGTATTGGGAACTGCGTGAAGATATATATTTAATATTATTTTAATGATTGTCTACTTTGTATTTTGTTTTCTTAACGTAGCCTAAGAAACTTAAAAACAACAATCGTCGATGAATGAAAACGAAATAAACGTATCATGCCATTAATTATTAAAACTTGTGGTAATTAAGCCCGGTAAGCATTTAAATTATCAGACGAAAAACGAATTTAGCCAACATAACTGAAACGTAGCGCAATTATCTTTCCCTTAATCGAATTCTCTCGGTTGATTTGCCGCAATTATGAAAAGATTTTGATTGCATGAATCTCTAATGATATTTATGTAATTACGTTTCATTATGAAGACGTATCAAAGGTTCAATGGTATGTGCCTAATTGAAGGTTATTAGGGCGTGCTTTATTACAATGACGTAGCTAGAAGCGGACTAATAGTTTTTTGATATCGAAATGTGAACTGCCATTGAAAATCTATTCCCAGATCTACTCGAAAGATTGTAATGAATCCTATTCGAGTTACACTGAAGCCTTGTAATTTTAACGCTATTCAAACCTTAATGTAATAAACGAGGTATTATTATTCGATGTTTACAATGTAATTAATTTTTCTACTTTCTGTTTGATCAATGCAAATAACGCAATTATGAGTGTTACTGTGCAATAGGTGTGCAATAGGTGAATTAAACATCTCTCCAGAATCACAAATCGCACGCTCTGGTGAAATGTGCTACACTTAACTGTTTAGACCTCCGTTACAGAGAGAAAATCAAATTTGTTTTTTTTTTTAAATCACAAGACATTTGAGTCACGATAGCCGAGTGGTTGGGTGGTCGGGATTTCGAGTCGATAGACCCGAGTTCGGGTCCCCAGGTGGCAGGCTCGTACTAATGGGTTTTTCAAAAACTTATGTACGAATTATATCGTTGGCTTGGACATAAAAACGGCGACGGGCTCACCACCTGTCACGTTGTCCCGAAAATATCTTCGGTGGAAGGTGGGTCGAAGGGACTTAATTGTCTAGAGTAGACCTCTGTCTACCCCTGTATAGGGCATTGCGTGAAAACATTTTTTAATTTTTTTACATTTTAGAGGATTGGAAAACATCAACAAATTTCAATCCAATATTGAACGTAAAATAATTAGGAATACCATGGAAGCGATCACCTCATACCTTAGGGTTACTGTCATTTATACGCTAATGACAGTAATCCCAGAGAAATAGGTGAATTTTTCCTATTTACATTACAATAACCCTTAATTGTTTTCTTTATTCAATTTCTTAAACATGTTAATAGGCAGGTTTTGCACATTTTATTGTAGGAAAAGGTCTTTTACCGTAAACATTCTACATAAATTTTGTACAGAAACAAAATTATCACAAAGTAAACACTCTTTTTGCATACTTAAATGGGACTGTGGTGCCTCCTCGTGGCCTTTATTATGTAAATATGTTATCCCAGTCCTATGTTAAACGGAACGTCGTCGTGCCAAACTGAAGGTATTTCGAAATATAGAATATTTAAACTGTCAAACATTTGTTATTACATGATTGTATAATATAATTTATTTATATCAAATAAAGCTTAAGGTAATATTACAACGAAAGTGAAAGTGAAATTTCGTAATATTGTTTTTTCGATATTGGTAAAGTACGAACTTAACAAAGAAATTTGTATTTAATGAAAATTTTGTAGGGAAATATCTGGAAATATTTAAATTTCGAAATGTTTATGAATGTCACAGACTACCGATAAATACATATATAGATAGATAGAGACAATATCACATACATGGCTCCGATCCCAATGTAAGTAAAGCACTTGAGATATAGGAATCGGAAACAACCAGGGCACACAAAAACCCGAAAGAAAAAATATCTAAACCTGCCTATAAAATTTCTATTTAAAAAATTAAGATAGACGAAAAACAAGACAGTTATAAATTAATGCACCTAATTTTATATTCTAACAGAGATAATTACATCACACGATGCGGACTTTTAGTTAATATGAAGGGGTAAATTGTACGCCATTTTGCGTTATATAAAATAGCACTTGTAGAGAGGCAGCGGGTCCCAGGTGACGTCGGCCGCACTTAGCCCGTCCGTAGCACCTCACTTACATACGTAACATGTATAGACTTAACGCGGACGTTACAATAAATACTCTAACTTAACTGTACGTGAGTCCAATGCGTCCTGCATTCCACTATATGTCATATTGTTTAAGTAATCTAAAACCTTCTCCAGGCATAGCCACTTTTTTATTAACAAACCACGCGGATGGATGTTAGTCGTATATAAAATTTATACAACTTGTTAAATGATAATAAATAAATAAATAAATATAAGTATCTTCACGCAACTCCCAATGCAGGAGTAGACAGAGGTCTAGTCTAGACAATTAAGTCCCTTCGACCCACCTTCCACCGAAGATATTTTCGAGACAACGTGACAGGTGGTGAGCTCGTCGCCGTCTTTATGTCTAAGCCAACGATATAATTCGTACATAAGCTTTTGAAAAACTCATTGGTACGAGCCAGCCACCAGGGGATCAAACTCGGGTCTCTCGACTCGTAATTCCGACCACCCAACCATTCGGCTATCGTGACTTAAATGATAATTTATATAAATTGGCTCATCCTTGAAAAAGAAGGCAATAATAATATTTTTTTCATCGAATAAAGTATTACAGTTGTGTTATGACAGCATAAGTAATTAAATAACCCGATTAGAAAACTTCACGTTGATTAAATTGAAATGAAGAAAGTAATAGAAAAGAAAATATTAATCTAAAACGCCACAAAACCAACGAACGCATTAGGTATTGTTCGAAGTTCTCGAGCCAACAATGCTTCAATGACGCTTTAGAAATATATCAAATACACAACACAATACGCGATCAAACAACCTTGGATGAACTTTTATTGCGAAATTTAAACACCCTATTGGAAGTAATAGGTAAAGTTCTCACACGCCTCTATCCCCACTCCCCGTTAAAAGTAAAGGTAGCTCTGAAGCGTACTCAAACTTTATTCGGCTAAAGTTTAAAATTGCCTGCGTTAATCATTCAATGATTTGCTAAAAATGGGCCATTAAAATTCGCATCTCGTTAAAATATCCACCAACTTTACTTATAAATTAATTTCCACAGATTTACATTTCCATGTTAAAAACTATGTTTGAGAGCCAAGTTACAATTTAGAGACCAAACGCTTGTCTGAGAATAAAACTGTCCGGGAACATTTTAACTTTTCATCTATGCAGTTGCAATTTATGCGATGAACGAATGCTTTAAAGAAACTGGATTTTCAAAAGTTACGAGCTCAGAAATATTTACCTATAATTTATTTCCAACAGCACACGTTTAACAATGATTCCATGCTTTGACTTATGATAAGCTGATATCCTCGGTAATGCTCACTATTCATAATGTGGAAAACATGACGATAGTTGTAAATACAAAGTGATTTATAGCTGAAGTTATTAGTGTTTCATAAGTTTTGTGAGACGAGAGGATATGAGTCACGATAGCTGAGTGGCTGGGTGATCGGGATTCGGAGTCGAGATACCCGAGTTCGATTCCCAGGTGGCAGGCTCGTACCAATGGCTTTTTCAAAAAAAAAAAAAAAACTTAAATACCAATTATATCGTTGGCTTCGAAATTAAGACGAAATTTGCAGTTATAAAGTTCATGTCAAAACAAATTTAATAAAGCGTAGAGAACCTTGTGTTATATAATAGGCCTAGGGACCTAGCTAGGGACAACATCACATTCATTGTTCTAATGCCAAATTAAGTAGCTAAAGCACTTGTGTTATAGAATCTGGAGCATGGAAGGCACAACAAACACCCAGACCCGCGAGAGTACAGAAAAATTAGCAAGCTATCGAATCCCCAGACCCGAGAAACTGTGTTGTCTACATTGACACAACCGGGAATCGAATCCGGGGCCTCACGAAGACATAAAAAACTTGTGTACGCCACTCTTTCACGGAGGTCGTTATAATTGTCACTCGTATTTTTATTATGTACGCTTTGTAACATCAACATAATACATTTGGAAAATAATATTTACTAGAATACATAAGCAAGTAAGCATACAAATGTGTTATTTTTCTTAGCAGAATCTTTCTCGCCACAAGTAAAGTACTTGACATAGAAAAATCTATATTCACGCTTCTTTTCTGAAACTCAACAAATAAGTTTCATAATAAACATTACGATTAAAGTCAGACGAACGACTCAACTCCGTGCCATGTTTGCTTAGATTTATGTATAACTGAAGTCAATTTATATACGAGTAAAGACGGAGAAAGATGTCTTCAGTCTTACTCTGAGAAGTTACGCCACAATTTTTTTCGTAGTATACTTCATTTACACAATTCTACACTATTCGTTTCTGTCTACAACATGTTGTCTCAAAATGTGTAGTTTTTAGTGATGTTCTATTCAATTAATGCTTAAAGCTGTTAGATTTTATTTATTATTGATTCGTTCACAATTATATTTCATGATTTGGTATGAAAAAAGTATAGTTATTGCAAATATAAGGCAAATGTTAACTATGTTGTAAACATACATACATTGTAAAACATATTTTGTAAAACCGGACTATTATTAAACAAAATTCGTACAAAAACTAATAGTGATCAGTTTGTTTAGGGGACAATCTCTTAATAAAATCACTAGCCACACCATTGTTAATTTGCTCGATGTTATCTCTTCACAAAATGGAAATGTAAGCATTAAAACTCAAAGAAACAGAATTAAATTTATGAATAAAAACGAAAAAATGTATTTTGTAAATACAAATAAAATATAATCAAAATAGTCGTAGTAAATAAATCCGTCGTCGATAACGCAAACAGAGTCATCGGTTTGGGCATCACTATTTGTTTCTCAGAGAACGAAATAAAAACACAATCTCAATGGACTTGCACTGGCCAGTACAGTTGTGAAGTAATGCTGTTTTGTCACTGGACGCAGGTGGCAATGGCAATTGGATTGATTTTTCCAGTCCGAAGTTTTGTAAACGTCGTTTGTCGCACGTTACATTTTGCGGTCTCACTAATACAAAAATATAGGATTGTGTGTAGCGGTACAAAAACCCCTTTAACATACGCGTAAATCTATTTTATTTAATAAATAAATAAGACACGTAAATAGTCAATTTGGCAATTTAGAAAAACTCTTTTCTCCAAACCTTTTTCGCACAATGCTCGAATTCAAAATAGGAATAGTCTCGAGAATTTATTTCCCTACTTAAGTACGTATAAGGTTGTGTTCTGTTCTACAATAAAAAGGTAGATTTTAAGAATGAAGTTACTTTATCTACCAAACAAGTTTATTTAAAAATGTTCTGTAGTTTCTGAATGGGTCTCGTCCTTGTAGCAACCGATGTGAGCCAATTGAAGCTTTTTTTTTTTAAGTTGCGTAGATATTTTCGTACAGATTAGATTTCGGAATCGTATTATATTTTTTACTTTTTATTTTAATTAGATGGAATATCTGTAATAATACTTGGATGGATAAAAGTAATAAGTAAGTTCTTTGATAGGTTTTTCTTTTGGTCCAGTATTTGTTTACTAATGATACTAGTACAGATAGTATCATTTATTTATAATAAAAAAAGTCCCGATAGCCGAGTGGTAGGAAGATCACAATTCGAGTCAGGTGACCGAGTTTGATCCCCAGGTGATAGGCTCGTACCAATGGTTTTTTTTATTCGAAACTTCATATATCTTACATATCTTCAGCTTCTACATAAAAAGACTCACCGACTGTCACGTTGTCCCATAAATTGTATTCAATGAAAGGTGAATTAACAGGTCCTAATTGTCAAGACCTCCGTCAATCCCAGTATTGGGAATAGTGTGAAGATATTTTTTTTACATATTGAGCCATTTTTTCTAAGAGAAGTAATATAAGAAAAAACATCAAGAAGGAATAGTATTAACTGGAACTTATTACGGCATTGTGGAACATCTATGCGATCGATAGATAACCGCTCTAAAATAAAAAATAGCAAAACCTTTCGCCATCTTATATTTCAATCACACAATTATGTTATAACCCTATACTGTGCCGAATCTGAGTTAACAAGATATGATAATCTTCTTACGTTAAAATCACAAAGGCATGTTCCAGTGTCGGTAACTTATGACTGTCGTCGACTAAAGTTAGATTGGAGCTAACAGACAAACAACCACGACAATAAATTCACGGTAACTTGGGAACGGTGTTAAACCTATAAATTTCATAAATATCATTCATAAATCATAAAGTTACTAACATATAAAGTGTCATACGTGTTAATAGATATACAAATATACCTTTGTCTACCCAACCTCTGTCTGTTGAATTAAAATAATAAATTCTTTAAAAGTAAGATTATTATTTATTGAGATCACAATGTACAAAAGACAGATATTGAGGAGAACATAGATTAAGCTAAAGAATATAAACTAGTATATTTTATTTTTAATTAAAGACTGTCTTCTCTACTAGCATAGTCAGTCATATTGTAATCTAAAACTTAATAACCCGATTAAAAACTACGGTTAGGGTTGTAAAAAGCTACCTTTCGCATTGCGTTGAAAGGTACGTGCTAATTTGTTTTGTATAATTACATACATACATACATATCCATCGCCTCTTTCCCGTAGGGGTAGGCAGAGACCACTTCTTTCCACTTGCTACGATCCTTACATACTTGCTTTGTATAATTGAACAGAGTAATTGCATCCGCGACTGCGTCACATCCGATAGCTCGGGGTATACATTACTGATTTGTCATAGAGACAAACATTCAATCACAAAAAATATATTTTAGTAAAAAATAGTATTTTATATTAAACAAACCGGTATTAACAAAATCAGTTAAACTGTTTCGGAGACAGCGAGAGGTAACATCTTGGCAAGAGAATTATATATATATTTTTTAATAATATATAAATAATATATATCTATAAAAAAAGGTCACGATGGCCGAGTAGTTGGGCGCTAGAATTTCGAGTCACGAGACCCGAGTTCGATCCTCAGGTGGCAGGCTCGTATCAATTAGTTTTTTAAAACTTATGTACGAATTATATCGTTGACTTGGACATAAAGACATCGACAGGCTTACCACCTGTCAAGTTGTCCCGAAAATATCTTCGGTGGAAGGTGGGTCGAAGGGACGTAACTGTCTAGACTAGACCTCTGTCTACCCCTATATTGAGAATTGTGTGAAGATATTTTTTTATTATTTTATATTTATATAAGATATCATGACAAGATAGAGGTGAAGACGAGTCACGACACCCGTCAAGGTAAGCCAATAGGTAAGAACAACGATTCTATCAAAAATTATGTGTGATTTATATCGTTGGCTTAGACATAAAACGGCGACGGACGCACCATCACACATTGTCCCAAAATAAACAACGGTGAAATGTGGGTCGAAAGGACTAAATCGTAGACGTTTGGTTTGCCCTCTATTACTATTATGCCCGTACCGTATTAATCAACTAATATGCTTTTTACAACACGAGCAAAAGAATGTAATGACTTTCAAGATATAACCGATTATAATATTCAATAAAAGTTTATGTAAATTGTTTTAAATCGGTTTTCCTTCAAAAAATCGAAATATTAACGCCTCTCATGTTATTAATGTTAGAAAACCGAATTTTAACAACCTTAAATTAATATTTTAGGTAACAGAATTCAGCGGCAATGAAATCGACGATGAAAAAAAATATCTGTATAATACAAGGTTTGTCGTAGCTACTTACTAAATCATGTCTCACCATAATAAGAGAATTCTACTTGAGAATTCATCCCATCTCTCCGCGATCCCGTGACAGATGCGACCACAGCCTCGGCTTTCTGATCGTCTTGCACTTTTGTACGTAAGGATATCCGATTACGCTCTTTGTCACGGTATTCGACGTGATACTCTTGAAAATAAACTCAATTGCCACTGTGCGAACGTACAGAATCGAACTTAAGAGTCGAATTAAAGCATGTAGTCATTTGTCACTGCCCAACTCAGTTTCCACGACGGCAAAAAGCTATTCTCTGACACAGAATACAATCAAAACGTACACCAAAGTTGGAAGACGGTCCGTCTAATCTATTTCACAAGAAAATAAAACTTGGCTATCTTTAAAAGCGACCATAACTGTCGAACATGTGTAGAACAAGGTGGTAGATGTAAAATGCCGTGTCTACAAGTTTTATTTGAAATTAATTCAATTATATTCAAAGTTGCTCATTCTTGTACGGACCGAACTTTTCGTAAGAGCATCCAATACCGTTAATGTTTTGTCGAAGTCTTGAAATATGTTCTTTAGGTTGGGAGGTGACGTCCGGCACAGGGTATGAAGTTAGAATAGGAAACATGTGGGCTCAGGTTCAAGGTGTTACTTATATTATTTGCCTCTCCATCAATCTCATTTCGATGCTTTATAAATAACTGTATATTACTAACGGAGTTCATGAATTCAATTATCTTTTATCAATGTTTAATTTAAACGATTTTCACGTAAGAATTCACAATCGAGTCTTTGAGCTTTACAAAAAAGATTCAGTTTTAATAAATACAGAAAAAATCTAAATTTGTTAGAAATTAATATAAATCATATTTATTTAATTATATATACGCACCATGCCTGATGAGACATTCAGAGAGAACAAATCGTAATAATTATTACCACCTATTTTGATTCTATCATATTCATCATGTATAATGTTTTTCTTACACCCTAGGCGGCTATCCGAGTATATTGACCTTTCCTGAAAAAATTATGTTAATATTTACAATACTTATTAACTAAAAACTATTATAATCGTAGAGCCCTACTCCTCGTGGTATGGTACCAAGAACGCTGGCAGCATTTCCACGTTGAATGGCTAGACTTAACCGTTGAGCGAGAAAAGAACCAGCCCTCTTGTCACCAACGGCAACGATACGTCGCGGGTACAATTCCTTTAGAAACTGCATCGCGCGGGGACCCCACGGACCGATTGTCTCTACGGCAAATGGAACAAATATATAGTCTCCTTTCAAAGACTCATATTTACGCCATTTACCCGATTCAGCTGCCTCTGATGCCACCCCGGCCCTTATCAAAGTACCCTTGATATGAGAGGCCGCTAATGTATCGACGCAAGTTGCGTCCCACACAAGAGCTTTGCCTCTCTCCCAAGGGACTAAAGTCAAGCCGTCGGGTCTCTTACCATCCTCCCTAAATATTCCACAAGGCTCTAAAACCGATGGAATATTTATGGAAACAAGAACCCTTCGGATGACCTCATTCAAGGAACCGTGACGAGATAGTCTGCCGGCACTTTTTTGGCATGAAAGTCCGTGGAGGCCTAACTCGTCGACGTTGCTGCCACAAGGACATCGATGTGGTTGACAAATCGATGCTCCCAATCGTATTCCTACAGCTATACGTAAACTTTCGTTATCTAGTAATGTACCAAGGTTACTTGATGGTAAAGCATGTAGGCAGTAACTGGATTCCTTTGTCGAAACACCTAGAAAGCGGGCGCGGTCTCTGTCACAGTGAAAATTGTTCAGTAAGCATTTCTGCACATTCTGAACCAACGGGATATCCCACCGTTTTTGTGAGTTAGGTTCAAGTGGAATATCCTCGCCGGGACAGAGACGTAACCATGCTTCTCTTGCATCGTTAGCAAAGGTAAAGGTTCGTTAGTAAGGTAAGGTTAGTAAAGATAAAGGTAAGGTTTCCTTACATTATGTAGTAGTTATAAGACAAGATATCACGAGTATAATTTGTATGTTATATTTTAAAAATGATTTCAAAAATGACAATGGATGATACTTACGTTTCTACCAAACCAGTCAGAGGAATATTATTACAAGAAGATGTCACGGTAGATGTGAAACCTCAAAAAAACAGAGACAGTGGTTCATCATCTGAGCAATGAGAAAATTTTATAACTCTTTGATATCTCGTAACTTTTTATTGATTTTAAAGCATATAAGATATGCTAAACTTATTGTTATTAAATAAAGAGAAAATATGTTTTTACTACACTAACACGAGCGGGATTCGAACCCGGGACCTCTGCGGAACCGTGGCAACGCTCTTACCTCTGAGCCACCGTGCCTTACATGCATCAGTTGAAATTTTAAATCTCTATTCTAATTCTTTATTTGTGCCTGTTTTTGGCACCGGCGCCATCTACTGTCACTTCTGCAAATGACAGCTTGACATTCCTGACTTTACAGATAGAAAATATCAATAAGATAACGCCAACTAATTTATTACGCAGTTTTTTATTGATTTCAAAATATATAAGTTATTCTGAACTTTTTTTATATAAAATTAAAGATATTTTTTGATTCTTTGATACCTTTTTTCGGAAATCCCTTTCTCTCCTTGTGGCTTTAATCATTTCCTGCCTTTTTACTGACGCTTTTTCGTTACATCCAATTTCAACTTATAACTGTGCTAAGGACGTACCGTTCTTCACTTCATAACACAAAATTTGATAAGTGACTTGTGTGTTATAAAATAAATTTCATCTATAAATGCGCTTTCAACTAAAGAGCTTTCGTACGTTATATATATCAAACAATAACATGCCTTAAAGCAAATAAGTTAACATAACTTTAATTTCATTAGCAAAACACGCTGCGTAATTAGTGGAGCCTCGCTAAATTTATATAGACAGTTTATTTAGAAATAACCGAGCTACAAGTTGAATTATGACCGTTGAGAATTCCAGAATGCCTTCCTTTTGTTTGCGCTGCGAATTAGAAATGCAATATCGCACTCGACGAAGACATAACAATGAGCACGGTATGCTACGTACCGTTTTTGTACTTCACCAGTAATTAAAGTCGAGGATTTAATTCCCGGTAATAATTTCAATTCTTAAATATTTGTAAAAAAATATCTTCGCGTCATTCTCAATACAGGGTTGGACAGAGGTCTAGACAATAGGTCTAGGTCTTGCCCGTCGCCGTCTTCATGTCCAAGCCAACGATATGAATCGTACGTTTCGAACTCGAGTCTCTTGGCTCGAATTCCGATCAAACCCGGGACCTCAGAGCTGATGACACCATGAAAACCAGTATGTAAGCAACTCGACCACGGTAGTCGTGGAAGCCCGTGTAATGTGAAACGTGCGCGCAGTTCGCACAACTCACATTCGTTAAGAAAGAAAGTTTCACGACGTCTTTCAGGCAAACGCTATGTAGGACGAACTCTCAGAAGTTTGAATGACGATGCAGGTGGCTTAGCAACGTGACTTCTGGTGAATTTCGGGAAAGCAATGTTCATCAGTGAAGTTTTAGTAGAAAATTATTCAATAGAAGTTCTTTTAGTTTTAGTGATTTTTATACTCCATTTGTTCCGCTTTCTTACAACAATATAACGCCTCGGTTCGGCAGAGGTCGCGGGTTCGAATCCCGCCCGTGTCAGTTGAAATTTGAAAAACATTTTTTCTCTTCAATTTAATAACTCCATAAACTTAAAAAGCCTGGAATAGCGTGATAGCAATTTGTAAATGACCAATGTTCATAAGCTTTTGAAATACGATTTAGACAACCAGTTGTAGAAAAGCATTTACAATGAAATGAGGAATTGAATTATTGGCTTCTGTAACATAAAGCAACTTTTGTAATGAATACTGGGTAGTCCAGTTTAACGTTACACCATAGAATAAGCGACTTAAATTATTTATATTATACTTACTTTAATACCTAAAAGCATAAAGCGTGCAATCTGAAAGCGTACAATGAGATATTTTGCAGAAAAACAATATTATGTTTGTATGACTCTTATTCTGAGCAATTAAGAGTTTGTAGAGTAACTTTTGTTTTTGTTTTGACATAATTACAATTCATATGAGTAAGTACTCACTTATGAATTCTCGTTATATAAGGCTTAAAAGAGAACGAGTTGGTTGAAAAACTGGCATATTATTTTTCTTCAAGTTTATCTTCATGCTCTTCGAATACTGGGGTAGTCAGAGCGTCTAGACAATTTTGACTTTTCGACCCATATTTCAGCGGACCTTGCTTAAGGGATAACGTGACAGGCAGACAGCCAGTTGGCGTCGTAGTATCCAAGTACAAAATGTTTCGAAAAAACGTATTGCCGCCACCCTTACTCTATCGCGCAATGTCAGTGTAAAAAAAATCATAGATAAGGTGCTATTTATTCATTGATTAGCAGTACATACATCCCTTTTCCTACTGCAAATTCAGCTCCCGATTCGCATTTAAGTTATTCAAGTGTCAATTTTCAAAGAGCGTTACGTGTCTGCCTCGTCAAACTCATAGTCTATGACAGCTGCCCACCAAACTATCGCTGGTTCGTTATGAAGCAGATTAATATTTCGTCGCGGTAAATACATTATGCGACGGACAGTGGGTGGAAGTTGCACAGCCAAATTGTCGAAGTTAGCCACCCTAGGGGCAGCCGCATATCAGGGTTGTCACTTCATGAAAATCTTTAAGGACCCCCTGTGCATAAATTTAGAGAGCAATACATTGTACCTAATGTAAAACTTGTCTTGAATTGGATTGAATATAATTGCATTCATACCATGTTCAATCTACTATTAATACAACAATACTTCTCTTATTACTTAACATATTACTTAAACAATTTGTAAAAATCCGCCAAGAAACAATTGTAAGACCAGACGCTAAGTTTTTTTTTTAATTCGGTCCAATATTTAAGAAAACTATACTTAAAAAATAACTACTCTCACTGTCTTGGGTCTGGGTGTTTGTAGTACCAACATGTTTCTGTTTCCATAACATAAGTGCTATCACTTACTATGTGACGTTGCTCCCATTTACGTATGAATTAATTAATTTTCAAACTTAGTCCTCTACGGTGAAAGTGTCCATAGCATGGAAAAGCGAGATCTTTTGATACAGGTTTTTAATTAAAATAATATCTCGTATTTGTATTTTTGGTTAAAGAATAAAGCATTATTACTATTATAAATGCATCTGCAACTCTCAAGAGTAAAAATGGACGCCTGAAATTGATTTCAGGTCTTCTTTGACAGTTGTAACTTGCCATCAAGTGGACAGTTCGCTCGATTTTCGCGCTACCCTAATGATAAAAACCTCGGAGATGGTACCTTGTAGATATTTATTTATTTATCTTCATGCACAGTCCCTGACGGAGTAGCCAGAGAGAATAGATCACCAAGTGTCACGTCTTTCGCTTCTTTAAGGTTCATTTTATTCATAAATGCACGTCTAGGTATCCGAGTACTCTTGACCCTCTCCTCTTCGAGCAATTTACATGGTCTTCGAAAGTTAGTCTCGGCCTACCTCGACCCCTTTTAATATTGACTTGCGCGCTGTATATTTTCTTCACTATTTGGTCTAATAAGAATACCTCCCAAAGACTGTCAAACGGACATGAAATAATAATTATGAAAACCATTTCTTAGAATTTACTTAGTGAAATAAAGAGTTAGAGATAATATTTTCAAAGGAGCTTAACAAAACAAAAAAAACACTCTGTACAATGTTTTCAAAGATAATTAAAATGTTTATAAAAACGAGCAAAACATTATGGTACAACTTAAAGCAAAATATTAGTCTAGTCGTTTAATTATAAGTCTAGTCGTTTAATTAGCAAGACAACCGTCCCTTGTTGACAACAGATATTTAAGTTTTTAATCAGTGAAAATGTTTAAGATGAACAGTACGTGAATCATAAGATTAAATGTATTTGAACTGGTGGTAACGTAAGGAAATATCATCAACATAAATAATCTAGCTCGAGCTTCGCATGGGTAACAGAGCATACACTCTACACTTTTTTTCTTTTAGTCGTACACTTGACATAAAAGCTTTTATCATTTTACAACTTAAAATTTTTGGGCCGACTTATGTGTTCACTAATTTCATTCCAGAAACATGCTTTATAAGCATGCAGGTACTTGTGTAAAATAAACAAATACCAATACATGGGTAGACAGAGGTCTAGTCTAGACAGTTAAGTCCCTACGACCCACCTTTCACCAAAGATATTTTCGGGACAACGTGACAGGTGGTCTTTATGTCCAAGCAAACGATATATAATTCGTACATAAGTTTTTAAAAAACCCATTGGTACGAGCCTGCCACCGGGGGATCGAACTCGGGTCTCTTGACTCAAATTTCCGACCGACCAAGCACTCGCCTATCGTGACTACTAAATATAAAATCTTGTGTGATTTTTATATTGAAAATAATGGACTTCTATACAATCGTCCATCGTTTTATCAACCTATGCATGAAATTTTTGTTCGTTCAACATAAAACAGAATTAATTGGCAAAATTTTGAAGTCTGCTTTGATATGAATCAGTCAGTGAGTCAAGACAAGTAATAAAGTATGGATTGATATCAACAATGAGGTAATTCTCCTTCTATGAGTCCGTTATCACTGCAGCCCATGAACGCCTACATAAGGTATGTAGGCGTTCATGGGCTGATTGAAGTTAGGTTCATAGTCAACCCTGAAGGGTAAGGTGAAAAGCAAAATAGTCAATGAAAAAAAAAACATAATTTTTATGTCGTCGAAATAGCCTGTACCTATTATCCAGATACAAACACCCAGGTAATCGTACAAAGCAAAATAACGAATGTGAAAATTGAACATTAATTATTGTTTAGTGAATCAGGGTGGTCCACACCACAGAACATCAGTCTTTAGCAAGACAGTTCAGCAAATACATCGGCCAACTTCACTTCACTGTCAGCAAAACATAAATCTCTTCAAACGCACGTAAGCTTAAACTGATTTTTCTTGAATAGTTTGAACATACTCACTAATCTGACCAGGCGGATTAGTTATACAGTACAGTTAAATTTAGTTTAAGTTTACTCTCACAATCATATGTAAACAGATGTACAGGCAGAAAAGAAAGACTCAATCTTTAACATCATTAGAAATGAACGCTCACTCTTGCAAAAAGCTTGTTCTAACAATGGGTAAATAAATTTAAATATGTCGTCACCAGCTTCTCCCGAAACTTTTTAACGACGTCTTGTTAACAAAGAAAGGTCGAAGGATGTAACACATCCAATTTTCGAACTTCCAGATGTATTCATAAAATGATAGTTTGATAATACTATTTTTTAAAACCTGGCAGTTAAAGCCACGATAACCTAGGTTGAGAGATAGAAATTCGAGTCAAGAGATTCTAGTTTGATCCCCAGGTAGTAAACTCATATCGATGAGTTTTATAACAACTTATGCAACATTTATATCGTTGACTTGGACATAAAGATGGCTATAGGCTGTGAAAAGCCTTTCTGATCAGGAAAGGACTTAATTGCCTGGGCCTGTGTCTAACCTATAATTGAGAATAGCGTAAAAGTATCTTTTAAATCATATTTTTATTTTTTAATCTGGCATTATTTTTATACACAATTATTCCAGCCAGCTATTCTCGATACCAAAAAAAAATTCTCTGTACGCCGATTCCATTTACGTTCCATTGTAAATGAGTATGCGTGTACGACATAATTACACAGGCCGTATTTAATTAAATCAAACAACAAGTATTCCAATAAAGTGGACACGCGTCGAAAATCCAAAATGCACGCACGGCTAGGGTTGTACACATGTTAACAGGGTTGCCACAAACGATAACACTTGTAACGGGACAGTAGCAGGGATGGGGATACGGCGTGTTTGCGCTATGAATTGCACCTGCGCTTTTAATAGAAGATGTAGCGACATCTTTGGATAACAACCAAAGTTTTGCTTCTAAAAGCAAGGTATTATAAAGGTACGGAAATATCATTATAATAGTACATAGTTTCGTGACTAATTAAGTAATTGTACATTATCTCCTAAAATAACTAAGTGGTTCTTTAGCAATGTTTGATAATTTAAGTGCAGAGATGTTGGAGATCCAACAGCTTACGTGCAGGAGGAGAGGTCCGGGCGGCGTGCACGTGGTACGTTCATGGTGAACATTGTGTTTCACACTTCCCATAAACACCGACAGCCCATCGTATTATTCATTCTTATGATTAATTGTTGAACAATCACGATAGCCGAGTGGTTGGGTGGTCGGAATTACGAGTCAATAGACCCCGAGTTCGATCCCCAGGTGGCAGGCTCGTACCAATGAGTTTTTCAAAAACTTATGTACGAATTATAACGTTGGCTTAGACATAAAGACGGCGACAGGCTCACCAACAGTCAACGTTGTCCCGAAAATATCTATATTTATTTATTTCATTTTAATTGTGGAAGGTGAGAATACTGCCCCTTTTTAGAGTCCACAAAGTCTCGTTTGAAACTAACAATGGTCCTTTGAGCCGGATATGGACCGGATAGTAAAATAAGTATGATAAAGTAAGAAGAAGAAAAATTATTGAAATTGACAAGACGGTATAATTTAAAAGAAAACTAAAAAATGTCCTATTCAAAGGATTCAACTGGTGACCCTACACAGAAGCTGTCGAACGCTGATAGTCGATTAATTCAGGTTAATGGTTGATATGGGATAACAATAGAAATTCCACTATCGAATAGCAAAGAAAATTTATCAAATCAAATCCATATCTCAAATAACGTAAAGTTTTATATTACATTTGCAATTCGCATTGTAACAATTTTTTTAATGTACTATAAACATTATACCGTATGGTGATGGTGCTTTTAAAGCTAGTGTACGAAAAAACGGAATAATTGTAGCTAGTTTACACAAGAAACCAACACTTCATTAAAAGCAAACCATCAAAATTACATATGCAACACGCATCACTTCTAGGATATATCATAAGAAATATTTTATATATATATCGATTTTGAGGTACTTTTCACTTAAATCACTAATCAATATAAAATTTTTTAAATATAAACCATATTTCATCCAGCCATTAAATTGCATTCTAATAAATCAATATTACAACGATAAAATCCTATTCACTTGGCGGGCGACTCGTTTGTAAAGAAGGAAGTTTGCAACAATTCAAAAGGAAGGTTATTGATAACAAATAACCAATTAAAGAAAACAACCAACATTTTATTATGGTGGGTGTTTGGTTAATCGGGATTGAACTATTGGAATTAGAATCAGGAATCCAGAGTTCGATCACTAGGAGGAAGGTGTTAATGAGTTGTTTCTTCTAAACTTATTTACGATTTTTATCGTTGACATTTTATCGGTGGTAGGCTCACCATGTGTTGCGTTGTCCCGAAATATGCTCCGGAGAAATGATGTTCGAAAAGACTTAATTGTCTTAAACTATAACTACCCCGGTACTAGAAAAAGAACAAAATTCGAAACGTGTATAATATCAAAAAAAGCGAAATGGAGACGTTTCGCTGTAATCAGGAACAGAAAAAAAAAATAAAAACGAACACAACAAATGACCCTCAAAAATGTTATCGCGCGGGAAGAAATGAGGCAGAACCACACACGGGTTTTTTCTCGGAATGGCGACATCTTGAACATTTGAAAGCCGATTCCGCTTCATATACCGGGAATCATTAAGCGTTATATTTCGCAATTAAATGCATTACATTCGATTTACTCTGTCGACCACCCATTGTATTTGTTATACTTACTGTGAGATGTATAACAATAGTATTTCCTTTTGTAATTATAAAAACATCGGGAGTAATTTGTTTTAAGATAAAAAAATATTTATATTCAAAGGACCCGATAAATTATGTTACTCAATAAGTTGCGGGTTGTTCGTTAGTTAAAAGAAAAGCTATTGCTTTAATGTAATTTACATTGCTATAATTTCATGTTTGGTGTTAGTGAAAATATTTGGCATGACAATTATGGTTGACAATATTTCAAAGAAAAGACGTAGGAGAGATAAATTACTTCTAATTTCAAATAATTAGATAATTAATAATTATTCGTCTGCATTATCTGACACTAGACACTAGGCTTCATGCAAGTAACCAGTGTAAGGGAAGATTTAACATGTAAACATTTCCTCAAATGTAAGTCAATAGTATACCTAATATCCAGTAATTCAATGAGACAAGAGAACACAATACTTCTCACTGGAATGAAGAATTGTATAATATTTTTCGAAGGCACGTATGTATGTTACTTGACACTACGGTTCATTTAATTAAATTCGTCTTTATGACGATGATAGAGAAATATAACTAATATATATAGGAACACGCCCCCACAGTAAAATTCGAGTATTAGGTATGTAATTGTGGCATGTTTTTTTTCTTCCCTTTGAGATATAGACAGTTTGTCCTTTTAACCCACCTCTTACTTCATTGGCACAATATGGCAAGCAGATCAGCTGTTTTTTAAATAAAATAAACTAAATAAATAAATATCTTAATGCAATTCCCAATACAGGGGTAGACAGAGGTCTAGTCTAGACAATTAAGTCCCTTCGACCCACCTTCCACCGAAGATATTTTCGGGACAACGTGACAGCCCGTCGCCGTCTTTATGTCCACGCCACCGATATAATTCGTACATAAGTTTTTTGAAAAACTCATTGGTACGAGAGTGCCACCTGGGGATCGAACTTGGGTCTCTTGACACCAAATTCCGGCCACCTAACCACTCCGCTATCGTGACTTTATAATATCTTCACGCAATTCTCAATACAGGGGTAGACAGAGGTCAAGTCTAGACAATTAAGTCCCTTTGACCCACCTTCCACCGAAGATATTTTCGGGACAACGTGACAGTCTTTATGTCCAAGCCAACGATGAAATTCGTACATAAGTTTTTGAAAAACTCATTGGTACTGCCACTTGGGGATCGAACTCGGGTCTCTCGACTCGAAATTCCGAACACCCAACATATCGTGACTTTAAAATAATAAAAACTGCTACTTCTTAAGTTTAAGATGTCTCTACAAAATTAATATACTCCGAACTCATTTACTCCTTAGCACAAATAAATCTCAGCTCAAGTCTTAACAGTGCCACACAGAGCGGATTACAATTTCAATTTACTAATTCCCAATCAAATTTCTTTTAACAAAAACCCCACACAAAGACGCCTACCCGTTACGTCGTTTTCTAATAATGAGTGTGAGCCAATGGGAAATGTAATTTCAGTTAGTGTAGAAATCCATTTAACATTAATTTACAGTAACGTTCTATTACTTGCTACTTACGCCTCACATGTGGTATTACAGTGCCGTCGTTGTACGTTTAGATATGACAGTAATTGTATGTACGCGATCTGAATTTGATTTACTGCTAAAATTATAAAGTGATTTAACCAACTAATCATAACCTCTCAAAAAAGACTGCAATTTTTTGTTCTAAATTTTAAATGCCCGAAACCTTCCACCGAAGATATTTTCGGTGGGAGCATTTATGTAATTCGATAGGTGGGTCGAAGGGACTTAAATGTCTAGTCTAGACCTCTGCCTGCCCCTGTATTAGGAATAGCGTGAAGATATTTTTTTAACAGATCTGAATATGGGTTTATGGTTTTGTTAGAATGCTTACATAATCCCGTTGGTTCCGCGGTTGCAATAACTTGTTTTGAAAAGAATTCAATAGTTTAGTAGTTATCTTGAAATGAAACCTTGTGCTTGTACTTAAAACCTCAAGGTTTGTCGAAAGCGCAGTCAACTGCGCTTTCACAAGCTATCGTCCTCTCCAGAAACGTGGAAATAAAGAAAATTAGTTCTGGTAACTGATTCCAACAAATCATTACGAAAAATCAGTACACAATACGAATCTACCAACACTCGTAAAGGCATGGAATAATGAAGGTGTATCTAATTTTAGAATTGCGTTCCGTGTGAAAATAATAACGTGTAAGCTTTATCAAATATAGGAACGCAATAAAAGGGGCGCACTATCTCAGCATCTTGTGCGCCTCAGCATTGCCTCCGCAGATTTATGTGCGAACCTACAGACGTACACGTAATATAGGAGCACAAACGCGAAAAGCAATCGGGTGGAAAGTCTACAATGCGATGGCGTAATGCGAATACGGAAGCGGAGGATACAAACAAACATGCAGACGTACCTGCGTCGGGTTTACATTAGCGATAAAATTATGAAATATAGCGGTGGTTAGAAGCGCTGTTTCACGGCGCGCATGAATCATCAGGAGTTTTTGCACGTTAATGTGCGGCGGGGTTTATGGTGGCGGAGTGAAAACTCGTTACGAGATTTATTTCGTTTTCATAATCTGTAAATGTTACGGGTGGTAAAATTATACACAAAATGAGTGGAAAATTATTAAGAATATATTTATATTTTCATTACCTCAACTTTTTCTCCCATACAGGCTTTTCGTCTAACTCATCACTGACGAAATAAGCGCGAGGCAAGTTTACAATTTGCATTAAAATATAATTTACTTATATTATAATTTACTTTAAATATACTTTGATATTTTTGTGTGTTTTTGTCATTAAATTGCTTTTGCAAAATCAATGCATAATAATTACAAACGAATTTTCAATCAGCACCGAGTAGGATAACCATTCGTCTACATTTAAATTGGTAAAGCGTTAAAATTTATTATTTTAATTTTAAATAACTAGGTATACTGATAACAGCTAATACCCGATCGTATTTCAATGCGGTATTGCAATTATAGTGCAGTGCCGTATGCAAGTACAGTTTATTTGGTAATTCAGGTTATTTTTTTAAAACCAAAATATTTTCTTGCATAATAATGAGTTCATATTTAGCGAAATAAATTAAGTAAGATTTAAAGAAGTACCGAATTTCGCGAGGTAGAGGCAGTGTGATACGACTATCGCCTATTCGATGTCCAGCAATTAATTAATATTAACATTCATATAAAGTCACGATAGCCGAGTGGTTGGGTGGTCGGAATTTCGAGTCATGGCACCCGAGTTCGATCCCCAAGTGGCAGGCTCGTACCAATGGGTTTTTCAAAAACTTATATACGAATTACATCGTTGGCTTGAACAAAAAGGCAGCGACGGGCTCACCACCTGTCATGGTGTCCCGAAAATATCTTCGGTGGAAGGTGGGTCAAAGAAACTTAATTGTCTAGACTAGATCTCTGTCTAGCCTTGTATTGGGAATTGCGTGAAGATATTTATTTATATTTATTTATTTATTATTTACATGTAAGGGTATAAGATTCATCATTATAAAAAAGCATTCCATATGATAAAGTTGAAATTTAGAATAAAACTTAATAAAGGCTACAGCAAGAGTATGAACTACAACGCATTCTAGCGCTAAGAGTCAGCGTAAGATGTCGCTTCATTAAGAATCCTGAAGTTATTTAGTATTCAAGAAGGGTTACCCTAATGTAATTTTGATTGGATTTGAAACTCAAAGGCCGCGAAGTAACGTGATTGTGAGGCAAAACCGCTTTGGTCAAATAAGGCGCCGCTTATATTGCTTTTATGGTATTTCTGATTGCAATTTTATGTTCATAAATAACCTTAATGAGCAAATAATTTCGAAATGGAGTTATGGTTTCTTTATACACACGAAAAATCAGTCATTTGTGTATAACGATTTCAAACAAAACTTAACCAAAACTTAAACTTTTCTTTGTTTTTAAAAGATCTGTTAGCCATTGACTCTGCAGCATTTATGTAGTTCGATAGGAAGTATCGCGTAAGTACCCTCAGCTCCATTCCCGTTTCTAAGATGAATGAACAATTTGCGCGACTTGTATTTGAATTCAGGCGATTATAAATCATATTTATTGGATGAAAAATCATCTTTAAGAACATAATGCCGCTAAGCAAATCAAATTTTACCGTCTCGATTATCCTTTTATTCTCTAATCTCTGTCTTTTAAGAAAAGTTAAGCCTATAAAGGTCAGTCAAATTGCTCAAGTTGTTTTCCTTAAGGAAAAGGTTTTCAACCTAAAAGTTTGTATGTACGTCTAAAAAATATATTATGAGGATGTATTAACATTAATATTTTTGTATTAATTAAAATTGCATAATATTTTGTATACTTTAAAAAAACAACAACAATAATAATAATAAAGATATAAATGAGTTTGTTTAATTTAAGGATTTACTTAAGGTCCTCTGGAAATCTGCTACGAATGCCTATTTTGTAACAAGCGGGAGCGGCTCGGTCTCCGTTCTTCAAGCTTTATAATTTATTTTTTTGGGGGTAGGACAGACAGGGCCACGTAGAGTCTGCTTTGACCAATTCAGAACTAGGATATAATTACTACCGTCATCATCATCATCGTCCAACAAAATAGGGTTATTGGTAACCAATTTAAATGATACATACAAAAAAATATTCAACGTCTTTCGGAGAAGTAGTCTAACTAACCAAATTTATTCACAAGTCGGAAATTCCATGTCGTTCGTTAAGATTTATTAGAAGTTAATACTCCTTATGCATATTAAAACATTTATTTTATAAGGTAGCTATGGATTATTATCCCAGCATTATTATAACAGCTGTAAAGGAAATTTTATATTTATTAAATAACGACGAACGCAGCACCTCAGATGTAATATACTAGAAATGGTAGAGAGACTATAATAAAAACTTGTAATTATAAGATTTAAAAATATAAAAAAAATTAAATATCTTCACGCAATTCCCAATACAGGGGTAGACAGAGGTCAAGTCTAGACAATTAAGTCCCTTTGACCCACCTTCCACCGAAGATATTCTCGGGACAACGTGACAGGTGGTGAGCCTGTCGCCGCCCTTATGTCCAAGCCAACGATGAAATTTGTACATAAGTTTTTGAAAAACTCATTGGTACTGCCACCTGGGGATCGAACTCGGGTCTCTCGACTCGAAATTCCGACCACCCAACAACTCGGCTATCGTGACTAATTAATCGTAAATAATTATAAGATGATTTAAATTAATCGGAATACAGATCCTTAGAGCAGAGATTCATTCTTATTCTTCTTCTTAACACCCTAGCGAGTCCACTGATGAACATAGGCCTCTGCCAAAACAAAAAATGGTCCTCAGAATCTCTAGACCAAAGTATATAACCAGTGCGCGTTGTCAGTGATGACCTATAGAGCCGTGACGTGGTTCTTCAATGCTGGTGCGAATGAGATTCCTACAGAGATCAATATCTCAATATCAGTAATTGATGTTTAGAATTGGACAAATAATTACCTTAAAGTGCCAATTCCAGCTAATATTATATGAACGGTATTGTCGCCGACTCATTACGCTGAACACAGACATTGCGGAAAAGATTGTAGATATTCTTTTTACACACACATGTATGAATACACACACATGTGTAAATGCCGACAAACATCTTTAACATAAATTCGTATGGTGGAGTAAAGTTTAAGCATCAAATAATAAGGAATTCTGACCAACTGCTCAGGACAAAGTAATCAACCTCCTTGGTGCAGTACGTAAATAAACCTTAAGTTCAGTCACTGCGCAAGCTTTGATATTGGTCAGATATATTTTGGTGATACCTATGCAATTAAAGACAAAAATCCTAATTACAGAAGCATTTAAGTAATACACAAAAATCAAATTCGCTTAAAAGCTATTCAGTAACAAAATCATAAAACAAATCGTTCGTACTCAATACATCAAATTGAAAACTTGCGATTGTAAAATCAATTACACTTTTATCGTAAAATTCGATACTCCGATTTATCGCAAATAACCGGTTATCGATAAAGACTCGCGAGTCATAAAACCAGAATTAAATCGATATGTGCGTTTATTAACTGCTGAATACGTAACTAAGTGAAATTAGCATTTTGCGGGTTACAAGAGGGTATATTTAAGGATGTGAGACGAAAAAAGATCATTTATTTTCTTGCCATTAACTTTATTGCGGAGCAGCGATGATTTTACAGATATTGGAAAATAATTTTTCGATAAATTAGAAACAATATTTTAAAATATTAACAACGAATTTTGATAAAAAATAGCCCACCTCTTCTAATTGCTACAATAGGGGTTTGACCCGATCGAACTGTTTGTTTCATCAAAGGCTTTTTGGCCAGGATAAGGCCATCTTGGTTAGTGTCATCTTAATACTAAAACATACGTATATTACAAATTAATACATTGGCTAGTTGGAAACTCAATAATTGGGCAATATTTTGAATTCAGATAGTGTTTTATGTTGCAAGTTGGTCTATCTTCACGTATATTTTCAATACCCCAGTATGCAGAGTACCAGCAGACTCAGTCTGAGTCTAGACACTTCTTTCGACCCTCCTTTCACCAGAGACTATTTGGGACAACGTGACAGGTGGCGAGCCTATGGTCGTCTTAGTGTCCAAGCTAGCGGTGCAATGCTTGCATAGATAAATCATAAGATCCAAGACTCCAGTCAGAAATTCAAATGGGTGCCCCGAGCGGGAGTAGAACCCGCAACTTTTAGCTTCGATGGCAGCTATCAGCTTGTCTGCTGGTCAAGTGTCAGTCTAAAGATGTGCTATCTCTGACGAAGTAACTTTTATACGAAAAAAATGAGATCTATAAGTATAGGTCACCCAAATAGAATCTAATGATATGTCTTATTCAAATAACAAATGAAAGAAGATTATCGCGAAGTCACGATAGCCGAGTGGTTGGGTGATCGGAACTTCGAGTCAAGAGACCGGAGTTCGATCCCCAGGTGGTATGCTCGTACCAATGAGTTATTGAAAAAACTTATGTACGAATTATATCGTTGACTTGGACATAAAGACGGCGACGGGCTCACCACCTGTCACGTTGTTCCGAAAATATCTTCGGTGGAAGGTGGGTCAAAAAGACTTAATTGTCGAGTCTGTCTATTCCTGTATTGGGAATGACGTGAACATATTTATTTATTATTTATTTATAAAAAGATTACCCTTAGTTGTTACGATCTACCTTTTATTACATCATAAACAAACATGAAAAAGGGGAAAATAAACAAATACATATATAATCAAATTATCTCTACTTACGCATCATTGTATATTTCCTTTACATAATAGTATCGTCTAGCAGATATTACGCAATAGCGTAAGGAAGTAATATTAAAGGTACAATACTAGGTTAATTACACACACATTTTTACCTATGGCTTCATATTCGCTTTCTACTTCCTCTATTTACGAAATCAAATTGATATTATCCGACCGAATAAAGTTGTATAGCTGTTCGAAAAGTATTAGGACAGCGACCGAATTGATAGAAAATCCGCGTGTTGTAATTATACCAATAACCAAATAAAAAAACACAGTAATCCCAATCAATTGTAATTGAAATAACAATAGAAACACGTGTCTCTTATTTTTACAAGAAAATAAACAAAGTTTACTTAAGGTGCAATTAATCTTTAATAATAATAATAAATACATACATAGATAGGGACAACATCACATACATTGATTTGATCCCAAAGTAAGCAGCCTTTGTTGTTTCCGATTCCATGTTACAAGTGCTTGGCATTTGTAATATGGAATGTAATATCGGAAACAACGAAGGCACCACAAACACTAAAACCCGAGCAAATGTAGAATAGTGTTTTCTTCATTGACCCGACCGGGAATCTAACCCGGGACCACATAAACCCCGGTGTGTTGTCCTTGTTCACGGAGGTCGACTCTCTTATTAATCCTGAATTACTTTCTAATTAATATCTTAACATATAACCAACATAATTTTTTATTAACTGATAAACAATTATATATTTATATTTCTATAAAAAATAGTTAATTTCTTCTGTTTCTAATTTTAATATATAGATATCTTTCCACAGATAGTATTATTTGTACCACAAATGTGTCTGTATATTTAACTCAAGTATCATACACGTATAAAATTATACCTCAGGCACAATATAACCGGTACAATGTAACTCCGAACGACAAAACGAAATTCGACGGACAACCATAAATTATGATGGCATATAATAAAAGATTATCTATCCCCGAAATAAATACAGGGGGAGGACAATAGGTTCTTTATTAAGGGAACACTCTATGATCAAAGTTTTGTTTCCCCGATGTGGGACGAATGTAAAGGGGAGAGACGGGTGTATTTCTATGAATCACGCGACGCGTTGCATATCCTTGCAAATGATAAAATGTCTGGTTCATTTATTCTTCAAAATGGGAGATCATTTCACACGAATACTTGTACTTTAGAAAAGTAAACATTTTATATTTGAATACAAAATTTGCCGACTTCAATATTCTTTCACATTAAGATATGAAAAATATTTTAAATTACATTTCGTAGGAACTCTGATTAAAACAAGATAATATATTCTTGACTAGATAGAATTTATATATAAGATAAATTTTAAAATATTCTCCGAATATTTTAAAATTTAATTTAAATAAGATTCTCCGCGGAGAATAAATAATTTGAAAAAAAAAATTAAAAATGTAAATACTCCGAACTTCGAACATTCATTAACAATCAATCGAGGTAAAAGTCCGTAGGTACCAATTTCCAGTATTTTACAATGAAATGTAGTTAAATTGTAAATTATCTACTAATAGTAATTAGCAAGTATTAATAATATTAGTTTAAATCAACTTTCCGCAATACCCAATACAGGGGTAGGCAGAGGTCTAGACAATTAAGTCGTTTCGACCCATCTTCCACCGAAGATATTTTTGGGATAACGTGACAGGTGTTGAGCCCGTCACCGTTTTAATGTCCAAGCTAATGATATAATTACACACGTCAACTGGATAAAACTAGCATTCTTATTATACATATATAACGGCCTGTTGAAGTCCACTGCAGGACATAGATCTCTCCTACAGGGAGGATTTGTTTGCCATAATTTCCACTTGAGTGGCGATCATTAAAATAATTAACATTAAAATAAATAAAAATTTTAGAAAAAAATCATATCTTCAGCTAGTGTCGGACGCGCTACCGTAAGCGCCACGCGTGTCCCCACCCGCCCGATAAAGCATTTCATTTCGATTGTAAATCCGAGGGGCGATTATGAGTGGTGTCGCGTGCTGGCCGTTAGCGAACCTCGGCGGCTATTAAAACGTCCTCTGCGGTTCCACTTTTAACCGTGAACGAGTTATTTCGTTCTCTTCTATTCAAATTATTTTTCCAACGCAACGTTGTTTTTGGAGCGAGTTTGCAATGTTTCTAACTCCACCTTTAGGTTTTGTCGTTAATCCAAAATTTAAAAAAAAAATAAAATTCGAATAGTAGTGAGATTAAATACCATATTGTCAATAACCAATTCCGTTCTAGGGATGCATACTTCGCAACTCTTACGCCGAATCTAAATACGACACAACGATGAAGATAATATAAGCTATAAAGTAGAAGTATAAGTAGAAGTAGAATAATAATACACGATAGCCGAGTGGTTGGGTGATCCGAATTCGAGTCCAGAGACCTGAGTTCGATCCTCAGAGCCAATGAGTGTTTCAAAAACTAACGTACGACGTATATCGTTGACTTGGACATAAATATTTAATATTTAATAAAGTAATTTTAGAAAAAATATAGATTGTACACTCCCTCTTCAGCATAATAATTGACTAAGGCTGCAATTGAAACAAATAATTTTCAGTCATAAAAAAAATTAACCTTTAAATTTATGTGATTACTATATAACTTCAGTAATCACATTTGAAACACTAGCAAACAATATACAAAGCTGAAACTATAATCGTCTATGGCATTGTACCATCCACTTAGGTGATTAAAAGCATTAATACGCCGTTTCTAATGGCCGAACGCTGGGGTTGAACGCGGAAAATATGGGGCCCTCGTAAAAAATATAATATTAACGAGATATATGAACAGATAGATTATCGGATTTGACGATATTGACGCTCACGTACGGGTGGCTGCGCCTTAATGCCTAACGAAATCTTTATTACGGGAGATTTATGACGGCGGTATTGTGTAGTCGATCTTTTGTAAATGGCTCATCGTTTCGCGAGCTACGAATGGATCAGATTATTAAAATATTCAATGAATTAAAGCGAGGCATACATCGTTCGAAAATAATTTGTACTACATGTCACGTTAGTTTAAGTAACACTTTAATAAATACTTAGTAGTTTAAATTCTTTTTAAATATTTTGTCCTTCTTACCTATTTACTTACTAAGCTTTGATGCGTTTACTCGATTTAAAATAAATAAAAATATAAATTGAAGTCACGATAGCCGAGTGGATGGGTGGTCGGAATTTCGAGGCGAGTGACCCGAGTTCGATCCCCAAGTGGCTGACTCGTACCAATGGGTTTTTTCAAAAAAAAAAAAACCATGTACGATTCATATCGTTGGCATGGACATGGAGACGGCGACGGGCTCACCACCTGTCACCTTGTCCCGAAAATATCTTCAATGGAAGTGGGTAAAAGGTAGAAAGGGACTTAATTGTCTAGACTAGACCTCTGTCTACCCCTGTATTGGGAATTGCGTGAAGATATTTATATTTATTTATAAAATACAAATATTCACAACAAACAATATACACAACAAAACCAAAGATATTTTCAGGACAACGTGGCAGGGAGTGATCCCGACGCCGTTTTATGTCCAAGCCAAAAACCCATTGGTTGAAGCCTGCCATTTGGGGATCGAACTCGTCTCTTGTCTCGAAAATCCGACCACTCAAGCACTCGGCTATCCTGACTTTTGAACGATTTGATCTTTAAAAATATGTAGCAGAGACTTCTAAAATGATTTGTTAACTGTTTCTTTCAATTCATCACATTCATCAGTATACCTGGATTAACTACTGAACATAGGCCGCCATAGATTTTTACCTACATCCATTCATTACCAACATTACGTAGGTTATGACTTAATCTTGTAGAGAAACATAGTATTTGGTTATATGAATAACGTTTCTTTCGCAAAGGTAGTTCTGCAACATCCATTACATTTCTGAGTTTTGTGAGTTCTTTTGAGTTATGTTGTTGAGTATACTTTCAAGTACAAGACGGTGCTACCCCAGTCGAGACGGCCCACGCAGCAACAACTCTATTTGAAATGGAATAACTATATCGAAAAATATTAAAATAAAACAGACTTTACAAACATTTGAATGATTCTTAAAGATGTATATAGCAATAATGTCTTGCTTTGTGAAGGCATTCCGTGAGTGCTCCCTAATGAGCTAACTTTATTTATTAAAAGCCTTTAAAATCTGGGTGAATGTTGCAATTTCATGTTAAGAGCACGGCGCCCCGCTTAGGTGCTCTGGTTTGTATTAAATGATCTTCAGTGCCGCTTTGAGTTTTCATGCTTCTAACAAAAAACTGGCGCGAGCTATTGTTAATGTTTCTTGCGCAACATCTTTTAGGTAATGTTGATGTCTTATTTTGTTCTACACAGGTATGGTTGTCAGTAATTTATGAATTATTTAAATAGATTATACTTTTAAATTTAATTTTTGTTTATTACTTACTTAATTTTTTTTTCATGATTAGGCTCCTTTTATAGCCGAAGGGTTGGGTGATCGAAATTCGAGTCAAGAGACCCGAGTTCGATCCCTAGGTGGCAGACTCGTACCGATGGGTTTTTTCAAAACCTATGTACGATTAATATCGTTGGCTTGGACATAAAAACGGCGACGGGATCACCACCTGTCACGTTGTCCCAAAAAATCAAAAAATCTTCGGTGGAAGATGGGTCGAAGGGATTTAATTGTCTAGACTAAGACCTCTGTCTACCTATGTAATGGCGTGAAGATATATTATTATAATATTTATATGTATAACACCTGAAAATACTTAACTTATACTAGTTTCAGCCCACGACTTCGTCCGCGCATAATCTTAAAATTCTATAGTTATAATCAATCTGTGTGCCAAATTTAATTGATTACCGTTTAGCAATTTTTGCTTCTTTGGGTAACAAATATTCTTACTTTTGAACATACAAAATTTCACATTATTAGTAGAATTGTAATTAAGTAATTCAGACACGATAGCCGAGTGGTTGGATGATCGGAATTCGAGTCAATAGATCGCAGGTGGTAGGCTCGTAACAATGGGTTTTTTCAACTTATGTGCGCTTTATATTATTGGCTTGGACATAAAGACGGCGACAGGCTCACCACCTGTCCCAAGTAAATGTAGTCTGTGAAATGTGGGTTGAAAGGACTTAATTGTCTGAACCTCTGCTTACTCCAGTATTGGTAATGACGTGATCTTATTTTGTCATATTCTAGAATTTTTTGGTATAATTTCGATATTCAATGCGTGATAATAATGTGCTATAATGACATATGCGACCAAACTCCGGTAAAAGACACAGGCGTAGCAAACGGAAGTGAAGTTTGTGCTGACTGTAAAATGCGGAGGCCCATTTTCTTCATGTTTTTCCAGCCACGTCATTCCGCTCAAGATTTTGATGACTACCATCCCTTAATCCGATTATAACTTTAACACCAGCCATAACAAAAAAAATTGAAATTACAAACTACTGGAATACCCACGGTAAATGTGAGCACAATATTTTCTAAGAAAACTTATTGAAAATGAGAATAAGTTTCAATCTATACATCTCAAGATGAATGAGGTACTATATATTGCACGAGAGGCATAAGTGCATTAGGGCCCGAGTACAATGCCGGGCGGAAAAGAATGGCAAATGGTAGCCCATTATATTTTTATTCCTTTAACCCTCTTTTGTTATTGTTCGATAAAAATCTACGTTTACTTCTTCGCGTGATGAATAATAGAATTGATAAGAACCTGATATACATTTGTAGACCACTGTTACTAAGTTCTAGTGGTTTAGTAGTGTGTATCAGACTCCGTAATTTATATTCCTTGATTAGATTTTAGACAAACCTAACCTTTCTATAGTGCATTTTTATAGGACAAGTGGCAAGTGAACAATCGTTAAAGCTGAAGGAAAGTGATAACCGAACCCCATGCACGCAATACCAGAAATGTGTAAGGCAGAGAAAGGGAACAGAAAAGGGGGAAAGGAGGGGTAATACGGACACGGGCCTTCGGTTACCTCAATCACTAAACGAAACGCAATATCACAAGAAGCAAACAATTCATTATTGGTTTTCTGGCCTTGTCCAGATATATTTTATTCAGAGTGTTGCATAAGACCGTATGTGGCAATATTTATGTAGTCAATGTTCAGCAGAGGACTTCTGATATTCTGATATGATGATGATGAATGTAAATCTGCATCAGATTATACTATTGAAATAAACGTATGTTAATAAATTAGATAACGTTTACTAGTCAAAACCTATGTCGGAGGGGTGCTGTCTCACGTTCAGCGCAAAAATCGGTTACGCCAGTCTCCTGCGAGCACACGAACGACGCTCGCAATAGTCATAGATCCAAAGTCGTTGTGGCCGAAATCGGTCGAAATATATGTATGTATATATGTTTATATGTTCAAAACAGTTAAGTGCTACAACTTCATAGTAATTTCGGTAATAATAAATCATACCTTTGGTTCATAGAATCCATAAGCTACCGTTGAATGGTTCAGTAATCCATTAATGCATTCCTGTTTAAAACCTCAGCCAAAATCAATACTAGTACTAATTCATAACACCTATTTCAAAGTCAGAATGTGTTGTTACATATCCTGTTTCAACATTTTCCTGGAACAATTTAGCTTTTACATAGTTCACGTACGAAAACTACCGCCAAGCATTAGCACTGCGTTCCGTGCTGGATGCAAACTTTGTGGAACAATGAGCACTGTGGCCACTGGCCCAGTTAGCAGATTCATTGTGGGTCACGGGAGACAGGATCACCATGCTTGCTAAAACCAGAGGATATTTTAATGTTACAGTTAAAAATGTGTTTAAAGATAAAAGAAAGAGGTATGTAAGGATCTGGACAATTGGCAATCTGTTTTCATTGGCGACCCCGTCAGGGACCATGTGTGAATTTTTGTGTTATTATTTTTATTATAAAAACTAGCTATTAATCCTAGTAGTATTCGGATAACAAACTTGAAACATTAATTTAATCATGATTTTCGATTTGCAGTCATAGTTTAAGACATAATTTTATTATGATAGATGGATATGGTAGAAAACGCAGTCAAAACTTATAAATAAATATTTTTTAAATTTTTTAATCTACTTGTTTGTTAGACCTAGCTAAAACTATACTTTTCCGAGTGTCAATACAACTGTCATGGCGTGTCGAACGATATCCCTTATACTGTTCAGTGTTGCTTGTAGTGAAAAATTTAAATAAAATTGCAGTGTAATGTCAGGAACCGCCTAATTGCAGACTATTTATTGTGGCGAAGTTCAATTGTCTTTGTTAAGAACTGTATTGTATTTATTTTTTAAGAACTTTTTGTATTTATTTTTAAGAATTTTTTAAGAACTGTATTGTATTAATTAATTTATATTGTTAAGAACTGTAACACTTTTTGTGTATAGTGATTTGATACAAGAATTAAACGAGATTTAAATTATCAAGAAGTATTTTTTTTTTCACCGAATATCATTTATATCTAAGATACGGTCTTTATCTAATAATTTGAAAGTAACGTGCTGCTGTTATTCTGTAGTGTCATAATTTATTGCTCATATTAATATTACATACATACAAAATATATTTATTCATACAATTTGTTATAACGATAATTCGTTAATGGTTCGCGAATCTCATAGATTGATTGCCTACTTAATAAATTATAAATATCCAGTAACTAGCAGTTAGACAAATTCTAATTTGGTAAATGTTTAATATATATCAGGTATCGATAAGCATAATCAATTAATAAACACGAGAAACTAAAACAAAAAACATAGTGTCCCACAATTAGTTGCGATAGCCAAGTTGTTGTGTGATCGGTTTGAGTCAAGAGACTCGAGTTCGATCCCCAATGGTAGATTTCATAACCAATATACGATTTGTATCGTTGGCTTGAACATAAAGATGGCGACAGGCTCACCACCTGTCAAGTTTTCCCAAAAATGCCTTCGGTGGAAGGTGGATGGAAAAGACTTAATTGTGTAATTGTGACGATGGAAATAATCATGAAAAATAAATACATACATAGCGACACACACACACATTTAAACATCGTTAGAGTTGTTTGTAGAATTTCCCATTTTCCTTTTAGAACAATGACCACACTCATAACTCAGTCAACATGCAGTTTACATTATGCGGAACATTTACAACCAACGACTTTTGTACAATTTAATACGGTAGCGTAATAAAAGACGTGTGAGGTCAATTTACAGTATACATTTAGTTAAACAAAACACAGGCGTCAGTACATTCATGCAGCATGCACCAACTATGACCCACTTTAGGGTAGCGTTCATGCGAGAGTATTCCAAACAATGCAATCCCATTAACGTACGCGGTTTGTCTTTATCATGGCCTTGTGTTAGTTGGACAAATTTAAGTGCAAATGTATGTATATTGTAGTGGAAGGAAATTATATAAAAAAGTAGTTTTATTTTTAAATTTTTGAGGAAAATGTAACAGGCAGCACAAAATTGAAATATCTCTAAATAACTGGCAAGATACAATGTCAAATAGTTGCAAGATAAATAAAAAAAAAAAAAAGTTGAAATATTACATTCAGCCTGCAGCCCGCCAAGCACGTCCACAATAGATTGGCGCGTCAATACGACACAGCAACGTTGCTGGCTAATGCATTGGTCACGTATGCGCGACGATATCGCGTAGCCATTGCGAATAACTGCTCAACTTACCGCCTGTCGTATTTATAAAACAGGAGTCGTGCAGTCGCTATTTGAATGTTTGCATAGGATAGAAAAATATCAGATGTAAGAAAAGTACATGTAGGTAATATAAGGCAAATTTTCAATAAGGGAAAAGTCTTGAGGTCTTGAAATTATTATCGACAGAAGGCGGGCTACCTAACACTAAGCAGTGCCGTAACGGACTACAGCGTCAAATGTACGGCGATTATATACAGAGGACTTTTACAGGCCGTTATGCATTACATGAGATGATAACAATTGACTAGAATCACCAGTGCCTTGAAAACGAACACTAAAATAAAATACATTAAACTCGGAACAGATAGAGAAAATCGAACTTGAACAGATTTTTGGAAACCGCTTTATAAAAGACTTAAAATTTATTACAAATTTCCTTTCAATTTCAATGAATTGTTAAAGTCTAAACGCAAATATATAAGTTTTAAAGAAGTTTCAGTAGACGTGATATTAGTAACAGCTAGTGAATGGAAATACCAATAATGTTGCGTGAGTTAAGCCATCAGTTCGACGTTTGACACGCGATACAGAAGGTTTTTGATAACTTTTCCTTTTAGCCTTAAACATGTTGAAATTAGCTATTTAGCTTGTCATCGTAAGCTATGAATGTAAAACGAAAACCTAGTTTCGAACAAAAATACTTAAAGCTTAATAGCTCAGAATAGTTTAGATTTAAAAAAAAAACACTCAAAAGTCACGATAGACGAGTGGTTGGGCGATCGGGATTCGAGTCAAAACTACGATTCGTCTGGTAAGTGCAGGTAACCGGAGGCCCACACACCCCCCTCCCCCAATTCTGGGGGGAGGGGCATCTAAGGCCGGCAACGCATCTGCTATGCTTCTAGTATTGCAGGTGTCCATGGGCGGCGGTAATCACATACCATCACGTGAGCCACCAGCTCGTTTGCCTCCCTTTTCTATAAAAAAAGGTGGTGAATCTATCATCGTCTATCTATCTATCTATCCATCTAATCTGTTGTAGGATTCAAACCTTCAACCATTAGCTTTGAAGGTACGGTCATTACCAACTCAGGTCTCGGGTCGTCATATCTATTTTATGTTTTTTCTATAGGAAAAGGGAGGCAAACGTGCAGGTGGCTCACGTGATGGTAAGTGATTAACGCCGCCCATGAACACCCGCAATACCAGAGGCTTAGCAGATGCGTTGCCTCCCTTAGAGTGCCCCCTCCCGCATAATTGGGAGAGGAGGGTGTGTGGGCCACCAGTTACCTGCACTCACCAGACGAAACGCAGAAGTTTGTTAGACTTCTACTTTACGCCGGTATTCTGTGAGGTCGTGGTACTTCCCCGGTCGAGACGGCCCATTCATGCAACAACAAAAGTTGATGCGTGGCTCTACCACTGTTAACAATATATAATATAATATAAAGTAAATAAATATAAATATACGCTTTTTAATAAACTTCAATACAAAGTAATATAAAACATTTATTAAATTGCTGCACTTTAGCTGTCATATTAACTGACGTTATATCATCGATATGATATTCGAGAATATTAAAATCGCATTCAAATCTTTTACCAAAAATTGAAAATTGCAAATGCTGAAGTTTAAAATTAAACAGACATAATTCATCATAATATAACAGCGTAGTACCTCGTAGCATCCCGGGAGAGTTTTGTCATAATCGCCACGCTCGGCAAAGCGATTGGCGATCTCAGTACCAGACACCACACACCGCAGAGACGCTGCTGTCCGTCACCGCTCAGCACAATTTCGGTCTGGTATATTTCGACAGGGTAAGAAAAGGGCGGTATATTGTTATGCCGAAACCACGACGAAAGTTTGTTCGCTTGAAAATTATCTGAACAAAAGTCTATAAGAAATCAGAATGCTTTATTATGTTAAGGTGTTATCTGACTAGAAGAATCAACTTTAAAACTTGAAAGTTTCAACTCGCGACGTTGGTGGTGCGCAGTGAACTTTTCTTTGTGACATTTGTGAAACTTCTCCGTCGCGTTTCATACCGGGAACTGGTTGAAACGTGTTGATTACGCCTTTTGAGGTGCAGACGAGACATTTCAGCGACATACCTGAAAAGAAAGAGATTCTTTTTAACAAATTGTGTTTAACATAGCAAAACAAAATAACTAAAGACATACATATAGATAGGGACAACATCTCATACATTGCTCTGATCTCAAAGTAAGCATCTAAAGCACGTGTATTATTTTATAGTGAACAACGAAACCACTACACTAAAAACACAAGCAAAAATTATCGTCTTAACAATTATTCCATGTTTTATATATTAATATTTAATAACAACTTTTTATGAGATGTATTGCAGTCAAATAAAAAACACAAGATGATAATATAGTTTAGAATTTTGTAGAAATCGCATGGATAGTCCAATAATCCAATAGAAATCCAAGGAGTAAAACACCCGAATAAAAGTATGCAAATACGATGCTTTTAAAATAGTTGAACGCTGTAGAGGTAGTGAAGAAATAAATTAACGTTCACGACCGGAATCTTATAGAGGATTTGTAGGCGTATATGGTCTTAGTGTCCTGATTACATCGCTAGATGGTATCGGAGTCAGTAACATAGTGCAGGCACGAGGAACAAATGCAATGTTGGAACGCGAAATTATCTGCAATGCTAAAGCAATAAACCAAAGAGATTTCTGAAGATAAAGCTGATTAGAAAGTTTTTATTAAAATAAATATCTTCACGCGATTCTGAATACAGCGGTAGACAGAGGTCCTTTTGACGCACATTCCACCAAAGATATTTTTGGGACAACATGACAGGTGTTGGGCCCGTCGCCGTCTTTATGTCCAAGCCAACGACTAAAATCATAGTTTTTGAAAAAACGCGAACCTGGCGCCTGGGGATCGACCTCGGGTTTCTTGACTCGATTTCCTATCACCCAACCTCTCGGCTATCGTGACTTCTGACAAGCTTAGATAAAGATATTATATTCGAAAATATAGAGGCATAAACTTAGTTATTTTTATAATTAAACTAAGTTTGTGGCTGTGGTTTTCCACGCCATATGCTGAGTGCGTGTCATTTTCGTGTCATAATGCAGCATCGTATTTGTTTAGTTTTAAGTAATAGCTTTGTTTGTAATTCAATATATTGTTTTATGTAAGGAAATAATTATTTTTATTTTCATACACAAAATAAGTTATAGACCGTATGCCATCATTTGTATTATACCTAGAACATATCTCTTCAAAAGCGTATGGTTCCGAGGACAATGAATAATAATGAAAACTTTAATAAATTCCAGGCCAAATTCTGAATAGGCAATGGAATTAAATTTTCATGATAGATTTTAAATTGATCTCAACACACGCATCAAGTCGTTTCATATAATTTTAAAGTATAAGAAGGGACGGATATTTCGCGACGTCTAGTCCGCCCCCGGGGCATCCCAAGACTACACTCCTAGTTATTAAATGCCACCTGAATAATTCATAACATGAGGGTAGATCGAAATAACTTGGCAAATTTTAGTGTGACGCATTCCGACAATCTGTAAACTCTATTTCGGGATCAAAAAGTCGTATTCAGTACGCCTGGGGTTGAAGACATTTCTTTACATCTCTATGTTCAGCAATAGTAGAGTTGAAAATAAAAGAAGTTAAATGCTAAAGAGAATCCTAACGATGTACGCAATTGAAATTTCAGTACTGCAATACAGCTGCCGTTTTAATCAGAAATTTTACAAGAATTACAAAAGTGTCACCTATTTTTTTGTTACACATTACAAAGTTGTCAAAAATTTCAATAAATAAAATAGTTTTAATAAATTCATACAAATTGCAGTAACCAAAGGTGATCTGTGTTTTAAGAGATTCAAGATCGCTCATCATGTATTAAATATTTTCAAAATATTAATGACTATTTTCAAAACTTATGTAGGATTTCTAACATCTCGTTAGACAAAATGGCGCCAGGCTAGACTGATTTGCACGATAAGCTCTAGTGATACGTCGGTTGAAACGACTCAATTGCCTAGGGTTCGGGCCATCCCAGTAATGTGAAAACGGTCAAGTATTACTTTGTCTTAATTTATTAATCGTAACCACCTCTTATAAAGAATCCAACGAGAGTAAACTTTTCCACTTGCACAATGCATTTACACGTATCTAAAATATATCATTAAAAAAGGCGACGGGCTCACCACCTGTCGAGTTATTCTGAAAAATATCTTCGGTGGAAGGTGGGTCGAAGAGAATTAATTGTCGAGACTAGACCTCCGTCTGCCCCTGTATTGGGAATGGCGTGAAGATATTTATTTTATTTCTTAAAAACATAATTGATAAAAATCTGCCTTGAATTCCTAAAACGGAATTGCTGAGTCATCTCAAGGGTTGACGTAAATGTAGTCTCGGAGTAAATCAATACAAATATCGTAGACCGCTATTTAAAAATCTGTCAAATAAAATAAAACTTAGTACTGAAAAACTGTTTACTTTTATAAAAGCGCCGTTGAATAATAATGCTTGAAGGGAACAATTAAAGCTAAGCAAAGCAACAGGTAAGTCACTATAATGTACAAGTGAAATATTAAGAAACTCGGCCCGTTCGGTAACTTTAAGTAAGCACGATGTTTTAGCGACACAATTTTCGTTTCAATAATATTTTATACATATTTTGTGCTATCTTAAGAATATGATAAACAAACTCGATTTTTTCAATAAAAATAAATAAACAAATATCTTACTCTCCTTTCTCTCAATTAAAGAAGGGTCTTATAGTTAAGATAGTTCCAAAGTCTTCTAATAAAGAAAGAGTAATAACTTAGTCCTCATAGCTCAAGGGTGAGAAATCCTATTCCTTATATCGTGTCTCCAGATCGTGTTTACCTCAGTACCGCCTTATTCAGATGCCAATAGTAGCTACCGTTAAGGAATCGAAAACGGTAGAGCGTTTTTGACAAGCTAGGTAAAAAATCAAGCTTAAAAGAGAATTCTGTGTTACGTAGAGACTGTTTAAGATTCAAAGAAGTAAGAATTCAATGGAGAAGCGTTGGTTAAATTTTACATTAGTTGGACCGTTGTTAAGCAAACTGTATAAAGCCATGCTGTATTATTCAGGTGACAATCATTAGGGTAGTATGTCGAAGAACTGTATTACATTTGCCTACAAGCAATAATGAATCTAGAAAAAAACAATTAAATACTGAAAAATAAATGTTTTAAAAGTCCCAGCCATAAAATTCGCTGTTCCACTAGAAGTGACACGAAGAACCCAAGAGTAATTAAGCTTAAACGCCATAATTCAAATAAAGTTAGAAAAGATTCCGGCCAAAGAATTAAAGACAAAGGCTTTTTCGGCCGGTTTACATAATAAAACAATGAGACGGGAAGCAGAGGAGGAGGTTGATCTTCCTCCCGTCCGAAACACTTTCGCGATAATACGTTATTTGACGTGAATTATATGAATTATTCCCCTTAAAACGACTCTTACCGCGAAATTTTAATAATGTATTTAAACATCCTTTCAAAATGTAAATTTTTAATTAGGACAGCGCTGCGGTGGCATCCCCTGGCGAGTCGGTGAAACGCGACCGGGTAATATTTACAGAAAATTTCTTGATTTTTTTTTATTGTTTGTATAGATAGTGTTACATTGTACTCTAGAATGTTAACCATCATTACTAGTGGAATATTTAAGATTTAAGTAGAGTTTGTTAATTTATTTAACGATGTAACCTAAAAAAAAATTATTCTATGTAGTATAACAAATTAAGGAGGGGTTTCTAGATGCGCTACTAAATATATTAGAATTAATTATTAATTTTATGCGTCAATAGCCTAATGGTTTAGGTTTGTTTAGACTGCGAAACAGAATGTCGCAGGTTCGGGTCCATCATTTCACTATTGTCGTAAACTAACTCCAGACACAAGTACAAGTATTACAGCTTAGTTAAAGCAGATAACAGGAATAACAGTAATGTTATTTGGCTTTGCTAGAATAATTAGTTAAAAAAATCGGTTTCTGTAGCAGAGAACGAAAAGGAAAATTTAAATAATACTATTAATGTTTTTTTAGCCATCTCTATTTAATTATCAATGATCAGTGTTGGTGATCAATGACAAACTATTACAATATCTATATGTTTGACAACCCGACTCCTTAGTTGGTAATGACATCGTAGTAGAGTAATGAGCGGTTCGAATCGTGTATCAGTAGTTCGAAGTAGAGTAATGAGTGGTTAGAGACAAACATTTGTGTGATGAATATGAATTACGAATGTTTATGTAAATATTGATCTATATCAGTACATAGTATCGTTAGTTTGGACACTAAGACCGGCAAACTGCAACCGGCTCACCACCGACCAGTTGTCCCAAATAAGCTCCGTTGAAATTTGGGTCGAAGCGACCAAATTATCCAGACCTTTGACTACTCAAGCATTGGAAAATGCGAGATATCGTCTCAGAAGACTATATAAGTATGTCACTTTTATATTGAAAATTAATGTAGTTCACGCCTGAAGCTTGACGTAACAAAAGTAAGTATTTTGAAGCTAATATTCTCTTAAAGAGAAATCAGTCAGTCCGATATAAATTGAAAATTTTTCCAAGTTTATAAATTTATCCATTAGCTCAGCTAAATTTATTCTTTGATAAATTATGTAAGTACATTCATTTACAAATCACAAGTGAAATATATCTGATGTACAATGTTTTAAACTCAATTTAAATTCAAATCATTTCACCCACTTCCTAAAATTAAATAAGACCCAATTTAAGTAGCTTTTACGAAATTAAGTAATTTAGAAAATGGTTGCCTTGTTAAATGAGACCAATTACAGAATTATCAACCAAGCGTTGCCAACCTAATCTCCTGTGAGAACTACCAAAATTACCGAAAGAGCCTGTATAGGAAACAAGTTGAATAGGCGGAACAAACAATTGCATAAATTATACTACTCCATTACAAATGTAAGTTTAGATCTGTAATCATTTCGTTTATGTTATTAAGTTATTAAAGTTATACTTGTTTGTAGCAGTTCAAAAGACACGGCAAGTGAGAGTAAACTACTTCGTAAATAATAAAAAATATTGTGATCTAATAGCCATAACACACTCCAAATTAGCTGATAAATTAAAAAGATAGCATAATATCTTCCATAGACTTAGTTTCAAATATAAAAAAATATCTCCAAGCCATTCCCAATACAGGGGTAGAGATTTAGACAATTAAGTCCTTTCGACTCATCTTCCACCGAGGACATTTTTGGCACAACGTCACATGTGGTGAGCCAGTGGTCGTCTTTATTTCCCAGTCAATGATAAATGATACATAAGTTTTAGAAAAAACTCATTCGTACGAGCCTTGAGGATCGAAGTGAATTCCTATCACCTAACCACTTGGCTTTCGTGGCTATTAATATAGTAAAATATAACATTAATGTTCATTTAAATGAAATTCATTTGAAAATATAACATAATATTGAATTTCCAAGACACCTCGTCAATTTATCATCTCGTCTCGTTGTCCTTAGAGACGATTTATGAATATACTTTTAAAAAGCTCTTAGGCTTTGAGGTCAAATTTAAAACCTATCTGACGGGTACTAAGTACTTTTGTCGTTTATCTACCTGCCAAGTATGACAATTGCGTAAAATTATATAAACTGTTCAAACAGGAGGCTGTTAACGAAATCAAAATTAACAGTATTATGAAAGGAAAGTTCGCCAAGATTAAAGACAATAAATTTGAAGAACCTAATGACGAAAATGTGTCAACAAACAAAGGTCCTTTCAAAGCAAACAACTTTTAAAAGCAAATTGAAAGACTGTCGATATCCCTTTGTCTCAGCAAAGCTGCAGAAAATCGATTACCCATCATTTAATAATATTTCTATAAAGAAAATTACCCTTTCCTCATTCAGGGCAACGTTTTAAGTCCTTTGTTCTTTAAAAGGGACAACATTGGGACTAAAGTTTTCGTAATTAAATTTTTATATCCCCTTTTCGGTCTGTCGTTTACTTAATGGGGAGAAAAATTATTTCCCAGATTTTTTAAAAGAAAGTCTAGTTAATTACACATAGTTCAGTGCCTAAGTAAATGTAATTGATCCATTAAGAGTTAATTATTTAGGAAAATGGATTTTCGATTCTCTTATCACTTCAGTTAAGCTGTAAATCAAACGAAGTTAATGTAAATGCAATTGATGCGGACGTTATTAGACAATTTGGATCAGAAATGTATGCAAATGAGGAGTTTATGGAATTATAAAAGTGACAACACTTTCACTTTTTTGTTTAGACGCCTTTTCGTGTTCCTCCGTGAACTCAACGTCAATATTATTTTTGAAGTGCTTATCTTTATGGCTTCTAACAGCGTGTTTGGAACAAGTAAAGAGCGAGGAATGTAGCTTTTAACACAGGGCTCTTAGCATGTCAAGGTGTCACCTTTACGTCGAAATTGTTCTACAGAGCTACTTTGGTAGGATCGACTTCCAGTTCAAGATATTTTACATCTTTATATATATATACATATATATATATATATATATATATATATATATATATATATATATATATATATGTATGTATATATATATATATATATATATATATATATATATATATGTATATATATATATATATATATACATATATATATATATATATATACATATATATATATATATATATATATATATATATATATATATATATATATATATATATATATATATATATATATATATATATATATATATATATATATACATATATATATATATATATATATATATATATATATATATATATATATATATTTATATATATATAACTTCTAGTAGTTTTTAGTTTGAGAAATACAGATTGACAGTACGGGTGTTGAAAAAATCAGGTTTGTTAGCATAAAAATAATACAAGTTATAGGTTCATAAAATATCATTACAACTTAACCACACAATCCGAAACATAATACCAAAACAATGTGTATGTTTGTAAATCAATGTGCATGTTTGTGTTGTTTGTAAATAATAATTATTTTTTGTAAATAGAGTTTCAGTTAATGAGATTTTTTGATAATATATACTCTAACAGCTAGTAATATCTTAATAATAAAAAATATATAAAAATTAGTAATATCTTAATATATTAAATCCCTGTATCACGATGGACGACGATTTTTACCCTAATATTCGAGATAACCTATTTAAATTAGTAATACTCATATGTTTGGGAAAACCTCATTGGTACAAGTTTGGTAATACGAACTCCGATCCTTCCACTCGGCTATCGTGCCTAAAAAGAAAACATTACTAAAATTTCTCCTATTTTTATGTGGGTATTGTTATCTCCAACGTATAGCATACAGTGACTAATATGAGGATGTAACTAAATCTGGAATAAATGTATTATTTGAACACTTCCCTACCGCGCCCCGCAGGCAACTTTCTTAAATATTGCAGATTTATGTTAAACGCTCGCTTGGACTCCAGTCTCTTTATTGCGGGGTAAAAAGTAAATTTGAATTAACTCTTGATGTAACTCCGGCTTACTTTCACCCTTCTTGAGAAAATTATTGTTCTTTTAATAGCTAACCTGAACAATAAAAATTAAAGTTGCAAGGATTTATGCCCTCTTAGATAATTAATAGGTTTCTTAGCACTGCAGCAACGTTGTTGAGGATTTAAAACGCGATTTCATGATAAATTAAAGCAAACTATACTACTATTATGTAATTTTAATTATTATTTTTGTTTATTTTTTACACAGCGTCCTATAAAAACTGCAGGTCAAACATACTAAAAAAATCAAAAGGCAATTACTATTAACATTAGATTCCTTCTACCGGAGCTTTTCAATTTTGCAAAAGATAAGTATCTGAAAGTGTTAATCCAGGTTATAAACTCTGTTCCAAATTTTATTCTAAATCCGTTCAGCCGTTTTGTATTGATTAAATTACAAACATACAAATATCGAAATATAAAAACATTTACTATATATAATATAAAGTAATAGCCTAGTGGTTGGGTGATTGGAGTCGAGAGACACGCGTTCGATTCCCAGGTGGCATGCTTCTGGCATATGTCGCCAACGACCCAAAGATAAGTAACAATTGATGCGTGTTGGACACAGTGGCTCGGAGGTAAGAGCGCTGCCACGGTATAAGAGGTCACGGAATGGAATAACGCCAGTATCAGTTATTTTTTGTAATATTTTTTTTAAAATTTTAAGTAATTTAATAATATAGAGACATTATGAATCGTATTTATCCTTTAAAACATATTCGAACAGGAACAGGAACCAAAACTACGGACTACGGACATATTGTATAACTTCGTGGTATAAATTTCTATGGCTTTACAATCAGAAAAACTAAGCACAAATTTTAATAAAGCCAAAATATTTATTAGGTTAACATATTACAGACGATATTTGTCAAGAAAATGATAATCTAAAAATATTTAAAATTCTATCTGGTCTATCTGGTCTGCAAATAAATAATTTAAACAAAATTATTCCATTCACTAGTATTGTCATATCCTACATATATAAATTTTAAACATGGTACGTAATACAAAAAATAAAAAAACTACGTCTTTTGTTGTACAGTCTGGAACATAAAAAGCACATTCTCCCCGTATTAGTGTTATTGTAACTTGTAAGTAGTAAAATAACAAGGAGAAAACTTCAAAAGGGACAACTACGTATGAAGTATTAAAATGCACACGCCACCGTAAACAGAGTCAACGACCGCTACGAGACATTACCTATTGAAAAGGCCGAAAAAAAAAAAGTTTCCGATGAAAAGGCGACTCCACGGAAGTCGGAATAGAACTCATCGGCATGTACCTAGAAACTGGGGAATATTAATATTGAAATGAGATGTCGGAGGTATTATGTTGCAGACGTTTATTTTATCGTATGCGATATTTTTTATCTCATTTTCTGTGCGTTTATTTTTAACAGATTACGTAGAGGAAGCTGTAAATATCAAGTCGTAATTTTTTAATAATTTGTTTTGCAAATTTACGAGATATTATTAAAAAATATATTTTTTATTAAAAATTAATAAACATACATAAGTTTGAAAAAGTTTTGCCGCACTACTTCTTGTCTCTGTTAATATTTACCACGATACCCATCCTCCTAATTCCACGCAGATAAGCGATCTTACTACCCACAGGAGCAGGTGTTTCACGGGTTGCAGATCATTTAGTAGTAGTATTGATTACGCGACGTAATACATTGCGTAAATAAAAATAAAATATCTTTCGTCATTTCCAATACATAGGTAGATAGAGGTCTAGACAATTAAGTCCCTTTGACCCACCTTCCACCGGATATATTTTCAGGGCCACCATGTGGTGAGCCCGTCGCCGTCTTTATGTCCAATCCAACAGTATAAATCGTATATAAATTTCTGTAAAAATGATACGAGCCTTAGAAATCGAACTCGAGTCTCTTGACTCGAATTCCTATGATCTAACCACTCGGCTATCGTGACTTAAATAATTTCATTATAGTTGTTAATAGATAATAATTGTTAACGGAAACCCAAACTTGTAATTCTTTAGGAATTAAATTTTAAAGAGAGAAAAAAGAATGATTGGAATTCTTTTGGAATATAGTGTGATTCGAGAATAGCACCCGTTAAGCTTACTCCCCACTTGTTAGGGATTAAGGTATCCTTTTGTGGAAAATATTGCAGAATGTGCGTTTAATCTGGACCGGGAGAGGCCCATGCCACGGTTCCTTTTTTTGTTAGTAGAAATTTTTATTTTTATTCGAGATAATCTCGGAGCAATTTTGCCGGCGATTGCTAGGCACCTCTTGTACTTAACGGCGTTACGTTCTGCAATTTGTACGTTTATACAGACCTTAGCAAGAAGATAAATTGAGGCAGCGAACGGTTGGACGAATTCAACGGAATTACTTCTCAATCTTAGATGTCAATAGAGTTCAGTGAAGCAAAGACAAAGAGTTATACCTATCTATTGATGAATATTCAGATTCAAATAAGAAATCTAAACGTGTTTGTTTTAATACAAAATGTCAAACCAAAATTGCAGCTAAAAAGTCCACTCGCCATATTTGCGAGCGTCTTGTGCGGGAATGGAGGACAAAGTTAGGTCGTAAGTGTGTAAGTAAAATAAATAAACATCTTCACGCATAGTTCCTGACGAGGTAGCCAAAGGTTCTGTTCGATCGCCAAATGTCATGATACTTACCGACCTCATTCGCATCTCTCAAATCACCATTTCTTCATAAACGTATGGTTATACGGTACTCTTGACCCCACACTTCTTTGTGCAATTTGCTCACATGATCATCTAAGTTAGTCTCTGCCTATCTCAATCTCTTTTATCGTAACTTTCGCGTAAAGAAAGAAAAGGCGGATTTAGTGCTAAAAAAAACTAGCACCTAAGTCAGTGGTAATAAAATGATTCCGAATAATATAATGAAGTCGCAAATTCGGCACGTGCGTCGTAAAATATAGAAAACAATGTTATAAAACCGATTTTCCATTTATGTAATAAATTAATCCGTAGGATTCTATTGACGTAATTTGGAACATGAAACGCGTGTAAGAACTTTGCTGAGATCTTTACGCGTTCGGATGGAACTGAACGTACTTAGAGCTGATTCAACTTTTATTGTCTTTTGATTTGTTTTTGACGTTTTATGACGAATATAAAATATTTATACGCGAAAACGTCTGTATTGTTCTTGATTTGCCTACTTAGGCATATACGTTTATTACTTTACGACTCGACTCCTATTTCTAAGAATTTGGCATTCTCCCAATAGGATGATTGAAGAATGTGTTCATCCATTCGTAATAATTAAATTACATTCACAACTACTGTTTTCACTTGAATTCTTTGCTTCGGAAAGCAATATGTTACCTACATTTTAAATACAACGTATCGGTTAAATTAAACGTGGAGTATTTTGATAATACATTTAGCAGTCACTCAAACTTTACATTTATGGGTTGTCTTGTGGTATGGGAATCGCAAACAACAGACCCGAGAAAATGTAGAAGAAGTGTTTTTTCTACATTGACCCTACCGGGAATCGAACCCAGGACCTCGAGATGGCGACAACTTGAAAACCGAAAAGAGATTACGCCATTCTTCCACGGAGGTCGTCAAAAAATGCATTTACGTTAAGATAGCTAAACCACGTGCGATGCCTAGTATTGCGGTCGCCAGTTAGTTTATCAAGGAAGGCGATTTTTAATTTTATAATCATGTTCATATATTATATTAATTATATTAGTGATTTCCCTGCCAACGTTGCTCTGATTCTTGTAAAAGGCGTCTCTATTATTGGAGTAGGAAAAACTTCAATCAAAGAAATGATGGAATACCACATTGCCCGTAATTACACAGATTCTATAAATTTCAAACCGAAACACAACATCTCTAACAGCAAGTCTAACATGACTCCAAGTCTAGGGGCTGCAAACCTACCACCATCTTAATATATCTTCAATCGTAACATCAAACGCAGGCTATTCATAAATAAAAAAAAATTACACGTCTTCAAAAATGTTTACGTAATTTTCATACGTTAGTAAGGTAAGAGAGACACAATTATACAAAATTTCATCATCACAAATCAGATATATCTCGAAACATTATGGTGCAGTCGAATAACAGTTAAGATAAGGCGTATTAATTCGTGTAATTTATTTCGAATACCTCCATATCTCATCGGAGCATTCTACTTAATCACCGCTGAACGTCGGGATATGTCGGATGATATTGCGGTTGGCGTAACTGAGACATTACGGTCCCGATGTAGAAAAATAAGTTATTACTGCTGACACAGCAAATAGCGTCTCGATTCCCGAAAACAAATGCGTCTACTGTTGTTATGTATTAATTATGTTATAATATCTATAAATAAGAAGTCACGATAGCCGAGTGGTTGGGTGGTCGGAATTTCGAGTCAAGAGACCCGAATTCGATACCCAGGTGGCAGGCTCGTACCAATGGGCTATCATCTACAGAGTCAATTGGTCTGTCGCTGTCTTAGTATTCAAGCCAACGTTACATTAACCGCAATATTCGAAAAACTATTTCCATTCGATTCAATCATCCAATCAATCAACTGTCGTTATATATTATTTCCAACCTGTTTAAAATAATAAATAATTAATAAACTTAGACTGTCAATTTACTTCAATAAATAAAAAATATTACACCATAATGTGGAAAAAGTTAATAAAGAAATTCTCATATATGTCGTAAATACTCTTAACACACATACGAAGAGATCCAAATAAAATTTATTTCACTTTGCAGTACGACACCGTCTATAACGTAATAAGTAGGAGAAATAAATTCAAGAAGTCGCACAAAAGTCGTTTATAAAAAGATATGTAAATCCGTGTATAAGCTATGTATATAAGGCGGAGGGCACACGGGCGCGTCATACAGAGCGAGCTATAGATTCACCTCTATTGACGCAGCGCCTTCGAGCGTGCCTCTTGCCGAGATAAGAACTCCTAGGGTTGACATTCGAATTTATTAATTGTAATACGCTTACTCACATACATTTTTTAGGTATATATGCCTTGCCCTGATAGATGGGCAAAAATTTTCAAGCATTGGGTTCCAGAAAGTGGACAATATCGCCGAAGAAGGCGAGAAAACGACGGCGCATCCTGTTGATGTTTGGTTCGAAAACGCTAAGGATCGAGTTGGAAGCATATGGCGGAGACCTTTGCCCTACAGCGGAATAGTACAGGTAAAAAATTACATACATGCCTTGTGGTATTAAGGTGAGAGTTAACCATCGCCCTTCTTGAAATCGTAAAAAAGAGAGTATAAGGAAAAATAAACTCAGTAAATGACAAAACATATCACGCTCACCTGCAACGAGTAGTAGTGTCAGGTATCTCCTGATGTCTTGCAAACGCCCATTTAGCAGTTTGACAAGTCGTCGTTACGGGAGAGGCTTATGTGGTGTTGTAGGCTTTTAGAAACCGTTAATGTAAGTGAGGTTTAAAGTCGAAAGTAAGCATGGTGTATCATTCCATAAATAAATCCATGATATAAATGTATGGAAGAGTATGTTGGTATATCTACCATGTCCCGTGGTCATGTAATATAAAATCCTTGGTGCTGGGCCAAAGCAACAGTTTGTTTCAGTCAGTTATTAGTGAAAAAATGCAGTACAGATGTGAAGAAACGTGAAGAGTCAACTATGACCAAAAACTTCTGTATCATTTATAACATAATAGTGAGAAGATTCAAAGCTGAAACTGGCAACTATTTACAATCTTTTCTTTATTTTGTTACACTTGCAGGTTAGAAATAAAGAAAATTTGAAAAACTTTTGTGACACATTATTAGTTAAATAATTAAGAACGGCTAAACTCACGTTTAACGTAAAACGTGTGTACAGCAGTTTTTAGTTATTTAATGAAAAATAAAGTGTTATGTATTAGTTGACGTCGGTGTCGCATATATTGTATGTATATATTTAATAACGCGTAATAAAATAAGTTCTTAGAAAGCGTACAATGGGCATTGTATGTATATGGATTTGCCAAACGGCTGCAAATTTAAATATAAAATCATGCGCACGTGCCGCTTGGTGAATTGAGTAGCAATATAAATATTCAAATACAGTTTATTCATGGTACATAACGATGTGTGTTTTTTATTTCATTTATAATTAGCAAAAAAAATTATAAAACATCGTACAAGTCTTTTTTTGAAATTTGAAAAAAAAAAAAAATAGTTTATTACTTTTTAATTCGGCTAATTACAAAAGCGTGTTTAGTTCTTTAAACTATTATTTATCATCGTGTAATTATTATATATAGCCTGAGAGTTGTCTGGACAGTACCACATTCCTACACATTTCCGCCATCAAACCGCAGTATTACAATTGCAGGGTTCTGATTTGAAAGGTACAAAGAGCCAGTGTAGCTACATCAAACATGTATTCCATCTAAAAGGCAGTGGTGTTAATGCCTCTGTAACTATTAGATAGAAGGTGTTTAAAGGTCTCCATTATTTCAATATTTAAACAATTTCCAATCGATTGTACATAATTTATGTCGTTTAAGTCACAACCCTGATCAGAAATCCGAGCTGTGCGGGATCCCAAAACGTAGTGCACACTTATTTTGAATGTACTATAGCGCTGAAAGTCACGATAGCCGAGTGGTTGGGTGGTCGGAATTTCGAGTCGAGAGACCCGAGTTCGATCCCCAGGTGGCGGGCTCGTACCAATGGGTTTTTCAAAAACTTATGTACGAATTACATCGTTGGCTTGGACATAAAGGCGGCGACGGGCTCACCACCTGTCACGTTGTCCCGAAAATATCTTCGGTGGAAGGTGGGTCGAAGGGAATTAATTGTCTAGACTAGACCTCTGTCTACCCCTGTATTGGGAATTGCGTGAAGATATTTATATTTATTTATTTATTTATTTACTATAGCGCTGTCAAATCATAGGTTGAAACTAGCGCCTCGTGCTCATACATTTATATGAAATTTTGGACGTCCTACTTTGCGGATAGTGTATTCATTTCCTTAAAGTTATCTCGTGATATTTGAGCCTTTTATATACTTTGTGCATATGATTGTACTCCTGTGAGTATGTCGCAATATAAAATTTAAAAAAGAAGATAAGTTAATTAAAAAGATAAATTACAAATATAAAGGATACCTTGCGGATTGCGATGGCGACCGAGCGAGATGTACATCTACTAAAATTCCGGAATAAATCATGCGGATCGACTGGGAAGCGGTGTCTAACTTACGAGGTATCTGGTATTTAGTAACATTTTGTTTTTTATTTATTTAAAAAGGTTCATCAACAGTTACATTATTGCTTAACAACTGTTTATGTATTAAGTGGTAAAAAGTTTTTCAGCAATACACAAGTTACCACATATAGATGAACACGACATAAAAATTTTGTTGAGCTAATTTAAATAGGTTCTGAAATGAGTACTCTGACAAAATTTACATAAAAGTCAGAAAAGATGTATTTAACAAGTTTATTTTATTTATGGGAAAGGTCTACATACGAATAATCCTGCCGTGTGAAACGTGTGAAATGAACACAGTTAGGTTAGATAAACATTTAGATTGAAAACTTAATACACAGATAACTGATATTTGTAATTAAAATCAAAACGAAACAAACGAACAAAACCGGAATATTTTACAAAATTTCGAATTCAAATACAGATATTAATAAAGCATTTATGGTATGGTTTCGTAGCTTTAGGCTAAAAACGAATTCATGTTTAGTCATTTCCTAGGTACACACCGAACAAAAACAAACCTATACCGAACATGGAAAACCTATCAACTGTGCTTTGAACTATCGAAATATTGGAAGGGAAATCAATCGTAAAAATAAACAGTTCCATGAACTGACGTATCAAAAGTTTACACGTGGGAAAGAGATGAAAAGTTATTTGTATAAATAATAATGTAAATGTATTAAGCTTTCATGAAACAGCATAATATTTATAAAGGATTATTTATTGCATTGGCGAATGTGTCTGCCTGACCGAGGTAGAATGACAGCCTTTTATAACTTGTGAATATAATAGGAGAAAATATTCGTATATCCACCTCGAAAAATACCCGTCTAAAATTAAGCAGACCAGAAAGCGAGAGGGACCACCTAAGGTGAGAGGTGTCAAGTATTAAGATTGCTAATTTGCTTACCAAGAGCGGCAATATGAAATATCTAGAGAGGATTACGACATATCCATAGAAGGGAGTGCATGTCCTGGAACTAACTTTTTGGCCGTATTACAAGTGATAATAATAAACGTTTGAAGGAAATATAGTACGGAGCCCAAAGTTTAAACCAAAATCATTTATTCAATACTTTTTGCAGAGAATATTAAAAAAAGAGTGAAGTAAATATTGGAAGGGTAAGTTATATTCCAATGCGGCGGAACTCGTTTACGTCAGCCGTAAGCTTTGAATGTTACACTCATATGAAAGCGAGTCGACTAAATCTTCAACTTACGACCTAAAAGATGGGAATGAAGCAAAGATTTAGGCTTTCATCTTTCGACTTGACTCGGGATGGCGTTTCATATTGCATATTATGTCGAATGCTTAAAGATTTCATCACCGTATCTATATGAAAGATTTGAAATAAATTGATTTTTACTAGAAAATTAACTGATAACCGTGTATATTGAGACTTAACTATATTCAGCAAATTTCATTTAAAATATTCTTCGTTAATTCATACAAGAACAGGCAATCTTCCATGAATCGAGTGAGTATAGCGTAAAAGAAAACCATTATCTTGTTTAAAATCAATTACAAAGATAGTAGACGTATCAGGATTTTAAAAGCTTATTTATCGAGTGTTTAATTAAACATATAGGACGGAATTGCAATAAATGTGAAAAAAAATATCTTCACGCCATTCCTAATACAGGGGTAGACAGAGATCTCGACAATTAAGTCTTTTTGACCCTCCTTCCATCGAAGACATTTCTTTTTGGACAACGAGACAGGTGGTGAGCCCGTCGCCGTCTTTTTGTCACATTTTGTGATTTTGTTAAATCGCACATAAGTTTTTGTAAAAACCAATTCGTTCGAGCCTTGAAACGAATCGAAATCGGGTCTCGTCTCCAATCTAACAGTTTTTAGAGGTATCACTTCAAAAAAGCTATCACAATTGTTGCGATGTCATACATCCAATGTATTTTTATCAAATAATATAAACAACTGCATACGAAGCAATAAGTCGATACATAATGTGTCCCAATTTGTTGCGAAACAAGTGAAGCCCTCCCAACGGAACAATATCGGGGTTGTGATATTCCACAAGAATTGAGAGTGACGCCCGCTCCCGTAATGAGCGCTAGGACGCTTGTTATAAAGCCTCTTTGTTCGCTTCCGTCTACGTGGCACTCTTTAAATGCCTCTGCCATCACGCTGTTGCTTTGGCAATAACTATTTGTCTGTGTTATACACTGTCCGAAAACAATGCTTAAAAAGAGAACGTTAATTATTGTAAAGCAGATACTTTTGATATTTACAGTTTGCACTTACAAATTGGGAGTACAGAAATTGAAAGAAAAAAAAAACACATTTAATTTTTATCTCCATCAGAAACATAAACGAAAGGAAACAGCGACAATTGATCAGGAAACACCGCAAACAATCTTCAACTACGAGGCCAATATTTTCTTACCAAAAATTATATTTACCGAAGTTCCAAGCACCCGTCACCCCTATTAAATCACCCTATGTAAGACGGAGATGGAGTGGGGGGGGAGGCGTTAGTGGCGCAAATGATTTCCGCCTAGATCTAGCCGGAGATGTGTCGAGTACTCGACCATTGGGAACGAATTTATTTCATCTATATAGGGTTGGGTTTCATTCGCGTTTTATAACCAGGCTGATATACTCATATCGCCGTCTTCATAACAAAAGCAGTAGAGAATATTTATCTTCTTTTTTATAAAAAGGCGCGAAATATTTTTATTGGTTTCCAATACTCATACATCCAGTATACGTAGGATACTATTTTATCCGGCAACTGGCAACAACGATAACATTGATATTTGAAAAAATAAGCTGATTATTTCTATTCCTTTCATTAAGATTATGACATATGCAAAACATAAAAGTAATGTTATAAGACCAAGTCATGATCACGGTTAACAAATATATTATTTACTAAATCCAAACTTTTATTGAAATCTACCAAGTATTTTGTACATAACTTCTGATGAATAAAAGAGAAAATCCCTTAAAAAAACAAATAACAAGCTTTCGACCGTATTCCCAATACTGAATTGGTCTTTAGAGGTTATTTGGGACAAAGTGACAGGTGGTGAGTCTGTAGGTGTGTTTGTATATGAGTCACATACATCCATGCAAACATACATTTAAACCATGACTCCAATACAAACATTCATATTCGTCTCACTAACGTTTGCCTCTTTTTTTTGCCTTCTTTTCTTTCAGGTTTGTATTTTTAGTGTACAAATCAACGACACAAATACAATGAACGAAAATCTCCTTTTTACTACTCCCCTCAATCGAAATCAAGTCTCCCGATGCATATTCCGATCATCCAACTACTCAGCTATCGTGACTACGTGTACAGAAGTTATATTATTACAGTTAGAACCATAAAAAAAATATCTTCACGCAATTCCCTATACAGGGGTAGACAGAGGTCAAGTCTAGACAATTAAGTCCCTTTGACCCACCTTCCACCGAAGATATTTTCGGGACAACGTGACAGATGGTGAGCCCGTCGCCGCCTTTATGTCCAAGCCAACGATGAAATTCGTATATAAGTTTTTGAAAAACTCATTGGTACTGCCACCTGGGGATCGAACTCGGGTATCTCGACTCGAAATTCCGACCACCCAACAACTCGGCTATCGTGACTTATAGAACCATAATAATTAGTTAATTGCTTTTGATGCCGGTATTCCAATACTTAACTAAATTAAAACAGTTTAGTCTACGAAGTGATTTTGTAAGGAAATTATTTTCTGATATTAGGCGACCACTTTGAATTAAATCAGACGTTTAGCTATGAAATTACTATATTTGTAATTTTATTTAGAATTAGTTGGGCTATGAAATAACTATATTTGTAATTATTTTTTTTATCTTGCCGCATTTTTCAATACTGGGGTAGTCAGAGGTGATAATGTATTCGTTTGAAGCCTATTTTCATCAGAGTTTTTTTGGGAAGTGGTAAGCCTAACGTCCTCTCGCAATGGTACAATATACTTACATATATTTACACTTACATAGATAAATATTCATACAAACATGTAAACAACACTTGAATACAAAAATTCAGATTCCTGACATGTTTGCCCCTAAGGGGAATTAAACCAGTAACCCCTGACTTCGAATGAAGGGTCACTAACAACTAGACTATCGAGTCCTTATTCTTGATAGTGATTAGGTAATTCAAGTGTTCTAATCATTTCGGATACGGAAAATAGTAAATGTTTCATAAAATTCTTATAACTTTTCCACCAATAATTAAAAACAACATCGCATTGTTTTATTAATCCCTTGTGTATGTACTGCAGTCATGTTGAATATGCATAGAAAAAGACCTAAATTGTTAGTTCGCGACACAACTGATATTATCTATGATTCCATTCTATTGTAAACATGTAACAATGAAAGGTACTAGATTGTTCAGCAGCGTACTATAGATTACATGTAGATAAAATAGAAAAAAGGAAAGATTTTGTAAATGCCACATTTATAAATTAATTTCAGTTCTCAGAAAAATCCCTTTCCAAGAGTAGTAATTCCAATTGAAGGGAAAGGCAATGAAAGAGGTCTGGATTGTTTATTAGTCTATTATGTATCTAAAATGAACGAAAATTTTACGTTATGATTATACCAAGTCCTACCAGAAATAGTAACACTGTTTTAGAATGTTGACTACTATTACGATTATTATTTATAAAATGGAAATAGACAAAATAAATAAATTACGCTTAATTATTTATTATTAATAAATAGAGCTTTTTAGGGCTATGTGACTTTTTCCCTTCAAATAAGAATAATGTATGTATGACAATAACTAATTCTGCATTACAATAAGTTATTAAATTTTTTTTATTATAACAATAAGTTGTCGCTGCAGTTACAAAATAAATCGCAATATTAGAACACGAAAATTTTAAAAAGCACTTATTTTTTCCACGATTTTCTTCACGTATATGTGAATACCAAATATACATTATAGGGCATAAATTCATATAACATAAATTCTTGCGTTAACAAGTCCAACACTAGTCACAACAAACTGGCCGTTTGTAAATACTAAAAATAGATACCACGAACAAACCGCGGGCTAGTTATTAAAAAAAAAAACATTCGCCCAGTCAATCACAGCGTTAAAGTGACGCGGCGCAAACCCGAGAGCACAATAATTGGCATCCAACGTCCACGCTCCATTTCAGCATGTTCCGTATAACTTTTTTTTTTAAATCCCGATATATGAACATACGCGTTTGAAGTCTCGAACAAAGGACACACTGGCCGGTATCTATAGTATCCATCGGCTTTTATGTAAATGCAACAAAATGGAAATGATTTTGCACTGCATAATTTTTAACTTTACAATTATTGTGAAATGGCCGATTTCACACATAGCAGAATAGTGGAAATTTAACAAAATTTTAATTAAATAGAAAATAATTAATATAATAGATTTTGTGTATTAAATTATTATTTTTCTACACTTTTATTACTTATACTTTGCCCTTTATTTACCTAACTCCGACATAAATTACTAATTTTCTTCAATTATTTCTCTAAACGTAAAGTAACTGAGACATTTACAACTATTCAAACTGAATTACAATTCAGCACTAATGAATGAGCAAAGATTTAACTGACTTGCTTTAGCGTATCACTTGTACGGAAGGATCCGGTCGTTATAATGGCAGACCTGATAAAGGTAACTGCTAGAGATAGCACATTCCATTGTATTACTCACAAAAGCTTGTTTAGCAGAGGCATCGGTACCTATATACTATAGGATACATCGTGCTATCGGCCCTTACAGCATCGATACTCCTTTCCTTCACTATGGTATTCATTAAGATCTTCACGCCATTCGCAAAACAGGGGTAAACAGAGGTCTAGACAATTAAGTCTTTTCGATCCACCTTCCGCCGATTTTTTTTGACATGTGTGGTGAGACCGTCGACGTCTTTTTGTGTCCTAGCAAACGATATAAATCGTTCATAAGTTTTTGGACAAAACCCTTTGGTACGAGCCTGCCATCTGGGTTACAACTTCTCTTGATTAGAATTCAGATTTTCCAACCACTTATCTATCGTGTTCTTATTTATTATTAAAGTATTTAATTCAGAAGCTTAGACACTCAGTGGTGTAAAAAAAGTTCGAAACTAAGGCTACAATATGCTTATATACAAATATGTTTACATAGATACATACTCATACATATGTAACACATCAATCACTCAGGTACAAAAATCATATTCATCACAAAAATGTTTGCCCCTAGCGGCAACCGTTAGCTTCGGAGGGAGGGTCACTACCAGCTAAGCATATCGGATCGTTAATTTTTTTTTTAAATTAATTCAAGTTTACCATAAATGAGAAAATTTACTATGATATCTACAGTATTCCAGGTCAGTAGCAGTGATGCCAACATCCAAAACCTCCGTTACTTTATAAATATAAATGGACACCATTAATAATGCCAATTAGCAGTCAGGATAATTTTACTGGTTAAATTGGCCTTATAGACTAAGAGCAGTATATTTCTTAAAATGCCGTGCGTTAAGGCAATATACATAAAAGGCGCAGTTTTAACACAATTTTCGAATTTTCCCTTTCGTTGACTAAGGCAATCCATTCCTCTATTTTATTTTTAACTAGACTTGACCCAATAAAGTGCTGTATTTACACAACTTTCACTTGAATCGCTGAAATAAATAAAATCCGAGTTCATATCGTCAACTTCCGACCGCACATAACGGAAGCATTTTTATTCGCAGCCACCTAGCCTGTTTCTATACAGGCTTTAGATTCAATACGACACCTGCCCGAACTAAATAAAAAAATAGGCGTAGTTCACAAAGGGTCGAAACGCAATTTCCCCGTCCGACACTCCTACGCCCCGGAGTTTCGAGTCGCGATTGTTCACGCTTCGTTCTGTCCTCGATAGGCTTTCTGCTCGGGATTTTTGGGTCAAAGCTTTTGCTTTTGTTACGCGCGATTTGTTAGTCTCGCTTGACATGTTTCATTTGGAAATACGGCGCGAAACAACACTATTTTGGCGCACGTATGCACTTAGTGTGCTTATGTAACGTAAAAACGAAAAACACAAAGGTGTTTTCAAAATGCAAGTGTCCGTTCGTTCGTACCTTACTATAAATCTGAATATGTAACATGATAGTGGCCAGTCTCTATTTTAAATTTCGACCACATTTTGTGTCCTTTATAGGTAGATAACAAAAAGTCAGTACAGGAATAAAATATTTATTCTCTCGCCATTCCCCGGCGCACTAAATACACAAAACGTATGCCGCGTACACCGGACATCAAATTCCCCAGTAGTTAATTTCAGCCTATCCGATGCACTGATAGTTAATAAAGCGGGCACGTGTGCGCCATGTGCGAAATATGCCGGTAAATATGCTAAACAGTTGCGTTTAGTGAGGAGATTCGGGTAGCGTTCGTAACGTGGCTCAATTAAAATTAACTTTGTACAATAAATTCTAGTTAATGAAGTTAATTACATAATCCTATTAATTTTAAATAATTTTAAATTAAAATATGATGATATTTCTTTAATAGAATATTATGGGTGTCGTAATGGATGATTAATGGAATAGCCTTGAAAAATGGCATAAATCAAGCAGACTGTTAACGGGCAGCGTTTGTAGTGTGCTGTCAATCCTATTGCCAGCCGTGGCAATTATGGCAAATTGTCTTTACGGGGAAGGCCAGTCTACAGCAGAGGTCTTACAAGCCGTTAGTAAATTCCATTGCCGCGCTTGTACTCAATATAAAAGAGACCCAATACTTATAATAAACTAAAAAATTCATTTGATTCAAACATGATTTTAAAACCAAAAATAATTAAATAAAGTTTTAGACACAATTACCATTCAGGCAGCCTGCGAGACTTATGCTTATACAAATTAAGATGTGTGAAAAACAAAAAAAAAAAGATATACAAGACACGGAATTCAGGTATTGCGAGTCTGATTTCGACTAGGACAGGTGTTTTACACTCAAAATAATTGCTCTCATTTTAACGAATCTAGAAAAAAACCTTTTTTGAGTCAAATCTTGGACTTTAAAAGTCTATAAAAAAAAATTAGAGCCAGGGAATATTCATCACACTGAAGATTTCTCAGATTTGCAGCTTTCTCTACGAAATTTTTATTCAATCTCATTCAGCACATTCGAACTTAGGTCACACTTGGTCCATGAAATGTTCACGGAAGCGCCTTCAAAACTAAGCAAGTTTGCACCCGTAGTCTTAGTTACTTACTTAATTTTGAAATTTTCATAGTCCGATAGCCTACTAGCCAGTGATCTTGCTTTCGAATTGAGTGTTACAGGTTCAAGTACCGCCTCTGTTAATGCGTATATTTAAACATTCTATAGAATCTATGGATTAATGTAAGAGTATTGTACAGTTCACATGGACATTAAGACGACAATGGGCTATCCACAACGACGTCCCAAATAATTATTGTTGAAAGGTGGGTCAAAACAATTCAAATGGCGACCTTAAAACTTTATACAATTTGACCTTTAATATACAACATTGTCCTATAAAATAAACCAACAAACATTATAATAATTTAGCAACGCAGCGTCTGGGGATGACGGGCCGGTAAACTCGCTTAGTAGAAGGGTACGCGCTTAGTGGAACTACCAAAACTGTCTTAATAACTCTGTTACAACGCTCCAACTCGCCTATCCCGATTACGTCGTGGTACGCAGGTGGGCGTAAACGTGTTACATAATGAATATCAAAGCGAAAACAAATTTAGCAAGATTTAACCTCGGACAAAAGTTACTATTTATGACTTTGACTCCGTGGATGGGTGGCGTACACTGGTTACCAAGGTATCGGGGTATTGGTTCTTCGAAGGGTGTAAAAAACAACTTTTTCCTATATTTTTTCGGGTGTTTTCGTTGTTTCCTTTTCCATAACTCAAGTGTCGTACAAAATCGTACATAAATTTTGAAAAAAAAAACCATTGGTACGAACCTAACACTTGGGCATCGAACTCTGGTCTTTTGACACGAATTCCGATCACACAACCACTCGGCTATCGCGACTAATCTGCTTTATCTTACTATAAGGAATTCATAAATATTCACATTAACTGACTGTCCTCATGAAAGGATTTATTAACTCATTGTATCCCTATGGAATATGTAATTGAAATGTGTGCAAGTTTAAATAGGCTTGCATATAAGGCACGAAGTTTCTACTAGACTGCTCAGTTCCGTAATAGGGCCCCGTTATGAATGCAAATTCTTTAGTCGTTCCTACACCCTTTATACTGTAAGTGTATTAAATTCTCTTTGCATCTTGATTTCACAGGAACTGCTTTGTTACACAATTATGTATGCTAATCAAACTTTAATCGAATTTTGTATGCACCAGAATACTAGTGTTTGATACGCTATATATTATAGATATTTGTTTAGTAAATTAAAATAGAAACTTTTAAGAGTGATGATCAAAATGTCAAAAAAAAAAAATTAATTTTTAAAACTTTGTTAACACTTAGTTAATAGTTAATACGACATCTTACAGATGCATTGCAGTGAGGATTACAAGGCCTTTGTGAACTTTGTAAGTTCGATCCAAGATTTTCATATATTTAGCTGTTTGGTGAAAATGATTGATAGCATAACACAGCTGTATTTAATTTAAAATTTCGACATAGTATTATGCATTTATCTTAAATTGTGAAATATTTGAAATATTCTTCGAAATTAAAAAGTACTATTCGAAAGAGGCCACCTCTTTAAAATTTATACCTCTATACTTAGGAAATAAACAAAATTTTATTCACTTTTTACGTTAAGATATAACAATAGAACATGCTTAACAAATTTTAATCCCAGAGCATCAGATAAATAACATGTATACCATCGCAACTTAATCTTCATTCGTTGAAATTCGGTATATTTTAAAGTGGATTGTTCAAAATGATTAATGGAAAGGCAAGATCGGAGGATACGAAGTAACAAATGTAATTTTAATTTTATAATAAAGCCACGAAAATTTTTCAGAGTGTCAAAAAACCCCATGTTCCCCTCTTAAACAATGACGGCTACATCACACGGTATCCACGCGTGCCGTACGCACAAAAAGGGCACGATATTTGCACAAGAGCCTTGGTGTATTTGTTTTGCCACGATTCCCCGTTGTTCGGTACATTGAGGTTAATAGAAGGGTTGGGAATAAACTCATTCGCAGTTTCATTTTCATTAGAGAGGGCGCCAGTTTCATGAAGTGGCCATCCCTGATAGTTGGCTGTGTTAACATAAATGCCATTTTAATGATAATGTGTTATTTAGTAAAATAGTTTACTTGACGAAGTCGGGATACCCGGGTAAGATCCCCGGTCAATAAGCTGATCTGGAGACCTGTTGATATATATATATATATATATATATATATATATATATATATATATATATATATATATATATATATATATATATATATATATATATATATATATATATATATATATATATATATATATATATATATATATATATATATATATATATATATATATATATATATATATATATATATATTTTGTATTGTTTATCCTTTTTCCATCATTTTATTTCATTACTGTTTGTTTTTTTTGTGTTGTCTCTTTATGCTGGTCCAATAAAATATTTTCTTTCTTTCAGTGCCAATGAGTTTTTTAAACTTTTAAGGATTTGTATAGTTGTTTTGGACACTAAAACACCGGCGACAGGCTCAACACCTGTGAAGTTGACCCAAATGAAATACGGTAAGTGACGGAAATGGCTTAGTAGTCTAGACCTCTGACTCTTCCTCAGTATTAGGAAATACAAATAGACATAATTTTTAGTAAACTAGTTAAATTTAGTTAATACCAAAAACTGTCTTTTCTAAAACTCTAGTATACTTCTGTAAAAAATGCAACATCTCGTCAAGTTGTTATGTTTTATCTGCAGTAAGTGATGCGTTATCATGAAAATGAAAATATTTATAGTTAGTTTTTATATTTATTTATCTTTAAAATATTATTCATAAATAATATTTTTTTTTAGTTTCGGTCTGTTAGTCTTATAGCTGTTTTTTTCACCGGCGGTGGTGATCTTTATTACAGGAAGCTACAACGAAATTGCCAAGCGCTGCTGTGTTTTATAAGTCTAGTACGGCAAGACATTTCCGGAGATATGTGACTCAAAGTCATAAGAATTTGTTTCCCAAGTGGAATATTAAAACAGGTTTGAGATTAGTTCGTGTGATATTTCATTTCGCCGTTATTACGAATATTATAAAAATTAATAAGCAAGTGAATTGATAAATAACAAAAACGTGTATTCGTTTTTATAAGATTTATTTTACGTATAGCAAAAGCGACTGTATAATTTCCTTTATTGAGCACTTAAAGCCGCTAAATTATACCTCTAGCGTGGATTTAAAATTCCGGCGAATGTTGACGTAGACACGAAAAAATACGGCATTGAAGCGGTAATTAGGTTGAAACTGTCCTTTGAAAACAATATGCTTGTAACGTAACTTCACACAAAAGACTTACAAATATCGAGCCTTTGTGTTTCTGTTTATAAAATTTCTTCAATAAAGACACGTACCGCGGTGATAAAACTTGAATATTACGTTCAACGATGATACTTATAATACTCGTGTAGTATAAATATGGTTACGTATATTCATAGAAACTTATTGAAATTAAACATTTGACGATGAAACAAGAAATAACAGGATTTACGTTCGAACACAAAATGTAATAAAAACGGATACTGTAATAGCGTAAATAAATAAAGAAAGAGGCAAATAAAAAGTTCTCGAATTCCCGGTAGGCAAACGAAAATACACTGGTCTATATTCTCCTACGTCATACATTTCCTATAATTCCAGCAGAGTGAAATACGATGGAAATGTACACGTAAAGCTAACAAGTTTAGGTTCTAAACGGGGACAGGCCGGTCACCACCGAACGGAAGGGTACTCGCTGAGAATTTAATAAATTTTCCGATTCCACTGCTGAAAACTGAATTTCAAATTACATTGGACATGATTTTTACAAATGAAGTGGACACTTTCGAAAAATCGACCTGCGTGACGTTTTGATTGCCAAGGCACATGGTTTCGTACGAAATAATTACATTGGAATTAGAACAAGACCTTTTGATAGAAAAATTTAGAACATAAATTGAATTAATAATTTTTATTAATTATATTTTGCAGAGAGTTGCACGCGTGCTGCGCGCGCGCACAGTACGGGCTTTGCCTGTGTTGTGCTAAAGAGAACCAAACAATTACAGTAACTTTGCAATTTAAGATAGTTAACTTTATTCAGTAAGTATGCAAGTGCAAGTAATATTTCATTAATAAATGTTTGAGAATTAAAAATAAAAATGGTTCTCACCGACAATTAGATGTAAATAACTGAAAAACAAATAAAAGGGGCAAATTTATAAGAGAATCATCAAGGTGATTGATTACTTTCGATGTTTTAAATTAAAATAGTTTTTTGTTCGAAGATTGACCTGTTTCTAATTTCAAGCTTTGTTTGAGCTTAATGTGCGCGGGAACACTGCCATCAGAATTAATGCAGAGTTAAGTGAAAGCTAATATTAGAAAATAGAAGGGGACTGCCAGTTTCTTATTCAAAAATAAAATATCTTCACGTCATTCTCATTACTGGGGTACTCAGAGAGATATAGATCTAGAGAATTAAGACCCACCTTTCACCGAAGACATTTACGTGAAAACGTGACAAGTGACGAGCCTGTCGTCGTCGCTATGTCAAAGCCAACGATATGAATCTTACGTAAATTTTGAAAAGCTGCCCTTTGGTGCGAGTCTACCACCTGGTGTCTCTTGACTCTTGAGTGGAATTCCGAAAGTCGGCTGTAATCACTTTTTTTTTTTATTTTACAATGCAGAAAAATTTAACGTATTGGACGTCACGTATCGTTTCCTTATAAAACGTGTGTCGTGAACACCGTCACAAATGGCAATGACATAGGCGATCACAAAAAAAAAAACGGTGTACAATTAAATTCTTTGACTCAAATGGCACGATTAAAACCTTCATGATGTACCATAGGATTCCCAGAAACGTACTTTCGTAGTGTAAAACGTGACATAGAATATTTTTTTTCAAATTAGAGTCAAACAAGGTTGATGTCCACCTAATATTTCATTATCTGTAAACGATCCTGACGTTTATAGATAATGATTATGAGAAGGTTTAAGACACAACATGTTTTAACACTCTTAGATTTTTTATTATAGAAAAGGGAAGCAAACGAGCAAGTGGCACACGTGATGGTAAGTGATTACCGCCGCCCGTGAAAATCTGCAATACCGGAGGAATAGCAGATGCGTTGCCGGCCTTTGAGAAAGGTATAGGCTCTTTTCTTGATGGTCCTTAAGTCGTATCGGTCCGGAAAACCGCTGACGGCAGCTCATTCTATAAAGTGCAAGTGCGTGGCAGAAAATTCCAGTTGATTTTAACAGTTGATAATGTAAAACAAAGCGCATACAAGTAGTAGAAACTAGTATATGTACTAAACGATCATCTTTCTACGAACTGACAGAAATAATTTCCAAAAATAGATTCAGCCACACCAATTTAAAGAGAGGTTATAAATTTTAACGCTATTATTGTATAGATGGGAACGTAAATTCGAAATTCCAATAAAACGGCTAGGAAACCCCGTCTTACAGCCAATATTGCGTTCCCTCGACATTCTATTCAACCAATATTTGTCAAAGGCCAAATCACCTCTATAGGGCATACTGGGCGGGGCGACGTTTTATTGAAACGTATAGATACAGCCCGGAACTGTTTCGCAAATACAGTAGGTGATAACTTGTAGGCGGTACTTAAAATGTAAATTACCGTTTATCTGAATAAATTGATTCTCAATGTTTGCGGTATCAGCTATTTTACTAATGACTACCATCTATAGGACAATCAATACACAGAATCCACAGCTTGGTACCTGTTAAAAGATATAAATATAGTGGTGCTTCTGACATTGCCTTTCTTGGAGTTTGAAGCTTTGGATAAAGCAAGTTGCATGATATGCAATGTATAAAATTTGACTATCTCGTGTGGAACAACTTCCTCATTAAAATTGACCAAAATAAAATAAAAAAAGGTACTGAATATTATCCTCCAAATATCTTGTACCACACAGATTCAAGGTAAAAATTTTTTCAAAGAAAATCTTTTAAAAAATTTCGATATGTACAAGACAGATATGTGGAAACAACTCTAAATAGCGCGTGTAAAAGTCGGCTGTGGGTGCATATTAAAAAAATATTAATTACAATATTAAAATATATTATAATTTTATCATGGACATATTTTTCCAATATTTAAATATTTGTTATAATGTCTTAAAAATAGAAAAATAATATTTTGACGCCATTCTCAATACTGGGGCAGGCATAGGTCTAGACAATGAAATTATTATAATATTTAGTTAATGTTGGTTTGGTTTGGTATTTGTTATGCCTACGAGTCGCCTGGGTTGAGATCACTTCTGCTGCTAAACTGCAATATAACAACTACTGTGTTACCATTTTAACGTTATATTGCTACGGCAAGGTGCTGCGAGATATATTAAACCTTCCCAATATTAGTCTGCATTTAAAAATACTTTGCAGTGAATTTGAAGATAAGATAACCAAATCACTTACGCCTTCATATATTGTAATAAGACATTAAATAATATAACAATAAACAGTGGAAGGTGGGTCGAAGGGACTTAATTGTCTAAACAAGACCTCTGTCTTCCCCTGTATTGAGAATTGCGTATATATATAACAATTAATATCAAAAACAAGTAATAACAAAAACAATTAATTTATTATTTAAATTAATTGCTTACTAACACAGACGTATATATATTTTATTAGATTAGAATTAAATCCATATTGCAGAGCTTTCAAACATAATAATCACAAACGCTAACATTTTATCGTACCGCAACTAAGATGAAGTCCAAAGTAACTTTCGCAACTATATGACTAGAAGCATGAAAAGTGAACAATGGAGTAAAAGCAGAATAGTTTAAATCGCATGCATTGTGGTTCTCGAGGAGAATATAGTGTATAAAGTGGACAAAGTTAATAAAGAGGATGCATCTCTTTGGGGAATAGAATCCGTAAAAGGAATAATAAGTTTGGCATATATAAAACGCAATAAAGATAACGGAGTCCAAATAAATTAAATAATTAAAGATATCAAGGGGTTTTTCTACTGAAAAGTTAAATCTTGATTACTTTGAAGATTTAGATGAGCATCTCTTAAATAAGTGTTGTGTACCTTACAAACTATTCACAATTAACATCTAGATTGAAAAATTAGTACAGAATTAAAGTAAATGATATAGAAAATAATTAAACATATTTCTACTTTTAATTTTCTATTTGTTGGGCACGCTACATTATGCCTGAATAAGCATTCAAAATTTTACGAATACTTTTTAAATAAACGCTGAAGAACCTAAAATCACTTAGAGGAACGGAACGACAATTGTTCCTAAAAAATCGACATCATACTTATTAAGAACAATAGGACGATGTCAGAAATGTTTTACCTTATTTGAGAGTGCCAGGAGTGTTCAAGCCGAAATAAGACTCATTTCGTATCAGAGAGGAGTGAGGAAATAAAAGGAGGCGCGGGCAGGGGGCATATTATCACGTAACAAATTGGTTTCTGCTACCTTTGTTCGACGTTCGTCCCAGGCCCTTTGGTGGGATGAAATACGATGTACAGACGAGGCAACAAAGCATAAAGCGTGTTATACAAATTTGCGGAAAATTTAACGAAAACATTAGATGATAAGCGAAAATTTTAATTGGATAATTAATGAAATATATAAAGCGATAAATTGTTTGGTTGTGTTGATAATAGATTTACAAATTTAATATTATAATATCCAATAACTCACCGTTATATGTAATAGAATACATGCTTGTAATATTTTAACTACAACATACCTGAAACAAAAATAGAACAATTATATAATCGTAAATTTAATGGTTAGAGTTGAGTAACAAGAAGGAAAAACTGGAATATGAGAAACATTCATTATTATCCTAAATTAAAAAAATTAAAATCTTCACGCAATTCCTAATACAGGGGTAGACAGAGGTCTAGTCTAGATAATTAAGTCCCATTATTGACCCACCTTCCACCGAAGATATTTTCGGGACAACGAATAAATATCTTCACGCAATTCCCAATACAGGGGTGGACAGAGGTCTAGCCTAGACAATAAAGTCCCATTTTTGATCCACCTTCCACCGAAGATATTTTCGGGACAACAAATAAATATCTTCACGCAATTCCCAATACAGGGGTGGACAGAGGTCTAGTCTAGTCAATTAAGTCCCTTTGACCCATCTTCCACCGAAGATATTTTCGTGACAACGTGACAGGTGGAGAGCCCGTCGCCGTCTTTATGTCCTCATTGGTACTGCCACCTGGGCATCGAACTCGACCCGAGTACGATTCTTGACTCGAAATTCCGACCACCCAACCACTCGGCTATCGTGACTTCGGGACAACGTTATCGTAAATTCATTACTAAAATTAGAAACAAAAGTAATTATAAAGTAAATAACAGCGTAATGGTATATTAATAGAACTTCCATAGCGCCGTGACCGAAGCATGTATACAATACTTTTAGAAACAAACATTTAAGTACAGTCACGGTGACTGTACTCGTGCTAAAATCCAACGTCTACTTAACATAGAACAGAAAAAGATTCTTTTGTTAGGTGTATTTCGAGGGTAAAGCCTATTGAGGTAGGTACAATGCGAAGAGTATTTACTTTTGTGGGATGTACCAACTTATAGTAATAAATCTCGGCACGGATTTTATTGCAATTTTCCTATCTTAAAATTATTAACGTTGCGCATCACTTGTATCAGTTATCATATCAATTGTTCTAGAAATGTTTCCAAAAAATAAGTTAGAAATTATAACTGTTATATGGGCTTGAACCTACGGATGTTGCTTCTAAATATTTTTTTTCTGTAGAAGACAATTTTCAATTTCCATTCCGTTTTTTTTTTTAGTTCATTTAATATGCTTTATAAATCTATCAAGATTAGGCTTAGTAAAGAACTTTCTCAAGTTTTTTTATGTTTCTGCCTTCAAAAAGAAATAATTATACTTATTGATTTTGTTATAATATAAATAAGTCACGATAGCCGAGTTGTTGGGTGGTCGGAATTTCGAGTCGAGAGACCCGAGTTCGATCCCCAGGTGGCAGTACCAATGAGTTTTTCAAAAACTTATGTACGAATTTCATCGTTGGCTTGGACATAAAGGCGGCGACGGGCTCACCACCTGTCACGTTGTCCCGAAAATATCTTCGGTGGAAGGTGGGTCAAAGGGACTTAATTGTCTAGACTTGACCTCTGTCTACCCCTGTATTGGGAATTGCGTGAAGATATATTTTTTTTTTATTTTTATTGATTTTGTTACAATTTTTTAACAGCGAAACTGAAGTTATATTATTAATACAAATACATACTTGCCACGATAGCCGAGTGACGGCCGCATTGCCCATATTGTAACGATTAGTTTTAATAAGATTATTTGCCATTAGCCTGGCGTATCTTTCACGTCTATTTGACCGTTCTAAATAGGCGCACCGTCAAAGCTTTGTTACCGCGCCGATTTCCCTGTGTAACCATTCCGCTGGGATCGGTTCGAACAAACAAATCAGCCGTTCATTCGTTCATTCACTCACTAGTTCACAGGTTACATGGCTTGTTCGACCCGACATAAATGGGTTATACCTAAACGTACAATTTTTTTTGAAGTCACCTTATCCAAAACTATGAACTCTTAAATTTTTATGAACACATCTATGCTTAAACATTTATTTTTTATTTTTAGTCTTTTAAATTTATGTATCCTATTGAATTACATTAGTTGAGAAATCATTTATGTATTCACTTTAACTCTTATATAAAATAAAGAATAAGCATATAAATATATTTTTGAGGTGATTGGAATTCGAGTCAAGAGCGAGTCGAGCCCGGAGTTCGATCCCCAAGGCTCATACCAATGGGTTTTTTCAACAACTTAGATACGATTTATATCGTTGGCTTGGACATAAAGACCCACCATCTGTCTCGTTGCCCCAAAAAATTAATGCGGTAGAAGGTGGGTCAAAAGAACTTAATTTCCTAGACTCTGTCTACTCCTGTATTGAAAATGGCGTGAAGATACATCGTTTTTATGATAAATTGACAAGAAACACCAACCTGCCAGCAAATCATTTGTTAAACAATTGTTTGTCAAACATTTGTTCCATCAAATCCAAGCTTCACGTCAAATCTTTCCTGAACTGTCACAGTCTAAAGTGACAATAAATTCAATTACTTTAGCAACGTTTTAATGACTCAATACACGGACGGCGCGCACTAACGCGCATACCGAGGCAATCGCAATGATTGGCCAATGAGTTCACAACACAATTATCAAAGCGCATTACTTCTCATAAACAAATCGTTTTAAATGTCAACGCAGAATGCTGTAGTATTAGCTTTTATCTACTTATTGAAACAAAGCTCCGGTGGACTGAAAGTTATGACAGTTCTGCATAATTCAGCTCCTAACAGTTAATGCTCGCGATTTCGTCTACTCGGTGTGCAGAAATTTCCGCGGAGAAAAGGATATTCTTTATTTACCATGTCCCTTATCCGAGATACTCAATAAAACAATTTGAAAACCATTAACCAAGTTCAATCATAATTAATACAAGAAGAAAGAAAACAAAACTCGATATTAATTAGGAGTACATGTTAGAGTTATTACTATATCAGAGTCCAAGAGAGCGGGATGCTCAGAACTGCAATAAGGAAGAAGCTCGTCAAATTTTGAAATTACTAAAGGTTAAGATACTTACGTGTCAATAGTGCACTTATATTACAAGAATTGACAGGCCTCTAAACAATTATGATTACATATACTGTCTGTACGTATAGAAACTGTCACAAATTTCTCTTTTGCAAAAGTAAAATATCATTAACGTTGTCTGTAGAATATTAATTGGATAGATTGTGTAGGGCATACCTTAAATGAGAGAAGTAGTTGTGTGAAAGTGTTTTTTATTGTACCTGATTTGTAGATGGTAAACAAGTGTACTTCAATGGTCACCTTGATATAGTAACAGATCGACAGCACATATGGCAAGTGACACTACCTACATATAAAATTTTATACTTTTGTTACATATGTATTCATAAATATTTGTCTAAGCAGGTAATCATGACATTTTTATCACCATCGGGGTAGCATATAACAGTAAATCTAGTTTAGAGTGGATGATGCGTGGTTGCTTGAATATTAATAAGAAAATAGACTGTACGAACCTGCATAAAGTTGACTAGCCTTCGTAAAATAGTTTATAAAGACACTACAGAACGTTTTGTGAGAAGTTAGAATATTCTTAGGCGAGATATAATTATTTACGAATGGAACCATTTATCAGTATCTAAGGTCAAAAGCTATATAAATGGCCTTCTATTTTATTATAAATAATGAATGACTTATCTAATTCGTATATATAAACATGATAAAGTAAACTATATTTGGAAAAATATCCAGACAACGTTACTATAAGAAATCAATACAAAAAATTAACATTATCTGTTCTACATTTAATTTGCAATTTGATTCGATCCTCTGACCTAGAGACCTTTATTCCCTTTAGGAGTATACACTAAGGCGTTGATTAGCGAGATGGATGTTGGGTTAGTGACGGTCGTAAGTCCCCACTGAGATAAAGGAGTCCATTTAATTAACATATCTGTATGCAGGCTTTCATGTGATATGGACGACACAGAAATCCTTTTCGTTACGAATCTTTTGTTGTTATATTCCATATTAAATATGTTTGGTACAGAAACATAATTTAGCACTCTTTAATCCGCTCGGCAAACTTTTTTTCGATGATCGTATAGTATGCAAGTCTTCTATGCAAGTGGATGCGGGTTTGATTAACAATCTTCAATGACCAAGACACAGGAAATCCCAATTTGGGATTGGATGAAGCGAGTAATTGTTCAAATGTTACTTAAAAACAAATCAATGTCGAATTTCCGTGGATATAATAAGATTATTATATTATAGGAAAAATCTTCGAAAATCTAATGACAATTTCTAAGAGCAAAACTAGAAATACGGTTACTGTCCCTTTCCTAAAGACTTGATGTCTTCAGGGCAGTTGATAAGAGGGCTGTGGTAGCTAGTTTTATTTTAGAATTTAGTAACAGAGCTTATTTTCGTATCTGTCAATAATTTATGTCAATATTCGAATAGATGCAGCTTTATCATCAAAAGCAAATTTTGATATATTTATATAGTTTGGAAAATTTAATTTACATAGGAAAAGCCTACTGATTGCAATGGCAATACGAATGGAAAACCTTTGCCAAGTCGATTATAGTAGTATTTGAAAATCAAATAATTATACACAAGAGTTGCTGTCGATTGTCTAATAAATTTCTTTATAGTAGAAAAATAGTAGTCATTAGAAATGTTCCTTTTGTTTAGACATGATTTAGGTTAAATTTACTTTTAAACACTAACCACATTTAGAAAATCTTACGTCACCCGTGTCTAATTTGCTAGTGAGCAACAACGTAAGTAAATGAACGCACTTATCCCGGTCAGTTTCATCGAGCCGAGTGAAAGCATTCACCCGGTCAAAAGTTCCCTCGTTCATTCGATCGTTCACTTTGATGTGACGCTTTGCACGCACTTCACACTCAGTGGACGCATTATGTTTTTCTTTTCTAGATTATTTTCAGACGAAAGAGAACTGGCAGGTGAGATAATTATCCTTATTAAAAAAAAAACATTTTAAAAGAAAATTAAAAATGGTGCATTTTATACAGTTGCAAATGTCATAAATAAAAGACAGCATTTTAGGAAATTAAGGTAAAACAAATAAATCTAAACATTTGAAAACATATTTCACTGCCAATAGTCATGTTTCATTTACAACACGCAAAAGCGATCTCTGATTCATGTACATACGAATTCAATTGGCATGAACTTTGAATATAAACGTGGCCTGATTCATCACGGCTACGTGAGGTGTATTTTTATTTGTGATGTAATGTTTCTCAGTTGAAGGAAGTCATAATGATCATTAATAGTCTCGTAGGTATATTAGCGAACTGTACATTAACCTTACAGAAAATCAAATGGATTTTTTCCAAGATCTGATCTAAGAAAGAATAAAAAAGATCTGAGAAAATAACGACTTCGAATATGCTAGATGACACGATAATTTGGATAACTGTTAAAACTTGTTAATTGTTAAATATATCCAAGATAAAACAAAAATATCGACAAAAAATTTAATTAGCAGGTGTTGAAGGGGCAAAAAATAAATTCTGCCAATTTGTTGCCCGTGTTCCAATACTCGATGCCGCTGCCATTAATTGTTTGTGCGGATCTGTCTAGCGATTCATCAATATTTTAATTTTCATACTACTCTTTTATTATTATAGGCTATAGGTCACGATAGCCGAGGGGTTGGGTGGTCGGAATTTCGAGTCGAGAGACCCGAGTTCGATCCCCAAGTGGCAGGCGCTTACCAATGAGTTTTTCAAAACTTTTGTATGAATTATATCGTTGGCTTGGACATAAAGGCGTCGACGGGCTCACCACCTTTCACGTTGTCCCGAAAATATCTTCGGTGGAAGGTGGGTCAAAAATTGTCTAGACTAGACCTCTGTCTACCCCTGTATTGGGAATTGCGGAAGTTACTTATTTATTTTTTATTCTTTCTTTCTTTACTTCGATGATCCGATAGCTTAGTTGGGCTTTTACCTTAGTTGGGCTATCTTGCTATCGAAGCTATGTATTGTGGGTACAAATCCCGCTAATGTCTAACATTTAAGAAGAAAGAAGAAAGAAACATTCATTTTAGCACTTAAAATTAAATATAAAGTGAAAAAAAAACTGAGACATTTACAATAAATTAAATACGATCGCCATTTTGCAGAAGTGCAATGTGCCAAAATAGGAGAGCCACTCAGGTATATTGCTGGGATGAAACCTGCACTGACTAAGTTTTTGAAAAACTCATTGGTACTGCCACCTGGGGATCGAACTCGAGTCTCTCGACTCGAAATTCCGTCCACCCAACAACTCGGCTATCATGACTTCTTTTTACATACATATAATAATAATTTTTACGTTAAATTATATTTAATATGCATTGTAATATTTCAGTGGGACGAAAGAATTAATCATAACAAAAAAACACATATAAAATTATTAATACAAATTTATTTATTATTATATATTCAGGCATAGTTCTTGACGGGGTAGCCAGAGAAAACAAATAGCCAAGTGTCACGGTCCTTGAATGCCTCTTTCATTTCTACCAAATTCAATGATGAATTCTTCACACATCCTGCCCTCTTCGAGAAATTTGCCTGAACGGTAATACCAAAAACATTTCCAAATATTATATTTAAACAAAATTACCATGCCATAATCGTCGATTATGTATGACCTAAAAACTCCGTCACAAATCACGCGCACACGGCACTTTGGTGCACATAAATCTTAAGTTGCCCGAACAAAATTATTAGACATAAATAACATATTTCTGAACCGAAACAACGCGCCAGTAACCGCAGGAGAACCGTGAAACAATAACAATATACTAATAAATATTATACAAGTAATTATAATGAAAAATTGCCGCAACACAAAACACTAATCGTTTCCGGGGCAAGACTTTGAATATAAATTTTATTATTACTTAATAAATGAAGGGTTGCCGGACAATTTTCTGATCGGAATGTTTCGAACATTTTATGTTACTTATTTGGAAAGTCGATTACCGTTCTATTTCAAGTGCATTGATCCGTGATAAAATATTTCTAAAGTTGTGCGTTAAATGGATCGTTACGTTTCCTACATTAGGACACTAATTTATTGATTAAATCGTTTGCATGACATTTATTTTTATCCGACGTTATGAATGGTAGGCGCTGTACAAACTTCAAGATGAAAATATTCCTCATGATTCATTGTTACACACGTTAAAATATAAATAATATAATATTAACGAAGAAACCGCACATTTACATAATTTATTTTGTGAGTTAAAAATATTGTGAGTTGAATACACCAGTTGGTTTTGTTGATGGTTTATTTTTTATTTTTATGTAAAGAAATATTCACTTTTTTTATTTTCATTTAAAGTCTTTATAATTATTTCCTTGAGCACAATGTAATTTACAAAAATATAAAGTATGAAATTTAAAGTAATAAGATTTTGTCGGAGATAAATTATTGCATAAAACTAAATTAATTGCAAAAGAAATTTAGTTCAAACAAGAAGCAATGAAAAGTTTTGTCTCTAAACACTAAACGAACATTATACACAATCAAATTTAAATCTACATTTATTTAAATTTTTTTTAAATTGGGCATCCGTATGAAAAGACTAATACGTCTTATCTATGCTCGTCTTCCATATAAGCCACTTAACTGAGTTATCGCGCCAAAATAACCGACACAACCTCCTTGACCTCCGATTCTCTATCTAATTGGCTCCGAATGGACTGAGATAGGCGTCGAGATATGTGTAATTAATACGTAGCAATTCCATCATGCAAACCTTGTATTATATGTGGCGTCGTCGATTCGATTATAGCACATAGGGTATTGTTTGATATATTGTGTGATTTTGCATCTTAGTCCAATGGTTTAAGGATTGTTTTTTATTGATATTTTTATATCCGAATAGGTGTGTTTTATTGTGTTTAAGTGATCTCAACTAAAGTAAATCGAATCTCAACAATTAAGTAAAAGTGAAGTTAATTTACGTTAAAATATAATTCTTCTACAATTTGCGAATGTCTACAAAATTACTATAAATAATTATTAATTTGTAAACTGATATTCAGTTCATTACGAAGCTTACTAGCACCAAAACTGCTAAGTGCCGTTTCATTATTAAATATGATTTAATTAAGCATGATTTTTTAATGATTCAATTTTAATTATAATTTTCATTATGGTGTTCTTAATTAAGTTCTTGGTTAAATAAATAATCAAAAATAAATAAATATAAATATCTTCACGCAATTCCCAATACAGGGGTAGTAGACAGAGGTCAAGTCTAGACAATTAAGTCCCTTTGACCCACCTTCCACCGAAGATATTTTCGTGACAACGTGACAGGTGGTGAGCCTGTCGCCGCCCTTATGTCCAAGCCAACGATGAAATTCGTACATAAGTTTTTGAAAAACTCATTGGTACTGCCACCTGGGGTTCGAACTCGGGTCTCTCAACTCGAAATTCCGACCACCCAACAACTCGGCTATCGTGACTTCAATAATAATCAATTGAACTTAAGTTTTCATTATAAAATATAATACTAACTATTACTTATCATATCAACGTATCTATTCGTAATGTTTTACAATTCTGAGTTTGATTCGTTATATATTTTCATACAGAAACAAAATTATGTTAATATTTACAATACTTATTAACTAAAAACTATTATAATCGTAGAGCCCTACGCCTATCTCAAGTCTTTCACAACTGCACCTCTCTACATAATACACATGTCTACATTTATATATTTATTTCTTTCGTTTTTTTTTTATTTCGTGACTGGTTGCAATTATCTGATCAATTATTTAAGCTGTTTCATAATTACCTCTATATTTGCTTTCGATGACAAAATAATAAATATTTAAATAAGTAATGTACATGAATTTGCTAGTCTTTATTAATTTATAGTATAATTTTATTACATAATAATAATAATGATAATAAATATAAAACTTACACTCAAAAACTAAGAAGAAGAGACTATTTTTGATACTGTCCACTTTATTTTACAAAAGGTACTGCCTTTTGTAAAATAAGGTTAAAAAAATATTTAGTCAGTTATTCCATAATTGAAATTACTCTTTACTGAGATTGAACATTATTATATCTGAGGTGGAAAAATCCGAACAATTTGTATATTGTGTAGCACAGTTTAGGTGTTCAAGCGAGCATGATGATGTCATGGTATTATGGAAGCTGAAGACATATTATTAAAGCCACACCGGCTGAGGTGTGTAGAATTGATTGCGGCAAATCGTTAAACGGTTTATAATCTGTGACCAATCGCCAACGCCCTTTATGCCGCGATAATGTATACGAGCCGATCTCTAAATCGCAGTGAATGTTGTAACGTGGAAACGATTTAAATGTTCCGTTTATATTGTAGATATTTTGTATGCCTTAAGCACTTTACACACAAAAGCCGATACCAAATTTAAATTAGTCTTTTTATCTATTAAATATTATAAATTAATTGATTTATGTGTCATATCAAAAATAAAAAATAATTACTCGTGTAAAAAGTGGTGTTAAAAATTTACCCGTCAATAATTTAATTAATTTTTAATCAATCATAAATTAATTAATTGTTAATCCAGAAGTATCGTAAACAGATTCTAATGAAAAGTACTTAAAATAAACACGAAACTAAATGTATTATAACGAAAACGTATGTTCACAGCATGTCGTAATTTAATAACACATAATTATTTTGGCAATTAATTACAAGAGGATATTCAAAACGCCGTATACTAAGACCATTATCTTATAATATATGAAGTTGTTAAAATATTATAATTAACTTTCTCAGACAAAGCAGGCGTAGCGCAGTAGTTACCATAACTAATAAAATGTTTAATGAGAGTGGCGTGAAGTTTGAATGTGACGATTATGGTATAAGGTAGGGAATTTTTTTTTATCTTCACGTAACTTCCCATGCTGGGGTAGGCGGGAGTCAAGACAATGAAGTGCAGTCGAGTAAATTTTCTTTATTTCAATTTCTTTAAATTTATTAGTTCATGTAATTCTATAAAGGTTCTATCTAACTGTCAATTTCTCAATAGTTTCTCAATAATCTGTTTCTGTGTATATTAGTGGCAATACATTATACATTACATTACATACATGTATACACAATAAATTGTACATTAGATTTTTTTTTATTAAATAGTATTTTGTTTGCTTTATCCAATTACCATCAGATACACAATGAAGCCTGTTTGTCAAATCTCATAACAAAGTACCCAGCATCAAATCTCAGTCGCTTTTAGTAGCAAAAAGTATAAATTCATAATCTCGGCCGCCGTCAATGCCTATTGTAAAAATATATATTGTAAACATATCTGAGAGAATTTTAAAGCTTAATATCAAATATTTTTGTTGCTAAGTATCTACGCTTCTTGTGGCTCTAAGCCACCGATATTGCAGAATCCCTAACGTCATTTTATCAGCGATATTACATATATCAAAGCACTGGAAATATCCTATAGGGTATTCCAATAACAAACAGGACTAAATTGCAATTTTTATGTACCTTTAACTTAAATGCAATATACATGGTACATTTTAGTCTACAGAACGGATATTGGAACATTTCAAAGTAACCTCGTACAAGTTGTTTTATTGAATAGAAAATGTAACAACTATATTAGAGAGATATTGGATGCCATTGTATCTGAGGTAGCTTCGTTGTTTCCGATACCGTAGCACAAGTGCTTAAGCTACTTACTTCAGTATCAGACAATGTACCTATCTATTTACTTATATATATATATATATATATATATATATATATATATATATATATATATATATATATATATATATATATATATATATATATATATATATATATATATATATATATGTATATATATATATATAAGTAAATAGATAGAATACGATTGGGAGCATCGATTTGTCAACCACATCGATGTCCTTGTGGCAGCGACGTCGACGAGTTAGGCCTCCACGGACTTTCATGCCAAAAAAGTGCCGGCAGACTGTCTCGTCACGGTTCCTTGAATGAGGTCATCCGAAGGGCTCTTGTTGCCATAAATATTCCATCGGTTTTAGAGCCTTGTGGAATATTTAGGGAGGATGGTAAGAGACCCGACGGCTTGACTTTAGTCCCTTGGGAGAGAGGCAAAGCTCTTGTGTGGGACGCAACTTGCGTCGATACATTAGCGGCCTCTCATATCAAGGGTACTTCGATAAGGGCCGGGGCGGCATCAGAGGCAGCTGAATCGGTTAAATGGCGTAAATATGAGTCTTTGAAAAGAGACTATATATTTGTTCCATTTGCCGTAGAGACAATCGGTCCGTGGGGTCCCCGCGCGATGCAGTTTCTAAAGGAATTGTATCCGCGACTTATCGTTGCCGCTGGTGACAAGAGGGCTGGTTCTTTTCTCGCTCAACGGTTAAGTCTAGCCATTCAACGTGGAAATGCAGCCAGCGTTCTTGGTACCATGCCACGAGGAGTAGGGCTCTACGATTATAATAGTTTTTAGGTAATAAGTATTGTAAATATTAACATAATTTTTCTGTATATATATATATATATATATATATATATATATATATATATATATATATATATATATATATATATATATATATATATATATATATATATATATATATATATATATATATATATATATATATATATCTTCCAAGCATTATCAATATTCAGATTGACTGTAACATCTTGTTTTAAGATTTATTTTATCTACTCTTGACAGCTATGCCAACTAAAGAATTTGGTTAAGGTTGTTTCAAGCTCCGTAGCTCAAATGTTTTACCGAAGAACGAGAGCTCAGAATTTGTAGGCATATTCGTAATAAAGTAAATCTAATTGAATGGTATAGTAAGTAATTTCTCAAATCAAATAGAAGTTAGCAGTCTTTGAAGTTAACATATTTACATAATTTTTTTTTAAATATGTCGAATTATATCGTTGACTTTGATATAAATATACCGCGACGGGCTCACCAACTGTCACGTTGTCCCGAAAATATCTTCGGTGAAAGGTGGGTCGAAGGGACTTTATTGTCTAGACTAGACCTCTCTCTACCCCTGTATTAGGAATTGCGTGAAGATATTTTATTTATTTTACAACTTTAGATTTTGTCTTTTATTAAACTAAAACATTAAAATATGCCGTTCCGTACCGACTTACAATCCTCTTTTCTTCAGTATGTCGTAAGAGGTAACTATTGATAATGCAATGGCTGATTAAAGGCGGGAAAACCGCCTTAAAATGCCACACCGAAATTTAAAAGGTTGTGGCGGATGACTTGCTACAGAAAAAAAATATAGCGGACATCAGAATATAAGGCATGAAGTATCTGGTCTCGGGACGTACAAACTAAATTATCGAATCCATCATATGATGAAGCAGCAATAAGGTATTATTTTTTCCTTCCTTCCTATAAATAATTCCTCATATGATATTAAAGTTGTTATTGAAAAAATTACTTCGCAACCCTCCGCAAGCAAATATAAAAAGGTATATGTTACCTGGTCCGAACAGAAGAAGAGCACCACCCTCCCTGCCACAGATGCGTGCACTAATTCCACTGTATGCACCACCACCACCACTACACTCAAACCAGGTAACCATTTTTATATTTGCATGCGGAGGGTTGCGAAGTAATTTTTTCAATAACAACTTTACAATGAATTTCCGCAAAGTAACGCCTGAGTCAATTAACTCTTATCATATTATTTAACATGTGTATTATTACACAAAAAAGAAATAAACAGAAAATATCTAGAATAAATAGAAGAAAGTTATGTCAGCTGCAAATAATGTCGCAAAATATAAAATATTTTATTCTTTAGAAATACTTACTTTACATAAAAGAGTAAAAAAATCTCGCGGAAAATATAAGAAATGTATCTGCCGAGTACTCCACGAAAATATAATTAAATAAAAATGTTCCGCGACAATCAGCGTAGTTACATTGAGTCGAGTTTTAACTCGAAAATCTCATTTTAACGAGTCTAGTGAAGAAAAAAGCGCTCCGAGTCCTTCACATGCGCTCACGTCTGTTCATAACGCGAGGAAATGGCTCTCCTTGGATCCTTCCTCCACCCACTCGAGTTAATTAAACGTCTAAGAGACGTTGAGAGGTTTTTATAACAAGTTATTAAAGCGCTTGAAAGCGATGGATGCCGCTGTTGGATGTAACGACAATCTGTTAAGTTAGATTAAGAACTGATTGATATTAAAATGTGCTATGTTTCCATATTTATTTAATAACAAACATCTGAAAATATTCAGGTGGGGTTTTTCAAGTGCTTTTTCCCATAATGAGAAGCAATGAAGCATTCCATCTTAGCCCTCAGGGGGGTTAAAGTATCTGTAATATTCTTTGATTTAGGTAGCAAATATTAAATGAATAATCAACATATACACAGACAAGGACAACGTCACATATATTGCCCTGAAGTCAAAGTTAGTAGCTTTATCACTCGTGTAATGGAATCGGAAATAAAGAAGGTACCACAAACATTCATACCCGAGACAATGTAGAAAAGGTAGTTTTCCTGATCGAACCCTGGACCACCTCTGGCGATACCATGAGCCGATGTGTTTACGCCAGTAGTCCACGAAGGTCAAAAAAATGTCCATAACCATTTTTGTGCCATAAAGCTGTACGAGCCTGTTTGTACGATCGAACTTGACTCTAATTGCGATCACCAAACCACTCGGCTATTGTATCTTATCGTCATAAAGATGTTATCAAGATATTTTTAAATTGCCGACGAAAATATATGTAGAAATAACTGGCCAGATTATATTTTTCTTAAAACTATTCCTAAAAGATCATGGCTATCGACAATAACCACAAAATGAGACGTTTCCTCAAGACTTACATAGAAACAGTACATACTTACAGTACAAGTATATAAATTTATGTATAACATGACATATAGTACAAGGTAAGATGCAAACACGGAAGTGCCTCTAAGTTTACGTTAAAATAATACGGCGCTACAATATCTTATGCGCAGCTGACATCTTATGGATTCAGAAGACTACAACGAGATGAAAATATACCGGGAAGGTATATAATGAATGAGGAATTTTGAGAATGCATACGTTAAACACTAAACTAAACACAAGCCTGATAGCTTATTTGGTAGTACTGGCCCACAAACCAACGTATTGCGGGTTCGATTCCAATAAGGAGCAAAACATTTACGGAAGATATTAATGTTTTTACCCCTGTCATGTATATCAATGTTAATATTAATTATTTGTTAGATAAATAGTTTTATGACTTTACGTTATAATCTTAAATCTTATTATAGTCTCATTACCAATATACCTGTCACGTTGTCCCGAAAATATCTTCGGTGGAAGGTGGGTCAAAGGGACTTAATTGTCTAGACTTGACCTCTGTCTACCCCTGTATTGGGAATTGCGTGAAGATATTTATATTTATTTATTTATTTACCAATATACGAAGAATCTTAGTTTTGGATTACAAGTGTGATTGTTGAATATGTGTATTCGGTTTTCAAGGTGTCGCTAGGTCCGAGGTCCCGGGTTCGATTCCTGGTCGGCTCAATGTAGAAACCACTTTTTTTACATTTTTTTGGGCCTCGGCACAAGTGCGCAAGCTACTTTGGGGCCACAGTAATGTGTGTGATGTTGTTTCTATGTATGTATGTATTTATTTATTATTATATAGTGACATTATTATAAGATATAGTGACATTATATTATCAGACATTGTAGACTCCTAATCAGCCAAAAATTTGTCTCTGTTAACAGTTTTACTAATTTCTGACGTCAAACAGTGGTGTATAACCACTATTGACTTTGATCGTAAGCTAGATTTAATCCTTTATGCAAAAAATATCTTTAAGCAATGTTTTTCATGTTTTGAAGTTTTCAATAATTACTTTGATTCTGAGGCACTTGGACTGACCCAAACGTCTAAATTCATTAAACTTTAATTCATCTTAATTAGAGAATAAACTAAGATAGGCCCTATTAATGACGAATTCCAGCGACCTGTTTTTAAAGTAAGCCCCAGGCAATCTAAATAAAAAATATAAAACTAGAGCACGTAAAATATCTAAATTTAATTATTAAATAAATGTCAGTCTTAAAATACATTTTTTTTGAAAGAAGAAACTATTACAGTACATTTAAGTAAAACAGACGAGTAGCGAATATTTAAAAATGAAAAATATTTTATTAAACTATGACTCATTTCCTACCTAACCTAAAAATATACATATAAATTACCCATAGAAACAAACGCCGCCAAATGCAACTTTAATAACAGGTTACGAACCACTTAACACTAATTACATATTCTTCATAACTTTGGATGTAAATAACACTTGGGCGTCTAATTAGAGGAAGTTAAACTTTACCTGCAGGTTAACTTATAAAGTGGCGAAATTCGGTACTTTGCGAGACTCCCTCTCCCTTATTGCTAGATTACTTTCTCTAATAACCGTTGGACGAGACAATTTCAGATTAAGGGATAACGTTAAAAAGCAAAAGCTTATTTTTTAGAAGAGAAATTATATAAAGTTGTGAAGAAAATCTCCGAAATATTAATCTTTGCTGTAATTCATAACGAGTCATGTCCTTTGTGGTCATTTAATTTTGATAGACTTTGAGAATTACTTATTCTTTTTTTTTTACAGAGATAGCCTCTCTCTGCCTTTGGTTTATTATTTCGTGTGATATAAATTGGTTGAGGTTAGTACATCTGAACGATAAATGTTCATTAAACTATCAATTATTTATATTACTAAAATGGCAGTTGCTATGTAATATCTGTTTATAGCGTTTTCCCAGCGTTACCGGATGTTGACAAATTTTAATAATATACTGTGTCGCTTGATATTTTTTGTAGTAATTTTTTTTTGCAAGTCAAAATGAATGGAGTAGAGGCAAATAACTAGTGATTTTTATAAATATTCTCAGTAATCTATTGTAAATGAATGACGGTAAAATATAAGTACAGAGGTATAAAATTTAACACAAATGTGAATGAGACTGGTGTATTGCTATTCATACATTTATCATTTCTGTTAATAATATTCTGCTTCACCACTTCAACTACGCTACGTTACTTGAATCTGAAGTAACTTACGACAAAAGTCAAATGTTAAGTTCGAACTTGCGATCTCAAGTCGCTGAACTCCTCGAGATGCTGTGTTTTGTTTTTGTTTTATGTGAAAATATCCACGCATATATATAAGCCAACGATATGAATCGTACATAAGTTTTGAAAAGACCCATTGGTACGAGCCTATCACCTAGGGAACTATCTAGGGTCTCTTGACTCGAACTCCGATTTTCCAATCACACGGATATGGTGACATAAGTTTATATAAGAAAAATAAACGGCTTTTCCTACCCTTTTTGTCAAACGACAACAGAATAAAGAGTAGAAGGCAGAAGTAGTTTATATTAAGATGACATTAAGGAAATAAATAATTTGGTTAATATTTCAGATCTTCTGTTTGGTCAGAAATCACAGCATTGTTATCGAATAAGGGCTAAAAAAGATTTTACAAGCAAAAGTAATAAATGTCATTAAAATTAGTGTAACTTCTTATTTATTAATATAAAATGTAATATTCATAAATTAATACATACAAAGGGGCAACACCACATACATCCATTGCTGTTTCCAAAGTAAGTAGCCAAAGCACTTGTGTTATGAAATCAGAAACAAGGAAGGTACCGCAAATACCCAGACCCTAGAAAATGTAAAATAAGTGTTTCTTTTATATTTACCCATCCGAGAATCGAAGCCGGGACCTCAAAGCTGGCGACACCGTGAAAACCCGTGTCTACGTCACAAGATCACGGAGGTCACTGACAAATATTTTTTTATGACTTAATAATTTAAATAGTCAAAGGCCAAAAGTAAAGAAAAACATATCTCAAATTTGTTGTATACTTTTTTCGTGCATAAAACCCAAACAATTCAATGAGCGAACATTTTTTTGATCATAAACGAAATTAAATTAATCCCTACATTTGGGTAAATCACGTTCATTGTATTTAAAATTATGAAAGCAGAGAGCATCAGCGTCGTGCAAATCTAATAAAAGCACGAAATAAAGATGGCATTTAGAAATGTAAAAACGTATTTTGCAAATGATACGTTCTCAAAGCTTGTACATTACGCAGGTAATTACATATTTATGGATACGGAGAGCATATGTAAAAATATAAGCGTAATTTTGTTTTTTAATTATTTTGTTTTTAGCGGGTTCGCGGGCTATCTATTATTATATAACAACGGCCTGTCAAAGTCTACTGCAGGACATAGACCTCTCCCAAGGGGAGGATTTGCCACAACCGCCATTTTTGGCAGGCGGATTGGTGATCGCAGTACCAGACCACTCGCACCTCAGACGCTGCTGCCCATCTTCGGCCTGATTATTTAGGTCTGCCATTTTTAGAGATGGTTATCCCGCCATCTATCGGTTCCCATTAGGATATTCTAGGCTCTTTCCCTTAGTCGCCTCTTACGACACACACGGGAAGAAAGGGGGTGGCAAAATTCTTACACCGTTACATCACGGCGATATTATATCCTAGGTTTGATTGGTTGTATGCTAGTGGAGCAATGTGTAGAAGTAGTGCATCCATTTTTTGAGAGGAAGCTACCGCATGGCTTCTATTCAAACTGGGTAACATTCGTACAACTGTGCTAAATTACTTCGTTAATAACAGTATAACATTACTTTAAAAGATGATATAAATAACAAAATAATAAGTCACGATAGCGAAGTTAGGCGATCAAATTTTGAGTCAGGTGGCCCGAGTTAGATCCCCACGCTTGTGGTACGATGTTTTTTTTTTTTCAAAATTTGTACGATTCATATCGTTGGGAATGACATAAAGACGGCGACAAACTCACCACGTCACATGTTGGCCCTAAAAATTTATTCGGTGGAAGGTGGATCAAATAAGTATCTTCACGCTATTGGGAATAGCGTGAACATACTTATTATTTTATATTACTTTATTTTTAAAATAATTAAATATAAAATGCTCAGCATCGCTCACTTGATTTCAAATCCCTACTTACACCAATTTCAATATTCACAACCAGTTCATGTATAATAGTAGTTCAATTTACGCATGTTAATAAACATAATGGTATATTTAAAAATAGAACTAGAACTTTAAAAAAACGCGCAGTAAAATATTCATAATTTAAAGTCTAATAGCCCTCGTAACTAGGGTAATAACCACAGAGCGTAAAATGGTTCTATGAGTATAATGAAATGGGGAACAATTTTAGAAATTACCATGAAATGTAATAAAAAAAGTCTAATTCGGGATTGCTTTCTCTTGTCTATGACATTCAGAACAAAGAGTATAACGCACAGTTGTATCTATTTGTACAGTTTAAACACAAGAAAATTAAATACGACGATTTAACTTGTGTACGAATTATATCGTTGGCTTGGGCATACCACCTGTCACGTTGTCCCGAAAAAATCATCGGTGGAAGGTGGGTCGAAGAGACTTAATTGTCTAGACTAGACCTCTGTCTCCCACTGTATTGGGAATTGCGTAAAGATATTTATATTTATACAAATTTAAGTACATTACTTAACTCAGACCCCATCAAAGATTGCTACAAAAAAGAGCACTAAGTAAACAAATGTAAGCATCACTTGCAAGGTGGTAACGTTAACTTGTAATGCATTCTTCCAACACAGAGATAGAGAACTGATCATCTGGGGCTCTCAGTTATCAAGAAATAGTCAAACCAATGCCAATGTCAAATACTCTAACAAGCGTATTTGAAGTGAAACTTCTTTATGTACTTGTGTACTTCCGTACTTAGGTTTAAAGATAATTTATTACTCATAAAGAACATAGGTTCACTTACAATGAGATTACAGAAATTTATAATATGATATGGTTTAACTAGCTGGATTCTAACAGATGCTTAATAAATATCTTTGGATATATACATATTAAAGTTTCTCTTTGAAAACATTGATAGACACACAATCCTTAATCTCATTAGGCAAATTATTGAAGAGTTGCGCTCCCTCAGATAGTATACTCTTTTTACCATAACCAGTTCTGTGTTTTCGGACTTAAATTTTGATCTTATTTCTTAGGTTATGATGAAATATTCTTTTACTGATTACTATTTGCGAATGTTTTTAATTAGTTAGAATTTTTTTTATTAAGATGCATGTTGTATATACATGTTGTATATAAAGTTGTCTAAGGTTATAAATGTTTGTATTCTTGTAAAGTGCACGTGTGTTCGTTCTTGTATTACATTTGAATAAGTTTGTGATTTCTTCGTTTTGTGATATTTGCAAGATTTTTAAATTAGAAGGTGCCGCATTTCCCCAAACTTCGATTAAATACTGTAAGTGGGATCTGACTAACAACTGACTAACTTACTACATGTGTTCTTTATGTACTTTATGTGCTTGTATTGGGGAGTAAGCTGATGATTGGGTGACGACAGCGTTACAAAAATTGTGATCGGTTGAGGCGAACGGGAGTTGAGAGGGAGATATGAGTTAGTGAAGATAGAAAGAGAATTACGTTTCGTATATTTAATTTTCTTTCTCACTTTCTCTCATGGCATATATTTCAGAAATATTAATTTATCATTGAAAACTGCCAATAAAATTTAACATATGTTATGTATTTTAGATACACGTACATTTTAGAATTAATATTTAAAGAAGTTTTACTTAAGTCGTTAAAACCAATCGGTTTTTTTGTAAGATTATTTATTTATAGATTATTGACCTTAAATTTAAACTATTTAAACTATTTATAGAGATTAAAAAATACTTTCCCCTTCGCAATATAGTGAATTTGTTTTTGCAACGCACCAATCGCATTTACTCACGTACGTCGTAAAACTCTTGCCCTGACAAACGTCTCGGCTTCGCTAATTAAGCCTGTAATTGCGTCATTAGCCTTTATGCTCAAATTTTATGACCCGCTGGACTTGTGGCGGGCATGAATCACAGTGAATCAAACCAAGAGCAAAGTGTATAGTGGGGTCGCGAGCTTACGCCTCCCTCCCCCGGTCTTATTTTGTATTATTTGTACATTGACGCTATGTTTGTTTTCAGTTGTCAAACTCAATAAATCTACTTTAGATTTTCCTAGAGAGGAAAGCTCTATGTTCTGTAATCGACTACTTAAATGTAGAAGTTTGCTGTGGGGCATAGATACATGAATATACCATCCTATTTTTCCTTTCGGTGTCCTAAGAAGGAACTAAGTGCAAAGCATTCAACGTATTACGGGATAAATGTGTTTATGGTGATACTGCGGACAACAGTGTTTATGGTAATAGATGTCTGTTATTGCGATCGCCAATCCGCTTGTCAAGTGTGGCTATTACAGGAAAATTTCCCTTACGAAAGGGATTAGAAATCTACAGGCCATTATGTATGTATAATAAGAATAACATAAGCAATACAACTAAACTAAGTTAAATGTAATTCAGGTCTTCATAATTTATTCTTGAATTTAAATTCAAATGTAACACTGTATCAAAAAGTCGTTACTATCGCACATATTATTACTTACCTGTTCGCCAGGAGTAAAAAGCAATGCGAATATTGTCTGTAATTTGAAGAAATTACCTGTAATAGAACAAACGGATATCATTAAAAAGCGTTCTCATACATTTTAGTAAATAATATTAGTAGTAATATGCGAATATATATATATATATATATATATATATATATATATATATATATATATATATATATATATATATATATATATATATATATATATATATATATATATATATATATATATAGATAGATAGATAGATAGTTTCCGCTGTTTTTTAACACAAATTAAATATTTATTATAGAAGAACGGTAATATAAATTTAATTAAAATATTGCCCATCACTTGCAACCACTTTTTCCCATCTCTCAGGCAGCATTCGAATCTCACGTCTGAAGAAGTCCTTGTCTTTTGAGGCTATCCACGAATCAACCCAATTTTTGGTATCCTCATAAGATGTGAACCGCTGCGCCGTCAGAGCACCTGCCATAGACCGGAACAGGTGATAATCGGACGGTGCAATGTCTGGTGAATACGGCGGGTGGGGTAACACTTCCCAATCAAGTGTTTCCAAGTACTTTTTCACGGGAGCCGCAACATGTGGACGAGCATTGTCATGCAGAAGAATAATTTTTTCGTGTCTAGAATAGTATTGAGGGTGTTTTTCCTTCAGAGCTCGGCTCAGTCTCATCAATTGTGTTCGATAGAGGGCTCCAGTAACTGTTTCGCTCGGATTAAGCAACTCATAATACAAATACACAGCATAAGTTTTTTTCCGTGAATATTCGGTTTTGCTGTTGATGTTGACGCGTGGCCAGGTAATCCCCATGATTATCTTCTTTTTGGATTGTCATAATGTATCCACTTCTCATCACCAGCCACGATACGATGTAAAAAACCCTTTTTTTATGTCTAGCTAGCAGCATTTCACTTAAGCATAATCGGCGTACAATATCTCTCGGCTTTAATTCGTATGGAACCCAATTTCCTTGTTTATGAATCATTCCTAATGATTTTAAACGATGTAAAACTGCTTGCTGAGTGACTTCTAATGTTAGAGCAAGCTTTTTGTGTTTAAGATGAATCTTCCTCCAATAATTCCTCCAATTCTGCATTTTCGTAAATTTTTGGCCTTCCACTGCGATCTTTGTCTTCTAAGTCGAAATCACCGTTTTTAAACTTTTGAAACCACTCTCGACATGTTGTCTCACTCAAAGCACTTTTACCATATGCTTCTACGAGCAATTGATGCGCCTCAGCAGCAGATTTCTTTAAATTAAAGAAGTAAACTAATATTTCCCGCAAATGACGCTTACTTGGCTCAAATTTTGACATTTTCAACATATAAAAAATTATATTTTATCAATACAAAATCAATAATATTAATAGGTTATGTTGTTCTTGAATGTCCAAACTATTTTTTAAGCCGGTTATCAACTGCGAAAGCTAACCGAAACTCCGTGCTGCACCATCTACAATAAAACGGCGGAAACTTATTTGTACTCCATATATATCAGTATATAATATCAGGGTCAAAATTTATACATATCAGTTACATTGCGACTTTGTTGCATAATGTCTGGTACTGCGACCTTCAATATGCTTGACCAGTTGGCGATTATGACATATCCTCCTTAGTTACATTTAACACTCATTACATATAAATTAAACTTTAAAAGAATTTAATCGCCTTTCGACAAACGTTCTATCGTAACAAAGAAGTCCTTTAATTCGATACCTTACTACAAAGTCCGATGCAAAACACACGTCAATGTGCGAAGATCGAAATCTATTCGAGTGTTGCAAACACAACGCCACTTGTATTTTTTAGTACCATTTTCCACGTAAGATGCAATGATAGATAGCCGGTTGGCGTGTGAACAGGGTTGTCACATTCGATTCTGATACTTGACATAAATATGCAATTAAACTGCTAAATTATATAAAAATACATTTTTAGCCACATTTTCACAATGATCATAGCAGATCATAACAGAAGAAAAATTCTTTATCTGCGGATCTCAAATTTTTAAATAATAAATATTAAGATAAATTCTGTTTCAATCTTCACGCATATTTCCCGTAGTTGGGTAGACAAGACCAGATAATTGAGTCCATTCGAATTACCTTTTACCGAAGCATGTTTAAGACAACGTGATAGGTGGCCCAAGCTCACGGTACTATGCTTTCATAGATATATTTACATAGATGAATAATATATACATCTAAAGAATCCATGACTCAAAAACAAACATCCACATTCATCACACAAATGGGCAGCATTTGTGTGATGAATGTGGATTTGAATCCCCTGCCTTTAGCTTCGACGGTAGAGTCACTGCCAACTAGGCTATCGGGTTATCATTTAAAACATTTCCTTAATCATATTAGCTTTCTTAAGTACAATTTAATTGGTAGTTACTTCTTAACTTTACGCGAGAATTTATATATCCAATAAAATTTGATGTATTAAGGTGTCTGAAAATTAAAATGCTTCAATCTTAATTAGAATGCTTTAAAGTTGAAAAGAAAAAAAAACAAATCAATATCCAATAACATTTTAAAAAGGTGACTGCCCTGCTATTAAACAGACACCTATCCAGTCCACCATCTCGCCGTAGCGGTAATACCCCTAACTTACTTCTTTTTTATTTCGCCTCGCAGGTTATTATTGAAGCGAAGTATTATAATATCGGTTTATTATCGCCGGACAGCCGCTCATTAAATTCTTTTGTGTTAATAACCACAAGAGGATGCGTGGTTAAAAAAAATCAACTGACACGACACAAGCCGGCGTATTACTTGTTCTAGGCGTTTAAAAAAGTGAATTTACGACGTTCGAAAACCGTTCATTTATTAACCAGATCTAGTTCTTGTTCTTAAAAATAGGTTTTGCTTTTGTAATGGGCACGTAGGTTAGTTAGTTTAGTTAGTTAGTTAGTTAGGTTAGTTGCCTAGATACACATTTGTTTGTGCGAGCAGAATTTTTACCCTTTATCTGCGTTGGAAATTACCACTTCTTGCCACGGTTTTAATAAGAGGTGACTATGAGAAAATTCTTATAATGTACACCCATATACGAAAACTAAAAAATATACTAGACCAAAATAAATCCGGGCAACAGCGTCTAAAATGAGTAGTGTCTGGTAATGAAATCGCCAATCTGCCAGCCAACACGGTATACAACGGCAAATACTTTATGTTGGAAAGCCATAGTCTACATGCGTATATATATGGCGTACTGTAAAGATGAAAAAGAAGCAGAGAAATGGTTATAATAAACAATAAATTAGTGGAAAATTTTAAACCATTCATTAAGACTAGTTCTTGAATAATCAGCAGATTAGTCAGCAGAGTCATTACATTTACGAAGCCTGCCATTTATGCAAAGTAAAATTTATTTAAAACAATAAAGATTAAATAAAATTGAATCAAAGTGAAATATAAAAGCTCTCGTTTAATTTTGACACGCCTAATTGATGTTTACACTACGAAATCGTAAAGGCGATTCATTTTTATTCTATGCATAAATAATAAAGGCATTTTTCAACTTTTTATTGCGTTCGTCCCACCGCGATCTCACGGACAAACATTTACGCATGTCTTGATCACATTCGTTTGTTTTCTGTGGTGTCGCGTTACACGGGTTTTAAAAAGTTGATGGCGCGTTATAAATGTTTTTGGCTGCACCTATCTTGTCTCGAATCACTGGCTCATAACAATAAAGGCTGTGTCACATTAGCGTTGCAATTTAGTCGAAACTATCCGTATAGTACTATACGCATGCAAAGAACGATTTTCTTAATGTTAATGGTATGGCGTAATAGGAACTGCAGATACAAGAATACAAACCATATAGAGTGTAGTCTGAATTACGAAGAACATTACTGTTCTCTGTACAAAGACTTCATCATAAAATTACATATTAGTATGTGGTATTTTATGCAGTAAACACTTCCATTATGAACTTACGTACTCTAAAATTAAGGCACTTGGTGAAATTTAATGGAAACTAAATTTTAAAAAAATTACTAAGTTTATTAAAATATAATCGCTCTACTAATAGTAAACTATATATTTCATTCTCTGATTTTTTTTTCTAAACACGTTGTTGAAAAGCCCACAATTCGTTATTCTCTTTACCTAATATAAATAAATAAATAAAAATTTATCCATGTATAGAGACAACATCACATACATTGCTACGATCCCAAAGTAAGAAGCTGTAGCACTTGCATTATTGAAGCGGAAACAACGAAGGTACCACAAACACCCATACCCAAGAGAATGTAGAAAAAGTGTTACCTACATAGCTCCGACCTCAGATCTGGTGACACCATGAAATCCGGTGTATATCTCCATCCACGGAGATCGTCAATGTGCAGTCAAATTAATATACAATATTTGTGAAATAAATTCAATGCCTATGATCCTTTTTCTGGTGACAATACAATGTAATAGCATGTCTAATAAATGCATTACATACATACATGGTCGAGTTCTGTAATGATATTTGGGCCTGTCTTTAGGCGTTAATTCGTAATACTAATGTGACATTATCTTTAAACGACTACAACTCTCTCTTTCTCGCACATCCGCGTCGTATCGTTTTAGAATGGGACAAACAAACTCGGTTACATTTTTAATACTAATGTCGGTTCGTGTTATGAATACAATGGCTACGTAATGAAATATCAAAAACAATATTTGCTAAGAAGCGTTTTTTCTCATTATGTTTGTATAAGCGCTTTTAATAATTATAATAGCGTTTGATATAATCGGTAATATTATACCTCTCTTATCAAAGGAAGTGGTACGTCGTTATTCAAAGTAAATTTTATAAGCATCAACATAAGATAAAACAGAGTCACTACCTACCTAGTTTATTGTCATTTTTTTAACCTAGTCCCACAGCTGGGAAAAGGTCTCCCCCATATGCTTCCAAACAATTCGATCTTTCGCGTTTTCGAACCAATCGTTACAGAATGCGTCTAGGTCGTCACGCCATCGTTTTTTCATTTTATTGTTATACAAATTAAAAATCTTCATTGCCCTTCACATTCTCACTGGAAGCATAGGGTAAGTATTGCGTAGGTGAGCCTAAAAAACGCAGGTAGACAAAGATTCACGGTGACATTCTACCGTAAACATATACCGTACAATTTGTAGCCATTGTCAGTATTTTGTTATTTTTTTTAAATGCGGGCTGATTTTCGGCATAATAATCTACTATACATATAACTATAACATGGTATATTCATATTACAGGGGACATACATACATATTTAGAGGACGTATTTAACGGGACGTGGGTGTTATACGAGGCGACTAATGGAAATCCTTCTTTTCTTCAGCCTAGGTTCTCGATTTTTAGTCAAGGTTGAAAATAAGATATGAATCCTGTAATCACGATGTATGATAGAATATTTGAGCTTTGAAAGATAAAAAGATAAAGTTATACTCATAGACAAATAATTTATTGAAAACGACACAAGGATTATATATATTTATCGATAAATCTATAATATATTTTTATTAATATCTTACATAAAGACGGCGACGGGCTCACCACCTGTCACGTTGTCCCGAAAATATCTTCGGTGGAAGGTGGGTCAAAGGGACTTAATTGTCTAGACTTGACCTCTGTCTACCCCTGTATTGGGAATTGCGTGAAGATATTTTTTTTTATTAATATCTGCACATAATTCTCATTACTGGGATTGAAGCCTAGACCATCAACTCCTTTCGACCTATCTATCACCGACGACTCTTCGGACCGATGTGATGGTGAGCCTATCGCCGATTATAAAACCATGTTAATTACTAATTCTACTACTACTAATAGTTGGCAACAGTGAACGACGTGGGGTTCAATAAGGAAGGCAATATTTTTTAAATAATAAAAATATAAATATTAAAAAAAAACAATAACTAATATTCAAAAGGACCGATTGTGAATTACGCTTTTCATATACAAAATGCTCAACAAACACTCAGCTGTAACAATTCGAAGTTCACGCGAACTTTGCAATACAAAGCTGCGAATGAATTCCAACTCGTTCCACGCCATGGTTGCAAACAACAATGGACAATAAAGAGAGCGATATCGGTATGAAATACTGACGTATTATAATAAAGGGTTCGAAGACATGCTACGACTTCAGTTTTAGGAAAATATAAAATAGAAACGGCAACAATGTAAGCCGAGTGGTTGGGTGATCGGAATTCGAAAATTCGAGTTCGATACCCAAGGCTCGACCAATGGGTTTAAAAAAAACAACTTATTTACGATTTATATCGTTGGCTTTGACATAAAGACCTAGACTAGCTCATCACCTTTCACGATGTCTCAAAAAATCTTTGCTGGAAAGTGGGTCGACAGGACTTCAGTGTCTAGATCTTCGTCTTTAGTTTTGGGAATAATGTGAATTTATTATTATACTAGAACTTAGTAAATGGCTTAGTAACGAATCACGAGTGTAAAAGGTTTTTGAAGACTATTACTGGACTATTTATAGGTATGACATAGACAAACTGTCAATCATTCAATAGAAGCAATGATTTAATTTAAAAGTTAAATTATCATTATTTTTACTCTAATGCGGTTTTTGTTTCCTTAGATACAGTGATCGTGGACCGAAGATAAACAAAAATATAATTTTGTCCAATTTGTCTTATACAGGTAATATTAAATAATTAGGATTCCTGCTAACTACCCCGATGTGACTGACCCCGAAATCGGTTATTACAAACAGTCGAGACTAACTAACGAATATTCTCAAGATTTTTTTTTAAATAATTCATGGAAGTATCAATTAATTGTGTGCAAGTAAGGCTTCCTCTTAGTAACTCTTACAATGGAAAAGGTGAGTCTTACAAGAGAGAGAGATTACCACACAGTCAAAACATAATACCTGAAACATTAAAAAAACCAGAAGAGTTACAGCATGTTAGATTGATATATACAAAAACAAAAGTTCTTGATTCATGCCTAATAAAAATGTGTAATGAATTTGTTATCATACATGAACATGCGTTATAGATTATTCTAGTTAGTGAAAAAACAAATCCGTTTGAAATGGGCCCAACATGAAACATTCTACTGTAACGTGTTTAAAAACTATAAAACTTGCTTTAAGGACCAAGCTGAATACAACGCACGCGCACGCAATTTTTCAAACCCCAACGGCGACTCTAAGTACCATCGATTTATTCACAACCAGCTAAAGACCCCGCCGTGGTATAAATCGTACGCAACGTCACAGGGCAAGCAGCGTCTACTTCTCAACTCAGATACCACACAAATCACAATAAGCACTCTTCATTATCCACGTTTCACTCGGACATAGAGCGTATCTATCGGAATGCGCCCACAAAGCAGTACCAAGGCACTAAGTCGCTACACTTTACTCAACCGGCTCGGAAAACCAGTCTTCCTCGCCAAGAACAAAACAGCATAACGGCCAGTTGACTGACACACGGACGTGTTGTTCTCTCAAACTGTTCTTGGTAAGTAGCCTCTCCATGTTTTTGTCTACACTGGTGAGCACGGCATAATGTCTAGTAACCTTTGCTTCTTAAACTAAAAGGTTTAAAAGATAAAACACGTGGAGTCGTATTTTAAAGTATATCGTGTGAGAGCACATGTAAACGAGATAATAATTTGTATTACGACAGCTCTTCGAAATTAATTCGTGTGTAATTAAGGTGTATAATGGCTTGTATGTGTCGATCGTTTATGTTCGAAACATGTTGCTGTAATTTCAAGTAAACAGCAGAGTATTTTAGGTCTTGTATGCGCTATACTGTAATTACAGCTGTGCGAAGAGGTAAATACCCTCAAACCCTCTCTTGAAGATCGGCGTCTTTGCTGTCATTGGTTCATCTGAGAGTAGCATATTGCAGTTCTCTTTCTATTGGAGCCAATTAAGTAACTTAATTGGAACAAGCACCGATCGTATAAATAATAAAATTGCAAAGCGGAATACCGGCGCGCCGCAGATGGACCAAGAAATTTTAAATAAAGCTATTTAGAAACGATAGCCGAGTTGTTGGGTGGTCGGGATTTCTAGTCGAGAGACCCGAGTTCGATCCCCAGGTGGCAGTACCAATGAGTTTTTCAAAAACTTATGTACAAATTTCATCGTTGGCTTGGACATAAAGACGGCGACAGACTCACCACCTGTCACGTTGTCCCGAAAATATCTTCGGTGGAAGGTGGGTCAAAGAGACTAAATTGTCTAAACTTGACCTCTGTCTACCCCTGTATTGGGAATTGCGTGAAGATATTTTTTTTTATTTAAAAACAAAACTCTATGGATGTTTTACGTAAATTTGAATGATCTTATTTTTTGAAGTGTTGATAAGTTAATATTCAATCATCAATCGTCTGAATAATTGACGTCCTGTCATATTATAGACATTTAAAACCGGGACATAATTTTCTTGTGACAATTTAAAACTGATAATTTACAAAAAAATTATTGTTATTCGAACTATTAAACTCTATTCTAAGCTTTTTGTTATTAAATAAAGTAGATATTTAAAATATCAACTGACGAGAGCTAGATGTGTACCCTCATCCGATATCGATATATAGTACGATTAATAATATAGATATACTATTTTTACCTTTACGATATAATATAAAATATTTCAAATTGAACGCGAACAAAGTCGCGGAAGTATCCACTATTACTCTATAAGCGACGTACGAAAAGGTCCGACAAAACCTGCGTCATATTCTATTTTCAGAAAAATATCGCCGCTGAAAAGGTGCCAGTAGGAAAATAGTAATTACAAGTTCTCCTTTCCAGCACCGTTGCCCATTGTGCCCTGATTCACAATGCAGGGGAATCTTTTTGTCCGTCCCTATCGACTGTTTGCACCGATGTGCCGACGCTGACGGCACGGAAACGTTTATTTAGATGTTGCTACTCCTCCATCTTTATTGACGCCTCCTGAATTTTCACTGAACAATTTCAAGTCAAGTGGCTGGTGCGGTCGAGATAAGAGTTTCGGGAGCGGCGAACATATTTATGTGTTAATAAATGACCGCCTAAAAATCGTAACGTTTAATAGGTTGTTGTGAAATATGTTAAGAAGGAAGCTTAACTTTTATGACAATTAGCGTTACTGGCTGCGTCTGGTGGTTTCACTCGATCTCTAAAATTTAACAGAAAAAAAAATTTATAACCTGTGGATTGTTGATGGAAATTGGAGTCATGGGAATCTAGTTCTATCCTCTTTAAGAATACTCGTACCAATGGTTTTTGGAACTTATATAAGACTTATACGATTTTAACACTGGTTGCGACTGGCTCATCACCAATTACAGTCCCAAATAAGCTCCCGTGCAATGTGGGTCGAAAGAACTAAAAATTGTCTAGACCTCTACTAGCCTCAGTATCATGAAATGCTTTGATAGGTCAGAACATAGATAAGCTTTAAGTAAAAAATCATGAAGAATAAACGAACACCTACAAAGTTGTATAATAATAATGTTTTATACGACTTGTTCAGAACGTAAATCAAAGTTAACACTTTATTATTTTAACTTTATCAGTATTTTTATATAATATCCGAACAATGTTTTTCAGCGTAATAAAAACATGAGATGCAGTACATAAGTGAGGCGGAAAAACCGCAAACTGGTTAAAAATTAATAATTAAAAGCTTGCCTATCGTTTCGCGTCAGTAACTAAACAAAATATCAAATATGTTATTCATCATTCATATCAACGACAGGCTGAAAATTGCGCTGTAAATTGCTAGCAGCGAAACTGTTCTTTATTTGCATTATGAACGGTATTGACTAAATTATAAATATATAATTCAACGGAATATTTTATGCCCTATTTAAATGCGTTGAGGTAATTAAAGCCATCAGACAGACAGACACTCATATCGTGCTTATGAAACTAAATATCTTTAATTAGCCGGATTAAAAGCAACCTTATGTCCCTCTCAAGAATCTTAAACTCAAATTTTTTCATAGTTAAAAAGTAGTACATTTAAACAAGTTTTTTTAGTGCTAGTAGAATTATAGGTTACGAAACTTTCATTACAGAGTCAGGGCTAACATCGCATTTGTTACTTTTTTCGTTTGAAAATGTTTGCAGGTGTCGAAGCGCTGCAGTAAGTCGTTAGGTTATCTATTTATCTATATATCCATATATCTATCTATTTATCTACTTATCTAAGCAATTTACTCTGAATTATTTTATATTTTTGTTAGGTTTGTGTTGTGTAACAATAAGTCCCTCAATTCCTGCCTCCCGGCAAAGGCCTCCTTCCGTTGTTTCCATTGCAACCTGTTAGTCTTACTAGCTTCTCAATATTATGTAAAATACCACAGAATTAATGCTTGTTTTTTTTACATTTGTCTCCGGTATCAGGTTCAGGTGACATGTGTTTGCACTCTTGACATTTGTTTCCACTTAGCGTGTTACATGAGATGTAACATAAAATCTTTAGTATTTCACATTTCGTGTAATTAAAGTTATATTAACTCTAATAGTAAATCTAAAGGTGTCAACATGTCTGCCCGAAGTGTCTCATGTCAATTAACATCTAAAAGTTGAAGAAGTTCGTTAATTGCATTATATTAACCTCCCAGTGTTCTTTCCTGCGTCATTAATAAAAGGGCATTTAACTATTCATTGAATTATTCATTCACAACGGAGTGTGAGTGTACTGTCCAAATGAACAGTCTCAAAGATAATGGGTCGTTTACGTTGATAGTAGATAATTATAGTTGATACTTGCTTTTGTGCCTTTATTCAATTTATAACTTTATAATACATTATCCTTATTAATAAAATAATAATAATACTTTATAAGTTAATATCTTCACGCATAGTACCTGACGGAGGAGCCAGAGAGAAAAGACAGCCAAGTGTCACTCTCTTAAATACCTTATTTTCCATTTACACCCAATTAAAAGGTTTACCCATTTTTTGTCATTCATCATATCATCATCATAACAACGGCCCTGCTTAAGTCCACTGCAGGACGTAGGTCTCTGCTGTAGGGAAGGTTTGCGATAAACGCCACGTTCGACAATCGAATTGGCGATCGCAGTACCAGACATCTCACACCTTAGACGCTAATGCCTGCCCCATGTCTGTTGAATTTTGGTCTATTATGTTTGGAGATATGTTATTCCGCCATTTGTCGGTAACCAATTGCATTTGCTTTCCTCGAAGTCGCCTCTTACGACACCCACGGGAAGAAAGGGCGTGGTATATTCTTATGCCGCAATCACATGTCAGCAATTTTTGGCTCTCCCATAGGAAGGGTTAGCCATAATCACCACGCTTGGCAAGCGGATTGGCGATCGCAGTGTCGGACACCTCGCACCTTAAACACTGCTGCCCATCTTCGGTCTGATTATTTACACCAAAATATACCATAAATAAATATTAACATTCAATTGTGACAGTATTGGCTCACATTCAACCATTTGCATGATAAGTTTGAAATAAGTTTACATAACTTTTTATTTAGATATTTAAAAACAGTTTCCATAGAATATCATTCACGGTTATGCGTCGTAAATTTGGTGGTGTAAAAAAAAAGGTATGCTAAACATCTCGTAATAAACTGTGAAACAATCCAGCAGCTAATAGCAACTTACTTAATATCCAACTTACTAAGTGATCACGGTGGTAACCTACGAAATTAAGTTACTAGATATTAAACAAGCTCATTATTTGCCCTAAACAAAGAGTCCTCCTCTCCTATTATACAACGAAATGCCGAAGATGGTTTGAGAAACTGTCTAACCTCGATCCTGTTTTATCCTTCACAAGGTTCAACCTACAGATACCTTTTAAATAATAAATTCGATGTCCTGGAATTTTACATGAGGCAGCTGAGGCATTTTTCGTGTGTATAATGTAAAACCTGATCAATGCGTGTATTGAAAATATGCTAGATCACAATAAAAAAAATATCTTCACGCAATTCCCAATACAGGGGTAGACAGAGGTCAAGTCTAGACAATTAATTCCCTTTGACCCACCTTCCAAAGAAGATATTTTCAGGACAACGTGACAGGCGGTGAGCCCGTCGCCGTCTTTATGTCCAAGCCAACGATGAAATTCGTACATAAGTTTTTGAAAAACTCATTGGTACTGCCACCTGGGGATCGAACTCGGGTCTCCCGACTCGAAATTCCGACCACCCAACAACTCAGCTATCGTGACTGCTAGACCACAATAGATATGCTTATAAATATGTGATCGTGCCGCCCACATTGCCCACCGCCCACATAGACAGAGGCCTTGTCTAGACAAATAAGTCTCCTTGACAACGTGTCAGGTGGTGAGCCCGTCGCCGTCTTAATGTCCAAGCCAACGATGAAATTCGTACATAAGTTTTGAAAAACTCATTGGTACTGCCACCTGGGGATCGAACTCGGGTCTCCGACTCGAAATTCCGACCACCCAACAACTCAGCTATCGTGACTGCTAGACCACAATAGATATGCTTATAAATATGTGATCGTGCCGCCCACATTGCCCACCGCCCACATAGACACAGGCCTTGTCTAGACAATTAAGTCCCTTTGACCCACCTTTCACCGAACATGTTTTGGGACATCGTGTCAGGTGGTGAGCCCGTCGCCGTCTTTATGTCCAAGCCAACGATGAAATTCGTACATAAGTTTTGAAAAAACCCATTGGTACGAGCCTACCACCTGAGGATCGGGTCTTTTTACTCGAATCCCGATCACCCGGCTATCGTGACTGCTAGACCACAATAGATATGCTTATAAATATGTGATCGTGCCGCCCACATTGCCCACCGCCCACATAGACAGAGGCCTTGTCTAGACAAATAAGTCTCCTTGACAACGTGTCAGGTGGTGAGCCCGTCGCCGTCTTAATGTCCAAGCCATCGATATAATTCGCACTTAAGTTTTGAAAAACTCATTGGTACTGCCACCTGGGGATCGAACTCGGGTCTCCCGACTCGAAATTCCGACCACCCAACAACTCAGCTATCGTGACTGCTAGACCACAATAGATATGCTTATAAATATGTGATCGTGCCGCCCACATTGCCCACCGCCCACATAGACAGAGGCCTTGTCTAGACAATTAAGTCTCCTTGACAACGTGTCAGGTGGTGAGCCCGTCGCCGTCTTAATGTCCAAGCCATCGATATAATTCGTACTTAAGTTTTTGAAAAAACCCATTGGTACGAGCCTACCACCTTAGGATCGGGTCTTTTTACTCCGAATCCCGATCACCCGGCTATCGTGACTATTTATTATTTTCGGATTTATTCTAGCTGAGGGCATTGAAGTGTTGCCAGAGAAAAACACGATAAAGTAATCGCCATCGTATACCGTTGGTAACCATCAAAATATGTAGTATGCAAAAACTCCACTTGCCACTAGTATAAGATTAATTTTGTTCAAAAGTAGCGCTCAAGTGGGTTCGTTTAGCGCCCCAAACGCAATTTACATCTACTTATCGGCTGAAGAACAGGACAGGGTAGTTTTTCCTCCGCTCTCGAGCACCCTGACGCTATGCTGACAGATTTGTTGGCGTCGAATATGACACCTGATTCATCTTTTAGCCTTGATCGGCGATTTTTCGAGAGAAATTATCATATTTTGCAGCTAACACTTTTTAGAATGGAATTTGCTATGGAATTGTCTTTTTATAGTCTTGCACGTCCTTAGCTCGTTTCATGTGTCATTGCAATTTAACCTTGAAAAAAATGAATCTGAGTAATAACATATAAAATATATCTTCACGCCATTCGCAATACAGGGTTAGATAGAGGTCTAGACAATTAAGTTCTTTTGACCCACCTTTCACCGAACATGTTTTGGGACATCGTGTCAGGTGGTCAACCTGTCGCCGTCTTTATATCCAAGCTAACGACATTAATCGTACATTGGAACAAGCGTGCCACCTGAGAAGGAAATCAGGTCTCTTGACTCGAATTCCGATCACCCATCTACACGTCTATAGTAATTCCAACCAACTAATATAAGAACCGAAGTGTTGAACAACTAACATAAGAATGTAAGTGATGCTAATATTTAAGTGAGTTTTCATTGACTTCCTGCAACATTTTGCAAGTCGTCACTTCATCTCATGGGAGGTTGTCATCCTAAATTGCGTTTGTCTATAGGAGGTTGCCAAACGAGAACATTTTTTCCCAACGGAGACCGTTTTTGAAAGAGGCCTTTTTTTGGAGGAGGCCTATGTTCAGCAGTGGACTCTTGATAGGCTATAATGATGAAGAAAAAAAAAGATTTAAATGTTGTATAAAATCTTGTAGTTTTAAAACTAACTAAAAATTTTGCCTATTTCTTTTAGTTTTTTGTCACCAACACACAAATATAAAACTTTTAAACGGTATACTTTTATATACTGAAGAAATAATCAGAGTTATTTTAGTATTTTATTTCATCGGCAAGGACAATCTGAACTATTACGAATAAAAAAGTTTATTTGATGTAAAGTATTGCCTAATTAGGTTTAAATGGACAGTAAAACGTTTAGGTATTACTACGTTGAGGTTACGTTTACGTTTAGGTATTATCATATAATCACCACACGTAACAGACTAGTGGAATTTAAAGGAAATTTTAGCTGAGACACGTTTTACTGTGGAACAACTCCGAGGATATTTTGCCTCGATTACGGTACGCTTCCTAGAAATAAATTCTAACCGCGGCAGTAATTGGTGAGTAATAATAAACAAGGCATAAGCAATATAAGAGAATACAGACTTAAAATGTCAACTATTGCGTGTAAGACACGGTGGCTCGGAGGTAAGAGCGTCGCCACCGATCGGCGAAGGTCGCGGTTTCGAATCCCGCCCGTGTCAGTTGAAATTTTAACTTTTTCTCTTTAATTTAATAAAATAAAAGTTCAGCACAAATATGCTCTAAAAATCAACAAAATTGCATGGTAAGTAATGAGTCAAATAAGTAAATTATTTCTGAGCGATCCATATAAAAAAAACTCATTAAAAATCCGATCTCAAGTCACGCATAATACATATAGTTGACTATTATTGCAAATGTATTCTCCAATTGGTTCAGAATGTTATAAGTTGAAAACAGCTGAAGAGATCAATATGGACGCCAGATCGTATATTCGCGCTTTATAAATAAATATGATATACAAAATGACAGTTGTTAATAGTCGTTGGCACTCAACCACTAAGGTAAATGACCTTTGCGTATTGTCAATTTCTTGTGCCATTTACATAGACAAAAAAATGTGTGTACAAGATATTTTCACTAGTGTCTGTGATAATGCATTATTGCGAAAAGCGATTAATCATAACAGTACAGATCGATGGTTCAGATGAGTCATGAACAAGACATTAACAGAATGAAATAAGAAAATATAATGATTTACTTTTTTTATTTCACAATAGCCGAGTGGTTGTGTGATTGACATTCGAGATCTCTTGCCACGAACTTGTGTTTGATTCTCGAAATCAATAGGTTTTTTCAAAAATGTATGCAAGAATTTAGTGATGGCAAGATTGGATAGTTTTTAAGACAAGAATGATAGTAGTGGAATGGTAGTAGAGTTAAACTTAAGTAGCGAACGGTAAATGCCACGCTGCTCCAGTGCGTTTTTTATGTATTCTATATAGCCTTGTTATATTATATTTTTTTCAAGTGAATTCTAAACTAAAAACTATTAAAATGTTGTATAAAATCTTGTAGTTTTAAAACTAACTAAAAATTTTGCCTATTTCTTTTAGTTTTTTGTCACCAACACACAAATATAAAACTTTTAAACGGTATACTTTTATATACTGAAGAAATAATCAGAGTTATTTTAGTATTTTATTTCATCGGCAAGGACAATCTGAACTATTACGAATAAAAAAGTTTATTTGATGTAAAGTATTGCCTAATTAGGTTTAAATGGACAGTAAAACGTTTAGGTATTACTACGTTGAGGTTACGTTTACGTTTAGGTATTATCATATAATCACCACACGTAACAGACTAGTGGAATTTAAAGGAAATTTTAGCTGAGATACGTTTTACTGTGGAACAACTCCGAGGATATTTTGCCTCGATTACGGTACGCTTCCTAGAAATAAATTCTAACCGCGGCAGTAATTGGTGAGTAATAATAAACAAGGCATAAGCAATATAAGAGAATACAGACTTAAAATGTCAACTATTGCGTGTAAGACACGGTGGCTCGGAGGTAAGAGCGTCGCCACCGATCGGCGAAGGTCGCGGGTTCGAATCCCGCCCGTGTCAGTTGAAATTTTAACTTTTTCTCTTTAATTTAATAAAATAAAAGTTCAGCACAAATATGCTCTAAAAATCAACAAAATTGCATGGTAAGTAATGAGTCAAATAAGTAAATTATTTCTGAGCGATCCATATAAAAAAAACTCATTAAAAATCCGATCTCAAGTCACGCATAATACATATAGTTGACTATTATTGCAAATGTATTCTCCAATTGGTTCAGAATGTTATAAGTTGAAAACAGCTGAAGAGATCAATATGGACGCCAGATCGTATATTCGCGCTTTATAAATAAATATGATATACAAAATGACAGTTGTTAATAGGCGTTGGCACTCAACCACTAAGGTAAATGACCTTTGCGTATTGTCAATTTCTTGTGCCATTTACATAGACAAAAAAATGTGTGTACAAGATATTTTCACTAGTGTCTGTGATAATGCATTATTGCGAAAAGCGATTAATCATAACAGTACAGATCGATGGTTCAGATGAGTCATGAACAAGACATTAACAGAATGAAATAAGAAAATATAATGATTTACTTTTTTTATTTCACAATAGCCGAGTGGTTGTGTGATTGACATTCGAGATCTCTTGCCACGAACTTGTGTTTGATTCGCAGGCTCGAAATCAATAGGTTTTTTCAAAAATGTATGCAAGAATTTAGCGGTGGCAAGATTGGATAGTTTTTAAGACAAGAATGATAGTAGTGGAATGGTAGTTGAGTTAAACTTAAGTAGCGAACGGTAAATGCCACGCTGCTCCACTGCGTTTTGGCGGACTTCCTATAGCCTTGTTATATTATTTTTTTTTTCAAGTGAATTCTAAACTAAAAAACTATTAAAATGTTGTAAAATACTAATGTAATTTAAATCGACGAAACAACGAAGTAACAATAAAATGAGATGAAATTAATTAAACCATAATGATAGAAAGAGATCGAAAAGACATCAACGAGTGCTAAGAATTCGTTGCTCCTCAAATAATGAATAACAATCTTTCATCACTACCATATATTTTATTTTTATTACACAGACACTATGGAATATGGAAACCTTCACCATTTCCAACGCTGCACTTTTAACAATTGTATTAAATAAATAGCCAATACAGATTTCCCCACTTTTACTACAGTTTCTCGGGACTTGCTGTTTGCGGTAAATTCATCGTTTCCGATTCAAATAACATAAGTGTTTTAGTTACTTACTCTGGGATTATAGCATATGTGATGTTGTTGTATTTATTTCTTTACTTTATTTCAAAATTTCAGCATATTTCAGAGTTCTTTTGGAATAAGATCAAGTGATTCTATTCAGCGACAAAAAAAGGTAAGAGTATGATTTCAAGTCTTAAACACCTTGTCTAGAGAAACAATGTACCCTTCTGTAAAAATAATATGCTGGGGGCTTCCTAGACCCTTTTCTAAGATATAGACCAAAACGACTTACTCTTAAAACTATCATACATCACAATTTTTATCAATTTTTGAGTTTACTATATGAGCTTATAAGTTAAAAAAAAGTCACGATAGCCGAGTTGTTGGGTGGTCGGAATTTCGAGTCGAGAGACCCGAGTTCGATCCCCAGGTGGCAGTAACAATGAGTTTTTCAAAAACTTATGTACTAATTTCATCGTTGGCTTGGACATAAAAGGCGGCGACGGGCTCACCACCTGTAACGTTGTCCCGAAAATATCGTCGGTGGAAGGTGGGTCAAAGGGACTTAATAGTCTAGACTTGACCTCTGTCTACCCCTGTATTGGGAATTGCGTGAAGATATTTATATTTATTTATTTATTTATTTTTTAGCTTATAAGTTACCTAAAAAATTCTTTGTCACGTTATTTTGTTAAGACTGCCAATTGCAACCCGTATAAACTTCAGTTAAAAGTTGAAGCCATAAGAGTACAGTCTGCTACGTATTTTTGTCGAAACAATGTAGTAGCGCTTTCAGCATTTGAACAATGTGCGGACTTCGGAAGACTCGTTTTCACTTTAATGACGTCATCAACACATATAACTTATTTTTCGTCACTGAACAGCATAAAAATATGTATAAGGTAAGTTAAGAGCTTCATTGTTTAACTACACGAGTATATGCAGAATTTGTTTTTAACTTACTCTCTGAAATTAATTACTTAAAATTAGCTACTTACTTTGGAATCATCAATGGCTCTGATTCCAATGTATGTGATGTAGTCTCTATCTATATTTGTGTTTATTTATGTATGTATATATTATTTTTTTATTAAACCAACCTAAAAAATTTGGTTATTAAAACCTAGAGGTAAGTTTTTCTATTTTTACACAACATGAAAATCCGACTTGTGATCTGATGCATCCATTAAAATCCTGTAACATATGTGCTGTTACAGATCACTCTATGGAGGACATGTTTGCATCTTTCAAAGAGAAATTGAACGGGGCTGCGGGCAAGGAGTTGTATTTTTAGATATAATCTACCCTAAGACGTTTGATAGGTGACACTTATGTTTCCCACGGTAAAAATATTTCTATAGATTTGCAGCCATACAATAGCACAGTTACTGCTTTGTTCCGGTATGAAAGATGTGCCTACCCCGTCTATAAGCATGTATAGTATATTAGTATAAATACAGGTATTACAAAGCTTAGATGTTTTGGACACGTAGAGAATGAATGAAAAGAGAAAGAGTAGAATACAACTTTTGGAAATGACGTAACTTCCTCGATGAAGTTCTGGCCGTTCTCATCAGGTAAAGGTCATGTTAAGAGTATCCTTAACCATCGTACAAAAATCAAGACTGATTAAAATAGACGAAGCGAGAGAAGTATGGCATGATCGTGGCAATAGAAAGAGGTGGTCTTTGCCTGCCCCTACGAAGTGAAAGGAGCGTGTCATTTATGTATGTATGATAAACATGTGGGACACTTCAACACAGTCCTCATACAATCAAGTTTTTGCATCTTTGGACTTTAGTGCCTAATCGCTATCAAGTCTTCTTTTTCTTTACAGCCTATTAAGAGTCCACTGCTGAACATAGGTCTCCCCCAAAGCTTTCCGCCTGCACCATCGACCTCTTCTCTCTCTAGTAGTCACGATAGCCGAGTGGTTGGGTGGTCGGAATTTCGAGTCAATAGACCCGAGTTCGATCCCCAGTTGGTAGGCTCGTACCAATGAGTTTTTCAAAAACTTATGTACGAATATCGTTGGCTTGGACATAAAGGCGGCGATGGGCTCACCACCTGTCACGTTGTCCCGAAAATATCTTCGGTGAAAGGTGGGTCGAAGGGACTTAATTGTCTAGACTCGACCTCTGTCTACCCCTGTATTGGGAATTGCGTGAAGATATTTATTTATTTTATTTTACCATCGACTTCTTGCAACATATTGCAAGTCGTCACTTCATCTCGTGGGTGGTAGTCTCACACTGCGTTTGTCTATTCGAGGTTGCCACTCGAAAACCTACAATACAAGTGCAATACGTTAATGTCTACCTAATTCAAAAAATACCACGAAGTTAACAATGATTGTTTTCAAGGAAAATGTTTCATAAAAAATCTTCTTGATCGCTTAAAATATTCAAAATATTTAACGACATCCATTATGCTAATAAAATTTATGATCGAGTTATCACACGACTACAGTCTATACATTAATTTGAAACCTATAAACAAAAAAGCCTGCGCTAACATAAAAATACAAGAAAAGTGTCTCATTAATAAAAATGTTATGTTTTAGGTACAAAATAAAATGACTATAAAACGTGGCAAAAGAAGCACCGGTCTTACGATTAACATATACAAATGAGAAGGCACGAACTCGAGCACACGGTCGAAACGTGTGGTAGAATTATAATTTTGTCATCTGCATAATATATGGCTTAGAACATACATTGCAGCCACACATATTTTACACAAGATGGTACAAGGCTGGTAAGAAGAATGATAAAGTGCATGTACCACGTTCTACTTTTTAAAAAGTTATTTTTTCCCGCGCGATTTTAGTGCAGATTTTAGCTTGCCCAGTTGTTTAAGTTAATCATCGTTTATTTGTGAACGAATGTCCCATTTGGGTTAAATGTAACTGAATCTGATTTTGAATAAAAGTAAACAGGGATTTTTTTAACATAATGTCACAACTAAAACTGTGTGCACACACGAAATAGCCAATTTTAACCGGATAAAGGATAACTTTTTAGCTAAATCTAAATATAAACTACCACCATTACGTATTTTACTCAAATATGCGAAGCGTTTGTTGACAAAGTAAATAAATTATCTACCCCAGCAGCTTAAGCGGGAATATCTTACAGGAAACATAGCATCCTTGTGTTTTTCCGTACTCAACGATACGATGTTTCCTGAAAGAAATATTGATGTTGATCACCCTGAGTTGTGATATAAGCTGTAACATAAATAAGTTTGTTATTGTGAATTAAAGTGATTTATGACGATCTCCGTGGACGAGTGATCTACGCACCGGTTTTGATTGTGTCGCCAGCTGTACCAGATTCGGTTCCCGGTCGGGTCAAATGAGAAAAGACTTTTTCTACATTTTCTAGGGTCTGGTTTCGTGGAACCTTTGTTGTTTCTGATTACATTACAACTGCTGCTTACTTTTAGATCACATCAATGTATGTTGTCTATATTTATCTCGATTTTTATAGTGACACCTACCTTAAGAGCATAAATACTACGATTCTCTTGAATGAAAACTGTATGACAGCACTGTTAACTGATAAAATATGGATAAAATTATAAGGTGGGCTAAATGCTCAAATTTGTCTGCAGCTTTATTTACAAAGAGTGCACCCTGTGTTTGTCTGATGCCGTAGTGAACTCTAAACGACTGCATTCGCAGAATCTTTTGGCGTCCAAGCGCTTGCATTTGCATATCAGACGTTGGTACTAAGGCACTGATAAAAAGCGACGCAGTAACCAGACCCGTTTTAGCGAGTCACTTCTAACACAATAAAATACATTAAGAAAACAATTTCATACAATTCAATTGTTCCTATTCAGTTTCACTTGAAAATAAATCGAGAAACTTCGTTTCATATGTGACATCAAAAAGAAAATATTACAAATACTCGTGTATATATTTTTAGTTTTTTTTTAAAGAATAATAACACACATTTTTTTCATTATTAACAATTTCGGAATTTGTTGCGTCTTCGAAGCTGGAGATACCCTTATCGTTCAAAGTATAACAGATTATAAAGAGAAATATTTTACATAACGTCTTTGCCCGCCAAATCGAAAATTCCTGTTCAGAGAGGCACGCCGTCTGCGATGCTCAAGCTCCGGTACCACCTTCCACGATCGGGAAGGCGGTTTAAAAATAAACATTTCTAAATTTGAAATACTGTTTTAATCAATGTCTGTTACATAAGCAGAACATCTTACTATGGTCGTGTTTTGACTTTCTAGTTGGCATATTTATGTTATTTTAGATGTGCTAGTGAATGAAAATTGAATAAGCCTTTCATATAATAAGATGACGGAATCGCACATTACATTTCGTCGTAGGAACACCATTAAGTTAATAGTATTATATTATTTAATTTATAATTAGTTTTATTTCAATTTGATTATACAATATATATAAAAATACCTATGTATTCAATAATTAGATAAAATAATTAAAATTATCTAATCCACTCTGGTATCACGTTGCGAAAAATGCTGACATGTGTTTTTATGTTGCTCTCCACCCGAAAATTGAACCAGAAATTTAAATAAAAAAAATTGTAGTAGCCAGTTAAGTTGTAAATGAGGTAAGGCTTAGATAGATCCAAAATTGCAAATTGATTGATAAATCAATGTGCTTTTACAGAGCGTACTTATACATTTATAAAAATATCAATATTAAATGAAAAATTTAAACCTCTACCTCTAGATGACAGATGGTTCTCTCTTTATTATGTACCTACCTCTACTTCAAAATGTATTAAAAACAGCCGATTCGAATATTTAGTTAAGTCACACGCGCATAAATAAGTATCGCCTCGCAATATCCGCTTTAATACTAATATACGTTTATTAATCTTACAGTTAAAACTTTAAGCTTTAAATATGAAGACGTAAAACATTAGGAAAATTCGCAACGCGCCATACCTTAGGCTTAATACTTCATTAACATAATAAATGTCAGCAAGAAGTCGCTATGAATATATGAAATCTAAAGATTATTACGCGTTCAATGTAATTATTTTTGGCTTATCTTGAAAGTATTGGACGCTTTCGGCATCCGTTGGCAGTGTGGGCGTATGATAGCTGGAAGTTATAAGAATAGTTGCGAGATAATAATAGGATGTCTTTGGATGAAGTAATAAATTAATGGAACGTATCAATCAATAGAAATAACTTATGTTTAAAGTATGATTAGGCATTATAATCCGATATTAAACTGTTAGAAAAAATCTTTGTAAAGTCCCATTCTTAAGTAGTGAGAAGAAAATATCTCTTATCGATTGTATAAAAAATTGCTTCATCAATACTAAAAGTAAATTATGAAGTTTAGTGGTAGATTGTTGTATACCGAAAATTTATAAGTGTATTTGTACTTAAAGGCGTGTATAAATGTTATTTCTCATTTTAATTATAAATGCATACATAGATAGGTAGGTAACTGTGTGGTAACGGTGTAAAAATATTGTCACTCCCTTTCTTGGTGTCGTAAGAGGCGACTAAGATAAACAGCCTTGAAAAATGAAGGGAAAGTGTTTTCCACATAAACTTGACCAGGAATCGAACCCGGTACCTCAGAGGTGGCGACACCATGAATACCGGTGTGTACGCTACTCGTCCACGGAGGTCGTCAATATGTTATTATCATGTCTTATTAGGAGCTGTAAAGCATGGGATGAAAAAGATATAGGGGTAGTGTCTATAAGCGAGTTGCTCCAGCGTAAATTGAGATAGGGGTACTCGCGGAAGGTATTAGCGAAAGGAGCGTGCCCTGCTATCTACCTATACTACCGTGCTGCAACCCGATGTCAGGATACCAGTGCCAAACTCTTAGCCTATTCTCTCCGAAAAATAGGAACGTTTCTTATGAATATATTTATATAAAGAAAAAAAGAAAAACAATACTGGGGTAGACGGAGGTCTAGTCAATTAAGTGCTTCTGACTCGCCTTACATTTTTAAAGAGAACTTATCATGTGGTGAGCCTGTTGCCATCGATACGTCCAAGCCATTGACGTAAGTCGTACTTAGGATTAAAAGAAACCATTGGTACGAGACTACCATCTAAGGATCGAAGTCGGGTCTCTTAACTCGAATTCCAGTCACCAACCACTCGGCTATCCTGACAATATTTTCTGCTTTTGACTAAATTTTTTGCTTGCTCTTGATTGTTAGGATCTTAAATATTCCTTTTTTATAGAATAACTTTATGTTTTACATACAAATATGTCCAAAATACTATTTTTGGTTAAAGCCATTGAAAAACAAACACTTATCGCCTTCTAATTACGACTGAATCGTGAACTATAATGAAAGGAAAGGAGCAAGATAATCAGTTTTGGTTAAGCTTCTCAATGGCCCTTATCTGCCAACTTAGGTAAATTCATGTTCATAACATCTAGCTGACTATATAACATAATTTCTATCCATATATGTCCCATAAACTAATTCTTATGTAATTATTAGACTAAAACAATAAGAATGTTTCCATTCTTCTTTAGGTTCCTATACACAGACAAGAATAGACAGAGCTCTTGAAAATTAAGAATTTCCATCCATTCATTCATTCATTCATCCATTTCACCAGAGTTTATTCATCATTTGGGTCATCGTGACTAGAAGTGGGCCTGTAGCTGTCTTTAAGTCCAAGCCAATGATATAAATCGTACATAAGTTTTGAAAAAACTCTTACTCGTATTTGATACGCTACTTTCTAGGGTCTATTGACTCGAATTCCCATCATGTAACCACGGCTATCATGGCTTAAACGTTTCCTTTATTAGTAAGCTTACCGATAAACAAACTTTTCGGGTCAAAATATGAAAACGTGTTGGAGAAATCTATATCTCCATGTAAAGGGCTCGAAAATCACAAAAGATTTTTCAGCACAAAACACGTGAAACTCTAACTATACAATAATAGTAATACATTTTTCTAAAACTCAAGCATGACAATAGCAACTTTAAGAAAAAAAAAATTAAAAAAAAAACAAGACGTTTGTGTTTCTGAAAGTCGAGTCTCGGAGTAAATGCACCACCAGTCCTCAGAACAAACAAAAGACCATTTTGACAAATATTAATAGTCATCTCGAGCGCAACGCAGACAAATAGACTGCATCATTAATGTGATAAAAACGTGACTAGCAGCGTTCCCGTTATTTCAATGGAATTTGGAGCGCGGATTAAGGGTAAACGGTTGTTTAAGGTCGAAATTCGTTATTTTAATCATTCTTCGAAAAAGTCACGATAGCGGAATGGTTAAGCGATCGGAATTCGGGTCAAGAGACCCGAGTTCGGTCCCCAGGTGGCTGGGGCTCGCACCAATGGGTTTTTTAAAAACGTATGTTCGATTTATATCGTTGGCTTGGACATAAAGACTGCGATAGGCTCATCACCAGCCCCGTGATCCCAAAAACTTTCTTCGGCAAGAGTTGCGTCGAAGGGACTAATTTATAAAAATAATGACAAGGTGGCTTAGAGGAAAGAGTGTGTTACCACGGTACGGTAAATGTCGTTGGTTTGTATCCCGCCCGTGTTAAAGTTTTAATCATTATTTCTCTTTAATTTTATTATATTTAAATGAAAAGTTGAGCATAAATTGAATAATAATGAACTAAGTTAAAACTTTATAATAAAATTATTCCCACAAAGTAGGTTTAGAGGTTTGGTGAAATCCATTTACAGTATACATTTCATTAAAAAATATCTCTAAATAACTACGTGACTACATATCTACACTTCAGCTTAATCTTAAATTATTTAAAGACTAAATTTGTCCACAGCTTTGCCCAAGTGGAAGGGTAAAATTGATTTTAAAGAAATCTAAGGTAAAAGTAGCCTTATCTCCTCTATACATCATCCCCAGGGTTTAAGCTACATCCATTAAAATCGGTTTAGAAGCGAAATCGTAACCAACAGACAGAGTTCCATTCGTTTTTATAACATTAGTATGGATAGTATTGATATCTGCGGCTTTAACTTGCACAATTAGTCGAACTGGCTTATGAATCCATAATAAGCTTTTAGCGCACAAATTAAAATACATAGGCTAGTTTAACTAATTTGTATTCCCAATGAAACATAATATAGAGATAAAAACCCGTCCCAGCAAATTGACTTTATGTGTTATCTTTGGAAGTCGAAATCGTTAATAAAATACAAATTATATAGTTCCAATAAAAATAACATGTATGATAATAAGCACAAACACCTAATGGATTTGTGTGGACTGCGAAACCCTTAGTGGGATTCGAATACACAACCTTTAACTTAGAAGGCATGGTCATTACCAACTAATCTATAGGGTATTTGGAATATTATATCCAGAATACAAGATAGTACAAATATGCAGACTGACTTTACAAAAGCACGTTTAATACAAATGCGAGACAGTTTCATTTACCAGCCATTATTGAATGTTGAAATGCGTGGCTAATTCGATACAACGGATTTTATGATTAGCCAGCTAATAGAGACGGACGGACAAGCATCGCTTTTTGCATTTAATAAAACGTGCCAATATAAATCCAGTTTCATTAAATTCGATTATTTAAATTCGATTCCATCAATCAGTCATTCGATAGGCACTTCAAAATGTAAATATTCTTTTTTAAATCTAAATCTTCAATATCGGGACTCCTTGGTAGCTCTTTAGATTTAATTAAATAATATGACACGAAACTTAATGACATTTTTTTCAAATATCTACACAGGGATTGACCCAACCCTTGTATTTGCGTTTAATTTCTGATTCAGGGGTAAGTTTTAGTTAACAGTGAGAAATATTTTCGTCTAAAATATATTGATTTAAGAAAGACTATTACTGCAAGGTTGTATTTATATATTAAGTTATATTTAAATATTTTTTTTTATTTTTAAACTTATCGATCTTTTTATATATTTCATATTCCGTCGTTTTCAAATGTTTTTCTTATCGCAAATAAAGCAACAGGCGAAAAAACTTCATAGAAATTAAATATTAATTACAGTAAACAAATGTATGAATAAGCAGAGAAATCTGTGACAAAAAGCATTATTTATAATAGGTACATTGATAGATGGATGCAATTTTAAATAAAACGATTTTCGGACTTTATCGTGATAAAATCCGAAAATTGTTTTATTTAATATGTGTAATATTAGCCTAAATACAAGAAATCATTAGATCGATACAATATCACATAAATTACTCAGGTGCCAAATTAAGCAGCCAATCCCTTGTATAATGGTATCAGAAACAACGAAGATACCACAAACACTTAGACCCGATAAAATGTAGAAATATTTTGTGTTTTCTACTAGAAGACAAAGACTCTACTTTAGAAGACAAAGACTCTACTTTAGAAGACAAAGTAATTATAATACTGGCTTTTTATTTGTAACATTTGGATAAAAAGTAGCAGGTAAACAGAAATAGAAATCTCTCTATACCCTGGTATAAGGAATGGCGTAAAGATGTTTTTTTTCCTTTGTTCCAATTATTACTGTTTCTATTCTATTTTGGTAGGTTTACACTGCTTCTTCATCTGATTTACAGCCTATCAAGAGTCCACTGCTCCTCCTTTAAAAATTTTAAATATTGTATTGCTTACTCTGAATAAATTTATTACAATATTTATTTTTAAACATATCGGAAGACGCTAATACAAAATGATATGTGTATTTTAGATATTAACGTAACGTGAACCGTACATCGCTCCACGCATTCGAATAAGTCAAATGGCACACATCTGTCGCCGATCGAGACGGGATAAATTAAAGCAAAACATGCGACGGAAAATACTCTGGCAATATTTGATGTGCACTTAGGCCGCTGACAAAAAAAAAAAAAAAAAAGAAACATCCGGCAAGTTCGCGCCTAAACCACATGCAGCCGAAAACGCAGTGAGAGACCCAAGCCAAACAGGACTGGCACAAACATGTAAACACTTTAAAACGACGGGGCCACTACACTTCCTGGCTCCAGGACGAACACGTAAAAAAAGTAACCCATATCAACAAATTCTTTCGACGGCCGCTGTGTACAAAATAGCACTGAATATAGCGATGCCTAACGTTCCAATTCGGAAGGATGAAAAAGTGTCCCTGGATGAGACCGTCCCATTTAACCTTAAAATAGCAGAAAAGGGACCAATGGAATTTATTTGGATTGTTTTATAGTTTGTTATGTAGAAATTTACTTAGAAACTATTCCTTTTTGGATGAAAACTAAAATTTTTAATTTTATGATTACATGATAATAAAATATCCCTGAGTTTACAGGAATACCTAACAAAGTATTAATTTAGTAATAATAAAACCGAAAGTTAGTTCGTATATCTTCTTGTTTATAGCACTTTATAAGCTAAATGGCTTAACAGGTAGCAATAGAATGCCTTTTTATAACAGAAATAATTTTAAATATTTCAAATAATCTTCAGAACTATGCAGACTTTACTATTAAGTTTCCACACGTACGAAGTCTTAATGACTTCTAAAATATCTAAAAAAAAATGTCTTCACGCCATTCCCAATACAGGGGTAGACAAGGATCTAGCCTAGATATTTAAGTCTATTCGACCCACCTTCCACCGATTATGTGACATTTATTTAAATATGATAAATAAGGCAGTAGAAAATGAAAACGCGTGAAAGTATGAATTTCTACCGTGTGATAGTTGCGAATGCTTTGCTGATGACACAATTATTTGATTGCGCAATTGCTCATTTGTCTTTTTTAATTCTTTTAAAGACATTCGCAGGAAGAAGATAAATCCTCAGCACATTCCGGTTTCGCTTTCTTTAAAAGCGCCTAATCGGACCGCTTCCAATCATATAATTTGGCCCTAACAGGTGGAGGCGATTTCGTGTTCACGAAAAAAAAAACAGAACGTCATGTTTTTGTTGAAATTAAAACCGTATTAGAGAAAATTGTTCGGTTGACCGCAAATGCGTTTTACGGTTCGCTTTCGTTATGTTTTCGTCCCGATGCGATCTGGTCATTACCGATTTAATGTTGGTACGTTGAAATCTGTTTGGCGTTGTTACATGGAAATTGATGTTATTACGAATTGAATATTCAATTTTCGTGTGAAATTCTGCTGTATAACATTCGCTATCGGGATACGTTTGTACGTTCACATCCTCGCAAATTATAATCGTATTACAATTGGATAATTTTTTCGAAAATTAAAAACGATTACGTAATATTTGTAATGGAAAAGCAATGTGAGAAAGTTCCCATTACAAGGTTTTAAATCATTTTTTTTTAAATCAAGAGGTCAATATAAAACGAGTAATATTTAAAAGATTAAAACTCAGTTTAAATTATATGATATTATGAGAAATTTAAATTCTTAACTCATTGAACAAAATATCGTTATATCTAAGACAAAGAATAATTAGAAATAAAAGAAATTAGGAAGAAAGAAAAACATTTATTTATTTAGTCTAATCACAATAGATACAAATAAAAAAATGGAATTACTCAGAACATAAAATAATATTGCCCTTAATAAACAAAAATGTAAAAATAATATAAAATGAGTCCGTGTAGCAGCATAAGACCGTGAAATGGACAAGACTCAGTAAAAATCGAGATACCAAAACATAAAATGTTCTGATCCCTACACTGGTTTTCAGTCCGGTCCGCACTTTATATTATTATACTATTACCCATCCTGGTGCAGACATGAAATCCTATCCTTTTCAATTCCATAACGTGTGATTTTCGAGCTCTTAATATTATTTAGAAAGGGATACCAGTCTAGGTTATAAAGCAAACCCGCGACAAAAACACAGTCAATGACAAACGTCCAGTCGCCTTCGAATTTTCCCGATAGTTTCCAATTAGACCAGAGGAAAGAACAAAGAAATTTTAAGGAATAGTTAATGAAGGAGAGTCGGCGCAATGGTCAAAGAATATCAACAATTTTTGATTTAAAAACGGTTCATTAAAAAGTTACCGGGAGCTCGCCATTGTAACTGCCAATTGGAGTGTTAAGTCCAAAAGTTTTAAAAAGAAGATCGATGAATAAAGTTAAAGGATTATCTATTTCTCCGTTTTATGTATTTTAATATATTATCATCTTAGCTTAGGTGTATCCTAAGGCTTTTAAGAAACAACTAAGAATAATACATCTACCCACAATTTTTGAACGTATATGCCGTTAAATCCATGCCATACCCAATACTGGGATGGACAGAGATCTAAATGAACCTCACACCTTCCACCGAAGACAGTTTTGGGATAGCGTGACAGGTGGTTAGCGTCTCGCCGCCTTAAGGTCCTAGCCAACGATGTAAATCGTACGTAAGTTTTTGAAAAAACCAAGTGTTACGAGCCTTGGAGATCGAACACTGGGCCCTTGACTGCCGAAAATTCCAAAGAGACTATAGAAAATTGGCTGAAAGTTATGTTCTCCGATAAACCAAAATTTATGCTCTACAAGCGGTGGTGAGTCTGCAGTTGTGTGGGCCAGAATTTCATCTAAGAATCTCGCAGAATTGGTGTTCATAGAAAACGGCTCTTTAACTAGCGTAAGATATGTGAAAGAAGTTCTTAATGAACACGTTGGCCCATTTATGGTCAATTTGTGTGAGGATGCTATTTTTATGCATGACGATTCCCGACTTCATACAGGTTTCATTGTGAATGACTGCCTACAAGAGATGAACATTACTCGCATGGAGTGGCCAGCACGCAGCCCGGATATCTAGCATGCATGGGAATAGGTAAGGAGATGCGTAAAAAAACCCGCCCCCGCAATTTTGGGCTCACGAAGCGTGGTTACGCTTCGTGAGCCCAAAATTGCTCTCCCAGAGGAATGGGTGAATATTTACCAAAATCGTATAAGAAACTTAGTGAACAGCATGCCAAACCACGTTAACGCAGTAATGGAAGCACGAGGAGGAAATACGAAGTATTTATCTTCACGCAATTCCCAAGACAGGGGTAGACAGAGGTCTAGTCTAGACAATTAAGTCCCTTTGACCCACCTTCCACCGAAGATATTTTCGGGACAACGTGACAGGTGGTGAGCCCGTCGCCGCCTTTTATGTCCAAGCCAACGATATTAATTCGTACCTAAGTTTTTAGAAAAACCCATTGGTACGGCCACTTGAGGATCGAACTCGGGTCTCTTGACTCGAAATTCCAACCACCCAACCACTCGGCTATCGTGACAAAGTATTTAAATTCAAGAAAAATCATATTGTTGTACAAAAATGTCATGTCTCCTATTTTTGTTTTAAGTCGAGATTAGCATTTTTTATGTAATTCTTATTAAGTAAAATATAGTGACTTATAAATATTATTACTTTCATTTAATATTGCCTATTAAACACCGTTTATTTTGTTAAGCTAGCATTCTTAGTTTCCAGGATTTATAGATTCATTGCTCTTGAGTATATGTTTTCATTGAGAAAGTGAACAATATATTGCGAGAGATAAACGCAAACGTGATATATTTTATTCAAGTCCTTTGATTTTTCCTTTTTATATCTCATATACTTACTTCCTCATAGATCCCTCAATATACGACGTAGTCACAGTAATAAAATAAGAACTATAGCCAAATACATTAATATAATTTATCATTAAACATAAGAAGAATACGCGGCGTAGATACTTGCGGAAAATATGGCCGAAAGGAAACCAGGACAAAGAACAAAAAGCTTTTTGCAATATTATACCGCCTATCTCCATCTATCGTATATCATTCTAATCGTGTTAACTCGTCTTGTATTAAAAGAGCATATTTTATATTTGTCTCCGTTGGCAGACGGCCAGGTCTTACTCAGGAGATGAGTGAATATGATAATGGCGTTACTATGCTTTCTCAGTTTCGCTGATTTATTAAAAACAATCTGGTAAATACTTATATAGGATTTATAGAATAGTTTCATAAAAAATAAGATCTGAAATATTTGTTATATATACAGTTGTTACATGATAAAGCATAAACCTTGGTTACCATTCTTTTATATACGTACAATTTTTTTTTAAATCGTAAGAATGATAAAAAAGTTCTATAAACTAAAACTGTGCAACTGCATTGTATGTTAAAAATTTTCAAATATGTAAACATAAACAAACTATTTTAGATACATCGGAATATACAAATTAACCATGTTTGCAAGTAGAGAAAGTGTCTGCTAATAAAGTAGAGAATAAATATCAACCAATAAACAGTCAAATTATCAACGAATTGAACAAATTAAAAGTAAAAAATAAGAAAATAAATACCCGAGAAATATATCCATTAAGTTTCACGAAGTTTGTCAATTTATTCGACTATTTACATAGCAATCGGTGCGATTTCGAAATTGATTCGTGTTAGGCGTAATACAATTACCGTAGCCGTGGTAGGGGTCGCAGGCTCGCTGGTAAATCACTTCGGTGATTACGTCGAATGCGACGGTTTAGTAATTAAATTACAACACTCTAAGCTTGAAGAGAGGCCGTGCGACGTAGACGCGAAAGCGCGTCTTCCACATCCGATCAATTGTGGAACAAGATATAAGTGAAAACGTACGTATGTATCAAGCAAAAATTTAACAGAATTTTGATACAAGTCTCAATGATATTGTCTCAAGAAAAATTGTTATTCAATATTATTCAATCAATAAAAATTGCAATGCCAATAAAATAATAGTTATTAACAACAATAAACACAAGTTTGAAATTGAAAGGGAAAAGAAAATTAGAAAAAGGCTCGTCTAAACTAAATCAGCTCAGGACCCTCTCTTCATTCAAATAAGTTAACAATAAATGAGTAGAATCAGTTTTCAAGAAGAAAAGAAAAAGTAAGTAAATGAAAATGAAAACAGTTATTAACCTGAAATTTGCGCGAGACAAGAAAATGACAACAAATTTATGTGGCATTACAAAAAAAGGTATAAAAAGAATACCGTAGACTGCTAAGAGATATTTCCAAGAATTATAGTGATTTGAATGAAATTACTGGACGATATTTTGATAAAGCGCCAAGATTTCCTTCCAGAGCATAAATGCCGATGCAAAAATATAAAATTTTCATTTGCAGTCTACATATTTTGCAACAGTTGCAATATTTGTAATACCTATAGTAAAGAAATTGTTAGTACGAGTATTCTTTTTAACTGCGTACGGGTTTAAAATAATGATTTTTAAATATTGTAGAATAAATAAATAAATATCTTCACGCAATTCCCAATACACGGGTAGACAGAGGTCTAGTCTAGACGATTAAGTCTCTTTGACCCACCTTCCACCGAAGATATTTTCGGGACAACGTGACAGGTGGTATGCCCAAGCCAACGATATAATTCGTACACAAGTTTAATCGTCGTATTTAATTTTCTTGTGTTTAAACTGTACAAACAGATACAACTGTGCGTTATACTCTTTGTTCTGAATGTCATAGACAAGAGAAAGCAATCCCGAATTAGACTTTTTTTATTACCAAGCCAATGATATCCGTACATAAGTTTTTGAAAAACCCATTGGTATGTGCCTGCCACCTGGGGATCGAACTCGGGTCTCTCGAAACGAAATTCCGACCACCCAACCACTCGGCTATCGTGACTTATATCGTGACTAATATTGTAGATATTTGTAAAATATCAATTTTATTTTGTAATTTTAGACATTACATACATACGGCCTATTTAAGTCCACTGCAGGAGGTAGGCCACTCCCATACGGAGGATTTGCCAGAAATCGCCACGCTTGGCAAGCGGATTGGCGATCGCAGTAGCAGACAACTCGCACCTCAGACGCTACTGACCAACTTCGATCTGATTATTTTGGTCTGATATTTTTGAAGATGTTCATAGCGCCATCTATCGGTTGTCATAACGATATTCTGGGCTGTTTCCCTCTGTTGCCGCTTAAAAAGAGAGTGGCAATATTTTTACACCGTTACCACACGGTAAATTTAAATATTAATTGATTTCATTTAAGATGCCATAAATGTATTATGTCAAATTATGAAACACGAAGTTCTTCTTATCCTTAAGCCATTCCCAATACACAGAGGTCTAGACAATTAAGTACTTGCGACCCATCTTCATCCGTTTTTTCACATTTTTCACATTTTTTCGGACAACGTGACAGGTGGTCAGCCCGTCGCCGTCTGTAGGCCCAAGCGTAAGTAAGTTTTTGGAAAACCCATTGGTACGAGCGTTGGAGATCGAACACGGGTTTCTTGACTCGAATTCCGATTACTCAACCACTAAGCTATCGTGACTTTTTTAATTAAAATCATGTCACAAGGAGTTTAATGTATATTCTTACGCCTTAACACGACTTAAGAATATACCCCCATATATCAAAAGTTGTGACACCGTGATTTGTAAACTTCTCCTTAAGAGGACATTATATATAATAGCTCATGTTCAGCTAGCGATAGCAGTAACAAGTACCATAGATGCTACTGCCCATACTTATTTGGGTCAGATATTTTTAAAACGATTATGCCTTCACCTGTCAGTAGATTTTGCCATTTTCGAGGCTTTGCTATTAATCGAATGCTTAAAACACAAAAAGGAAGGTGTTAAATCTTACAATGATAACGCTGAAATAGAGTAATTTAATTATTGATGTACTTTAGCTTTAAATGAGAGAAAACTTACATTTTGCTTATTTGTAATAAAAGGAATAAATTACTAAAATTTTAAATTGTTTTCATTATAAAAGTTAGAACTGCGATTACACTCGGTCGTTATCTAGAATAATGAAAATCTTAAACGAACATAAAACAATTTCCCTAACTTTTAAACAATTAACATATAAATGAAGCAACAATAACGAAGAGAAAATATCTTCAAAGCATTAACGAAAGTCATTGTAATAAATACACTGCTTCATAAGTATCATAATTATATCAAAATAAATGAATATGTAAAACTGACATGCAATAAAACCTTTTTTTTTTCGATAAAAATAAAATGTTCCACTTACAAAAAAGTAAACATCACATTAAATTACATGAAAGCAGGTCGTCGTTCGTTTACGCTTATGAATTAAGCTTTTACTTAAGCCTCATTTAATTTCAATAAAGGTTTATAAGTTCTAATGAGACACATAAACAAACATATTTATTGGTGTACCGTAATCCGCTGGTAATAACGTGAGCGCATTTTTGTGTGCTGGAAACATTTTATATAATGGCGCCTTTTTTGAAATAGGATCAATTTGGTAAAGTTGTATACGCACATACTTAGAATTGTTTTTCCTTTCTCATAAGTATTATCGAAACTGATATGATATAATTATTCTGATCTGCACATATATTCTAATAATAGGCTAGACAAAAAAGACCCCTTTCGACCTACTTTTAACCGAAATTTGTAATAATAAGAAAAAAAAAATATGATGATCCTATCGTCGACCTACTTCCTACTACAAAACCTACGGGAGGTAACTGTTCGCCATAATCTAATATACATACATATGGTACTTCTATATGTATATAAATGTACATCAATGAAATTATAAATGGTCTCAAAAATGCAAGCATGTTCAGTAAACTTTTACAATTTTTACACATATTAGTTGTGACTAATATTTAAATGAAATAAAATTTTTAGCGTAAGTATGGTGGATTTAGCTGATAATTCAAAAGAGGTTTCACACTCTTAACCATCGGCATGCAAATTGTTTTTATATGTACAACGTATTATCATTAAGTATAATTTTGTTGTCATATGCTACGATCAGCAAGCGGATTAACGATCGCAGTACCAGACACCTAGACGCTATTTCCCGACACCGGTCTACGGAATTTGGGTCTAGTATTGTTTGAGGTTATATGACCGTATGTTGGTGCTGATGCTTTTAAAGTTTTTCCTATAGTTGCCTCTTACGATACCCACGAAAAGAAAGGGCGGTGGTATATTCATATGTCATAACAAATCGGCTTATAAGTCTTATTGTGAATGAAATAACAAATTGCAGAAATAGAAAAGAAATAATAGTATAACAAATTTGTGTTCTGCTTAGGAGTGTGTAGAGAGCCTTCGAGGCTTTGAATCTTTGTCCTCGGGAGTGACAACACATCAGTGACCTTTATAAATAGTTTTCAAGTACTGCAGCAGTAGTCATAAAAAAATTTAATAGCTTTAGTTCTTAAAAGACATTTTTTTTATTTTTTTATATATGTCTCCCCTATTCCCCATACTGGTGTAGATAGAGGTCTAGACAATTAATTTCATTCGACCCACCATTCATCCAATACTACTTGGGACAACGTAACATGTGGTGAGACTATCACCGTCGTAGAACAAATTATTTCGCAGGACAAACTATTGCTGAACAAAATTTATTCTTTTCTTAGCTAGGATTATTTACTTGCCAATAGGTCGTAGATTATTTAAAATAAAAAAAAACAACCATTGTATTTAGTCCACTGAACAGTCGTGCAACAGTAGATAATGAGCTTTTGCAAATCCTATTACAATCCAACGCTTACACGAGAATTCTTTTTACAGAGACTCGAATAAGTAATGCTTGCAAGGCACGAGCCTGGCACCGCAACTATATAATAAGTATAGACTTACGCGTTGCACTAGTTTCTCTATACGAACGGTATTGTCCTTAATAGGATAAATTCTATCGGCAACCTATATTTATCTTTCATTAGTTATCTGTTGTATAGTCTTTTATTTATTTAAAATAAAAAAATTGCGAGACTAGCTTAACGGTCTCTTATAATAATTTTTTATATCTTAATTGAAGGAATCTCTTTTTAAAGTAAATGGTAAATGCATTTCAAGATAACTCCTGCAATATTCATATTTCTTCTTTTCTATTTCACGCGTCATGGCCTGAGATAAATGATTCAAATTATTAACGTTCCCCACAAGAAGTTAAATCGTTTTAAAGTTTTAAACTTTCACAACGCTTATGATTTAAGTCTTTTCTTTGGTAATTACAACAATGCTGCACCTATAGAAAGATATAAAGAAATTTATTTGGACTCTTCTGAAATAATTTCACACCATCATAAATTACAATACAGCTGAATAAACAAAATTAATACGAATAAGAAAAAATTTAAAAAATACAAAAAAAGAAAATCAATAAATAAAAAATAGAGGGCATAACAACAGTTCACGATTTAACCATCGAAACAGATAAAGTGATGACTTCATCAGTCTGTACATACTGTGTTATTAAATATACTGTATATGTTATATGTAAAGTAAGCAACACCGTTCTTAAACTTCTTACAAAAACAAAACTAAGAGGTAAAGGTGAGCAGTGTAAAAATAAGAACCGAGTGTTAAGCTAGATTTAACGAGAGTTTAATGCGCTAAACTGCTTTCTATACGTTCAAGAAGTTTCTGGTGAGATGTAATGGCGCATTTCCATTAAAGGAACGAATGCGAGAAACGAAAAAGATTTATATAGAGCAGAGATAATTTACTGTATTTTATTTAAATATCTTTTTAAGAATACGTTTTTTTATCACTCACAATGCATCGTGACATATTCCACGTAAGTGGAAACATAGATGGGTTGCTATCGGGGTTAGTTTCGGCGACATTCGCTACAGGGTCAAGCCACTCCCATGTTGGACAGGTGCGGGCCATGAGTCGTTCATAATAGTCCTTAGAACCGTGGGAAATCACATTAAGGTGCCTAACGCGGAGCTACTTTTACTGCAGTGGACAATTTTAATATTATTAAATCTTGTATAAAATTATAGCTTTACGGCAACAGACGGCGTAGTTCTAAAATTATAAGGTTAATAAAATATAAATGACAAGTAACAAATTAGACTTGCCTTGTGGTATCGGCGCGAGAATTTACTACTCTCCATCTTCTCGACGTTTGCGTAAGAAGCCTTGGAATAACAATTGATGCTATTCCAACCGACAGATGGCGAAATAACCATTTTGAGATGTACCAGACCAAAATAGGTCAGAACGGTGAAAAGCAGCAGCTTTAAATGTGCGAAGTGTCTGCGGCGGAGTCAAAGTCTTGATCCGCCGTGGAGTGCCGGATGGGCAGTTGTTCGGCAATCACCCACCTTCATGAGCCCCATGGCATCCGGATGGCGGACTCGGGAGTTTTGGCACCCGTGTATTTGAGGCCAAGAAAATAGAGGCGTCCGTTTTCCGGCGTGTCTAGTCTGGTAGGAGAGGAGAGGAGAGGAGTTATTCTCTCTCGAGGAGGAGCTATTTGGGCGACAAACGTTACCTTGCCTACCTACCGTGTATAAGTACAAGGTTACCGTGACGATCCCAGAAAATCCTCTTGACTGGAGAGGCCTATTTTTTTGTATAGAAAAGGGAGGCAAACGAGCTGGTGGCACACATGATGGTAAGTGATAACCGCCGCCCATGAACATCTGCAAAACCGGAGGAATAGCATGGATTTTTACAGGTCGAAAAGTAAGTAAGTAACTAATTAGACAGCTCCATAGCCTAGGTGCCTTTGAAGCTACGAAATTCGAATAACGTTTAAGGCTAAATATTGGATGTTGTTAGTCACCAATGACGTACCAATACACTGAAAATTAGTATGAGATTGTTCAATATGTTATATTGCTTAGTTAACGCACACTAATCCGAGGAACGAACATCGGAAATTCCTTAGCACTCACACACCTTAACGGTAGCGAAAGAGAAAATTTCGCAACTAATAAAAAAAGCCGCAAGTGGATGCTAGACCACGTTTCGTTAATTCAAACTTACCCGGAGTACAGGGTGCTCGAAGTTCTACAGTGCCGATTAGTTGTTGAATTTCACCGGTGCCCGACTCTAACCAGCTTCGGAACTAATGTACTGCTATAGTTACTGTCTAGTTACTTGAACGTAACGGCCGAGTGACTTGCTATTTTCACGTCGTGTTGTGAAATTATTAATATCGGTTTATGTCGATAGCAGAGTAAGAGATTGTTTCTGTTAGAATTACAAGTTAAAATGGCAAAAGGAGATAATTTACAGAGCTAGTAATTTCTCGTGGCTATAGTAATACTTGTTTTTGCGCGTTATTTGCTTTTACGTATTTATGGTGTTACATTTACGTATATTTACGTACTGGAATCCGCTTTACAGATTATAACATCATAAATACATAAATATCATCACGCAATTCCCAATACAGGGTCTCTTCTAGACAATTAAGTCCCTTTGATCCACCTTCCACCCAAGATGTTTTCGGGACAGCGTGATAGGTGGTGAGCCCGTCGCCGTCCTTATGTCCTAGCCAACGATATAATTTGTACATAAGTTTATGAATAACCCATTGGTACGAGCCTGCCACCTGGGGATCGAACTCGGGTCTCTTGACTCGAAATTCCGACCATCCAACCTCTCGGCTATCGTGACTTTTAAATGCATATTTAAAACCGAAATTGGATATCTAGTTTACATTCCACTTGGCTCAAATACCTGACAGTTGGGAAAAGAGGTTTTAGTGACAGTTCAAGGGGGACATTGATCACTGTATTATTATACGTATAAAAGTGTGTGCTTATGTTAGTGGTTTGTATGATTCAAGAGGTTAAGGACTTCAGTGATGCTTCCTCCAGGTTCCTTCTTTGTTTAATGCTGCAGCTTTTATCCCGAAAATAATGTCTGTTCCTGTTAATTTAAACCGTGAGTGAAACCGCGGAACGCAGTCAGTAATACAAATTTTTTAAACATGAAATAAATTTATAACAAGTTTGTATTCAAGTGAGGTATCGTTTAGCACTAGTGTATTAAGTTTCACTTGTTTTATAAATATTATTCAGATATTGGATATGAATATCATTATTCTTAAGCATTATAGAAATAACACATAAATAATAACGATTCCTAAATATAGATAAATTAGGGACCCTTTCAAACACACGGTTTTAAAAAATAGAATAAAACATTTACGAGGAAAGAAAGGTGTTAGGGTAAATAGTTAGAAGTTAAAGAAAAAGAACGCTGTAGATTAAAGACTGCGTATTGTAGAACAATAGTTAATGAAAACTGTTTAAAGTTTCTTAAATAGCAGTGCATTTTGTTGGTTTTAGTTAAGTGGATTATTGCAAATTACCTTTTTATTATAATAAGAAAGAGAATTAATTAAAAGTCTATTTATACGATAATAAAATACATTTAAATAAATTGAAATAAATAGAAGCTCAAATAGCAGCATCAGATTTAAACAAAGACCCCAATGCAAAAATTATTAAAAAAAATACTAAGACGAAATTATGTATAAAAATAAAATGGTAACAAGGTACTTCATATTTATGATTTTTTTATTTTTAAAATGTAACCGTAGGCGGTCTTAATTCCATATGAAATTCTCTATCAGTCAACCTTACTTGATATGGAAACATTTTGTGGCATTTAAAAAAATAACGTGAAGAAAATAACGTGAAGAAAAAAAGAATTAAGGCCCTTCATATATTTTTTCCAGAAATGTTTTTGATATTGAAGTAATCAATATGAAAGTTTGAACTGGAGAAAATGGAGATAAATATTCTAACGACTAATCAAGTGATTTCATTGCCAACATCGATTACTACCATAAATGTTTCCGCGAACTGCCACAATAAACGATTAACGGAAAACCAGTAAAGGAGAACGGACAAGAAAGGCCCAACCCTAGGGAGTAGTTGTCGTAAAACTTAGCGCAACACTATTAGCCCCTTTGAATGCTCTTTCGGAGTGGCAATGTAACTTCTTGTACTTATTTGCTGTTGGAAAGTTTTCCAATAAGCTATTTTTCTAGGTTTATTTAGGTATAGATAAGTCATCATATAGCTTCATCTACAGGCGTTAAGGCGTATTTCAACTAATTACTAACTTACATTTAAATTTAAATGATTAATTCCATGCACTGAATACACACCTGAATACACAATCCATTTAAATAAAGTTTCATTGTTTTTTTATACTTTCACGACACAATAGGTATTTTACTATAAATGATGTTTAAAACCCAAGTCTCCTAGTTTTCCACGAAAAACTAACGCACGGGGAAAAAAAGAACTGTAAAAATTTCAAAGAAAAAATTATTTCATTATATTTTAATTTCTTATCAATTCGAACTATTGTACTCTAAGGCCGCGTGCCCACGTCTAGTTAAATATAATAGTTTTATTAATTTGAAATAAAATACTAATTGACCTTTAAGAATATTTCAACATGATTTGTTTGATGTCTATTTTCAAATTGATAACAAAATGTAAATTAATGTAATAAATGTAATCCTCTGAAGAAAAAAAAACCTAATTCGCTTTAGTAATACGAATAAAAAATATAATTCGCTTGACGATAAAAAAAAACGATCTTATCAAATCGAGCACCATGTCATCAGTGCTCGATTGTAAGATGAAATCGATTACATGACAAAAATTAATTTACTTCGTAATACGAGGCTATTAAACTGCGATTAATTTCCCTGGGCCTATTACAATATTTAATATAATTTTAATGCGTCACGAAATCGGATTTATATTTTAACGTTTAATCGCATATCATACATAATATCACCTATTACAACACGAAAAGGGGGATTTAACGAACTTGCATTTTTAACCGTAAATCATTTTTAATTATTACAATTAACAGCGTAGTTGGTATTAACTTTAACTTTGAAAGTAATGGTTGCGGGTTCGAATTCCGCTAGAGGCAAACGTTTGTGTGATGAATATTAATATTTTTACTCGAGTCATGGATGCGACACGAACACAGCGAAAAGCGCTCCATTTTGTTTCAATTTGGCTGTACTGAGACAATTTAGTAGCAGATCTCTGACTACCCCAGTATTAGGTAAAGCGTGTAAATATAAAATTTCTTGTATTTACGCGAATACTACACATTTAAAATAAAACGATTTTCGGATTTCATCGCATTTTTAATTAGTTAGGGGGACTACTCCCCCGGTAACCACGGTTGCTGTGAAGCATCCGAAACGACGGGAAATAAAAATAGATCATAGAAACTAATTAAAAACGCGATAAAATCCGAAAATCGTTTTTATTTTAAATAAAATTTCTATTTTAATCATAAGGATAAGGTGCAAAAGGTATGCATGATAAATACAAAAATGTTACCATTCACTGTACGTGTTGTATTAGGTACTAAAAACCATTTCAATATACACATAGACCAACAAAATATTAAACATTCTGTGACAAATATTCGTTTTATAAAACATTACACGGTAAATACGAGATAAGCTCAAGTAATCTACAAAGATTACCAACAGCGCTTCCACGATAACAGAAAAGATTTATTTCCTACTAGCAAAATGTTTTATAAACAAATAATATTGTTATTACAGTTAAATTTTTGTACTGATAATCTTAGAAAATAAAACTTGGCACAGCACACAAAATCGCTACACTGGGAAAGCGTAACACCAATTTATGATTACTAGAGTAAAATTTACGTCGGTAATGCTTTACAAAAAGATTATATTATCAATACAAAATGTATTTTCTAAGTATGTAACAAGAATTTCCATTATGATGAAATTTTACCAAAAAATTGCAAGTGCCAATTATAAAATTAAAAATTTTCAAAAACATATTAGAATTCAATTTTTTCTTGACATGGTAGCCTTAGCGTATACAATCATATCTCGATCCTTAATACCTCTTTCGCTTGTATCAAATTCATAATTTTATTTATACATGCACGTCTAAGTATCCTAGTTCTATTGATTTTTCATTTTTCGAGCACTTCGCTTACATGGTCCTCGAAAGTTAGTCTCGGCTTACCTCGACCCCCTTTTATTTTTCTCTTTGACGCTGTAGTTTCTTCAACATTCGTTCTTCACTTACTAATCAAACGTGCCCAAAACCAACGAAGCATTTGGTCCATTTTAGTGATAAGATCATCTTTTAGTCTAGTATTGCGTATCTCAATTAACATCAGTTCCGAATGGTTATTTAGAACCCTTAAAAGGCTTTAAGGCTTTAGCCTCGTCCCTTCCAAATGTATTACTGTGTATTAATTAACATTGTTACAAAAATAATTTACGACAGTCTATTGAAATCGTAACTGTAGGTTGTTTGTTACGCTTCCAACGAAAGAGAGGGAATGCGGATGCGCCTATGTCGTAAGAGTCGCGTCATTTTGAGTGACGTGTGCATTGTTAAACGCATCGGCATTTAACAGCCTAAGTTTCGACATAGAGGCACTTCACTACTTCAAATTAATTTATAATTTGGATAGTCTCATGCAAGGTATAATTGAAAACAAATATTAAACTGTGTATGTATGTTTCAAATTTTATACCGGTATAAGATGATGGTATAAGATGAGGGTATGAGATGATGATGATGGGTTGCTGGTGCGAATTCCGCTAGTACCAAACATTTATCTGTTAGATATGAATGTTTGTACTCAAGTCATAGACGTTACATGTGTTTATAAATATTAAACTATGTAAATAAATATGTATATATAGTACAGTTCACATTGGCAGTACAGTATAGATTTGCAGGAGCCAATCTATTTGGAACACCTTCAACTGAGGATAGTTGAAGGTGTCCCATATAAGCTTTTGTAAAAAATGGGTCGAAAGGACTTTACCGTCATGACGTCTGCCTACCCTAATATTAGGCATTAAGCCCGCCTATAAATTCGGACATATATGAAGTATAATAATTAAAATAAATAAAAAATGTGGGAAATTGCGTGAAGTCATAAACAATATAACTATAGCAAAAACCAGCAAAAGATAACCAAGTAGACTCTATCTGCGTCCAAACAAGGTAACCGGATACCAATCCCTTATGTACGAGGCCTCAAAGTATTGCCGTGTAAATATACTTAATATATATATAATTTGGTAACATTGTCGTAACTCATTAAGTAACTTCTATAAACACCTTACATAAATTTCCAGTCCTCTAACCACTCTTTTTGTTTGAAATACGTTTTGAGACCGCACATTTTTAAAAAATTATATTTTTAAAAATGTGAGCTCTCTTGTTCTCTCTCTCTCTCTATCTCTCTTTATTACTTGATGCAGCCAAGCAGCAGAAGCTGCTGCATGAACTGGAATGATTCGACTAGCTCTCAGGCCATTGTCCAGTTCTTGCAGAATACCGACGATAAGAGACATATTATACGTTTGCATTTCATCCAACCTCCTGTCCCCCAACTCCTTCTCTTTATTTATTGATCAGGGAATCCAACAGCGATTTATAAAAAATGTTCTGAATCCTTTTGACAACGTAGAAAGCCAAAAAGGGATTACACTATAATATAAAAAATTTATATTAAAAGTAATTTAGTAGATATATAAGTATGTACGTAAATGTGTGTATACTTAAGAGTAGGCAATACTAACTCATTCGACAGCAGAATTAACGTCCATCTGATGTTGGGATTTGTGACGTTAATCACTTACTGTCAGGTACAAACACAATATTATAATATATATTCTATTACATATAAATTATAAAAAGTCACGATAGCCGAGTGGTTGGGTAGTCGGAATTTCGTGCCGAGAGACCCGAGTTCGGTCCCCAGGTGGCTCGTTACATTGGGTTTTTGAAAAACTTATGTACGAATTATATCGATGGCTTGGACATAAAGACGGCGTCGGGCTCACCACCTGTCACGTTGTCTTGAAAATATCTTCCGTGGAAGGTGGTGGGTCGAAGGGACTTAACTGTCTAGACTAGACCTCAGTCTACCCCTGTATTGGGAATTGCGTGAAGATATTTTTTTTATTTTCGAATAAAAAGTATTGTAGTTTAATTAAAAAAGATGTAATAACAAGTAACCGTAAATAAATGACATGCATGTAACAAAACTCAAAACCGACAAGCGGGTTCTGTACGCGGTGGCCGCATCATTATATATTCCTTATTCCTTTACCACACAAGTCCTTTTTTTGGTAAAAGAGACCCCAGTGGCCTATTTGCCGAGTAAATGGTCCGGGTTTAATTGAATATATGATTGGAAGCTTAGAAAACTTCGCCTCTTGATTTAAAGGCATCGATTTATTCACACGAAGCCTACGTAATTTACTCGGAAGCGGGATAAACAAAATTCAACTGTATGTTAGCTGTAGAAGGATGAGAATTATTTTTTACGCTTAAAAAGATACAAGAACTCGTTTCTTTGATAGAAGAAGAGTGATGGTTTCCCTAAAAATATAAGCTCAAGAAAACTGATGCGGCAAGTTTGTGTAAAATTATCTATTAAAGTATGTAACGATAAATTTATTATAAAATGCTGATGTACGAATTGCATTAGAAGGTGTAAAAAAACTAACTTATTAATCTTCATACAGAGTCCCTAACAGCTCTTTCGCTTCTTTTAAATACGTCAATTTCTTCATACACCCTCATCTAGGTGTCAGAATACTCCTGACCCTTTCCTCTTCAAGCAAATTGGTCACATGGTCGAAAGTAAGACTCGGCTTACCTCGACACCTTTTAAGGTTAAGCCTCTTGTTATTTTTTTTCTATTCGGTCTTCACTCATTCCCTCAACGTGCCCAATATATAAAAATTAAACTACACTAATAATATTTAAATGCGAAATTGACTCTGTCAGTGTGTCTGTTTGCATAGTTTTAAGACTGAACAGATCTTTATAAGGAGATATTTTACGTTACACTGAAAGATTTTTTTTATTTATCTTCACGCACAATCCCTGACGGGGTAGTCAGAGAGAACAGATCGCCAAGTGTCACGATCCCTACATACTTCTTTCGCTTCTGACTGATGCACAGAAAGATGCAGGGATTTTTAATACACCAAATTATTTTATTAAGATGGCTCGGTGGTAAATGTCGCCATGGTACAGTGGCGCGTGTCATTTTATTTTATAATCTCTCATTTACTTAATAAAAAGTATAGATCACCAAGCTTCGCTTGGCGAGAAACCCAGGACACTATGATATATACTTTTAATAAAACAATAGTTTATTTGTTTTCGTATATAAACGTATTTTCTCAGAGGTTACACCTACCGAGATAAACTGTCTAAATACAAAGATTAGCTTTTTTAAAGAAATATGATATATTTTTTTATGTAACAAATGAAACTTGAAATTCGTGTTTGCCTTAACACTGTATGATACTGTCACGGATATTACACATAATAGTAATAGTTATTAAAAAAAATATCGAACGAAATCTAAAATGAAGTTCAGACCAAAATAACATAATAATGCACATAAGATTTGGTCATATATTAAATATAATAGAAAAACTTTTTTTTTAAATTAGGGTAACATCCGTACTGAGGCAATGGAAGATAAAATATTGCAGCGGCATCCCTTAAAGCGATATCAAGAAAATGGTGAAGTTGGCCGAAAACCCCCGCATCGAATTAGAGCCGAAAGGCGCGAATCCACCGTTAAATTTATAGCAACACTTACAGCTTTCTTGCTTTATTCGTGAACACTTAAAATTTTCGTTCCGTGTACGCGCCGACTGCTAGCGTCAAATGAAATAATGCATGAAAATAGTTAATTTCTTATAGATTTTACAATTGAATATCTTCACGCCATCACCAATGATGGGATATACAGAGGGATGGGATAACTATACAATTAAGTCCTTTCCACCGTTACACTTAAGTATATTGAGTTTAATGATCTTCTTACGGATTTAATTTTGATTCTTTAGGTGCTTCAACAAAGATGTCAAAGCATAAAGCAATGCCAATCAAGGATAGACGAATGTCATTCTATCTAAACATTTATATTTTTTTATTATTTGTTATATAATATGCCAGTTTCCTCACATTTTTTCATTCACCGCCGAGCACGTGCAATTACTTTAAACAATTTAAAACGTGCAAGCACGGGGGGTCTATCCCACATCGTTTGTTTACGTAGTACAAAAAGCGACCGCTATTCTAAGTTAATGTAAAAGATTTGGACGCACTACAAATATACTTTTTGATAACATACTTTTGCATACGGAGGTCCTCAATATTACCCTTCGAAATCTAAAATAATAGACATTAAAAGCGAAAGTAACATTTTTGCAGCTGAAAAGATTTAGATCAAATTTTATATAATAAATACTGCATAACAATAAAAATGTATCGTATTTTGTGATAAATAAAAATATGAATTTATTAGTTTATCTTAGAATTTATCGAAAATAGAACCCCAACCACTTCGCAGGCAATCAAATATTGTTATCGTTTCATTAAATAGTTTAAAATTTTATTATGACTTTGTTTTGTTTAAAAATAGCATATTGATTAACTAGGTATTCTCAAATCTTGGAAAAAAAGAAATAAAATAAATTATTCGTGGCAGGTAAACAACACACAACTTATTAAAAATAAACACACAAAAATAAGAATAAACAACGGGTTTTTATAGAAACAAAAAAACTAAGTGGTGGACAAAATATGCATTAATAAAATGCAAAAAAATATACACAATAATAATCTCCAAAAGTCTAACTTATAACTACGGTATGTGATATTCATATAGAACACTTGATGTCTCCAATATTTTAAACTAGTGACGATTTAACTCCTAGGCTTTGCCTTTTGGGATTTCACAAAGCTCGTAATATATTATATCCTACGAAATAAAACCCTATCACTGAGAATAATCGTCCGCTCCTCGCCGGCACTAAAACCGCACAGACCGAACAAACCAGCATTACCTCAGCCTTTGTTTATACTGACGCTGTTTTTTAAAGAAAGCTGGCTAAATTTCAAACTCGCAAAAAACGCTTAGGTGTTTTAATTAATTTAAAAGCTTTGTGGTAGGTAAAGGAGGAGTGACTCCAGCGGAATACAATGCGATTGCCTTTTTTCGTATTCTCACTTTAAATCCTGGAAATTCAATGACCGAATTGAATATCTCCCGTGGCTTATTTTATCTCTGTAGTAGAGTTGTAAACCTCAAATTATTTAAGCGCCTATTTTACATGAACTTCTTAGCGGGTTAGTACTTGTATACCTCAAAAAATCGAATTTCTCGCTGGCCAGTCATATTTTACTAAAAGTTTAGTTTTTCTAAGTGGTTCTTGAAAAATCAAATTTGACCTTAAGGTGGTGTGATGTTAAAGTAAAGAAAAAATATCTCGCAAAATGGTCGGCAGAAAATTTTGTTCTTTATCAGTGAAAGAAATGGAATTAACTGAGCAGTTGTACTTATTATTTCATTATCTATAAGCCTTCAGATTTTTTTTTCATTCAATTGCAGGAAGTCAGTTGTTGTGGAACGCGTAAATTTTGTATTTTATACCTCGGCGCATCATTTACGAAAGCCAGAGTTAAATCTCTTTCGCTTCTATCAAATTTTTCATTCTTCAAAGAAATTTAAAAAAATACTAAAAATTTATACACAATTTTAAAATTACAACGTAGAAACGAAGAAACTTTTATTCAATATTTTTTTTTTAATTTTCTTAATCCAAAGGCTCGTTTCGTTGAAATCACCTCTTTATTGCTAACCTACAAAGCGAATAATATAAAAATAACACATAATATACAGTAATTAGGAAAATATTAAAGTCACGATAGCCGAGTTGTTGGGTAGTCGGAATTTCGAGTCGAGAGACCCGAGTTCGATCCCCAGGTGGCAGTACCAATGAGTTTTTCAAAAACTTATGTACGAATTTCATCGTTGGCTTGGACATAAAAAGGCGGCGACGGGGACGTTGTCCCGAAAATATCTTCGGTGGAAGGTGGGTCAAAGGGACTTAATTGTCTAGACTTGACCTCTGTCTACCCCTGTATTGGGAATTGCGTGAAGGTATTATTTATTATTATTATAAGGAAAACAATTAGCAAATCTAATACATCATAAAGCACTCGGATATATGCAAATGTGAATGAGCTTTTAGTGGCGTCTGATATACATATGTATGGAAAGCGGGCTATATGTTATGTTAATTTCCCCTGACTCCATTTAAATGCACTAATAAATAAAGCCGCACATAAATTTGAACTCACAAAATGTAACACATTAGTTGAATATTTTTAGAGTGAACTATAAAAATTAACGCAGGAGGCAACCAACGCGGTACTTATAACAAAATCTTTAAATTGTTTTCATGTGGGCGTAGGAATTTGTACATAAACCTAAAAACTTAATCTGTAAAAAATTTCGGACATTAAAGTAAACAATAATACTAAAACTAATAAAGATATTGTCCATAAAAAAGACAAAAGTCTATAAAAACGAGAGAAATCGAATTGCGTTAAAACAACACCGAAACGTTGTAGTTACGAAATTCCCACACAATACGCGGCAACATAAATTATATTGCTATCTATAAAAGGACGAAAATTGCATGAACGCGCACAATAAGAGAGGACATAAGGAGTGTAACTAGGTTTTGTACTGCGTTCCATAAAGTCAGAGCAATAATGAACGTTATACGACAAAATACAAACGCGCGGTGGACTGTACAAAGTAAGGCGGAGTAGGGTCTTGTCAAGCAGGTCGTATAAATTCAAAGCCTTCATCCAACGAATGGCACGTAAACTTAGACTGGGGAACGTGGACAGCGAAAGATTGTGCGGTGACGATGCTTCGAATGTAAAAACTAAAGACAATGGAAAATTTTTGCATTTCTTGTTTCTTGTTCTATTTTTGAAATTAAAAAAGCAAGCGATATCTTAGAGCTCGGGTATTCACCGCTATGAGGAGATTGTTTTATATTCTGCGAAGTTGGACTCAAGTCGTAGTTCACAACAATAGTCTTAAATCATGACATCATAAAAACAACATAAATAACTTGGCTTACTAAGTGATTAGCGTTTCTGCTTGTTAAACTATTCCCGAGCACAAATCCCAGCCATATCGAGTGTTTTAATAACAGCGGCAGAAATAATAACTGAACTAAAATTAAGCTATTATATTACAAACTTCAGCAATGTTAAACGGAAGTTACCAGTTTTCAAGAGTATCATACAGTATCATATTATCATCACACAATATCAAACTAGCATTTCCATTCTAACCTATTAAATAGATATTTTACCTTTCTGATATAAATTTTAAAAAACTTACAAAATGCCTAATACCGTCCAAATCGTTACAGTGCTTTCGAAAAAAACAAATAATTTTATATATAAAAGTAAAAGTCTAAAAATCCTTAGTAACAAGATTGTCAAATCAACAAGAGCTTCAGATTGGTTAAAATATCCTTTACGGTACACGTGATGTGGTTGTAATAGCTGCGAAGAAAACTCATGAAGGCTAGATGAGCAAAGTTACCGACACGTCAACGGAACGTCAGCGGATGGTTGTTTCTGGAGGAAAAATAAACGTTAACTTTCAGCAATTTAATACTTTGTGTTGCTTTCTGATCGGTGACGTAGCAATATAGTTTTAAAGTTGGAACACAGGCTGACCTTTTAAGATCATCATTCCTGACATGAAAGATTTTAAACTAGTTAAACGCGTTCTTGGATGGTTTGAAGACCGAATATAAAAGTTGACATTAAAAGGGATCAAGGTAAGCCAAATAGGTAGGGGACGGTTTAGAGTACTCGGGGAAATTATAAATTTGAAAAACGCGAAAGAGGTATATAAGGATCGTGACACTTGGCGGTCTTTCTCTCTGGCTACCCCGTCAGGAACTATTCGTGATAATATTTATTTATTATAATAACGGTTTCGAGTTATCTTTGGGGAAGTCTGAGTACTGAAGTGGACCTTTTTATAGAATAGGGGTAGAACACTGTTTATTTATGAATGTTATGTTTATTTTAATGAAACTATTAAAATTTATACAATTATTAGATCAATGTCATACTTTTTATTTTATTGGATCTATATAATCAATTTATTAATTTACTTATATATAATAAGTAATGCACAATTAAACTTGTTTTACTTGGAAGTTCCCAAGCTCTCAGCTCAAAATCATCGCTACAGAATGGGCGTGAAATATTCTTATACATACCGTTACAACCCTACGTATTTGCCACGTCACACGTTTTTCACCAAACCTTATTTTGCAATAACTCATTTTGTGGTAGCTATAGTGCTAAAATAGACTTCTAAATATCATAGTTAATTGACTCAGGCGTTACTTTGCGGAAATTCATTGTAAAGTTGTTATTGAAAAAAATTACTTCGCATGAAAATATAAAAAGGTATATGTTACCTGGTCCGAAGAGAAGAAGAGCACCACCCTCCCTCCCACAGATGCGTGCACTAATTCCACAGATGTGTGCACTAATTCCACTGTATGCACCACCAAGCGACTTTTCGCTTGAGGATGCCTTGTTTTGAGGCGAAACACGTGTCGCGTTTTCGGTTTCAGTATACCACCACCGAAAACGCGACACGTGTTTCGCCTCAATGTTACCTGGTTTGAGTTTAGTGGTGGTGGTGCATACAGTGGAATTAGTGCACACATCTGTGGAATTAGTGCACGCATCTGTGGGAGGGAGGGTGGCGCTCTTCTTCTCTTCGGACCAGGTAACATATACCTTTTTATATTTTCATGCGGAGGGTTGCGAAGTAATTTTTTCAATAACAACTTCTAAATATCACAGTATTGGGAATGCGGTCTTGAGTGATTGTGCATTACTGTTTAGTCGTTGAGAAGACAATAGGTCTGTAGCCTTAACCTAGGTGTATAATCGATGGGATAGTGTAACCACTTGTTAGGGAGACCCAGTTCGCTTGCTTTCCACCCTATTCAAAAATAGCACCAGCTTTTAGAACTAGGTTGAAATACGATTTACCTTCACTTTTGAAAAGAATACTTCTTTCAGCGCTTTACACTTTTTTCCTGAGCATTGAACAAGACTGAGCCGTATGAGGCTCTTCTAAAAGTTGACTAGATACTAGTCGACTAAGGGAGTAAGATAGATATAGTTGATGCGTCTCTGCTTATTTGTGGGCACTCAAAGAAACTGTGCCTCATCACGATCGCCTATGTAACGCTCTTTTGGGTTATAACGGCACGGGTCAACAAAGGGAGCGAGAGAAATAGAAAACAAAAATATAAAATAGAAGATGTAAGAGTAAAACAATATAGGATGAAAAAATAATTATATTTCGTAATGTTAACCTCGCCTCGATGAAGTTTTTACTTATGTCGTGTGGTGTTCAGCACATACACATATTTTAAGGGCTGAAGCGTAATTTTTTATAAAAATTAAATAAAATTATTTAATAAAATTATTAATAATAAAGTCACGATAGCCGAATGGTTGGGGAGACTTAATTGTCTAGACTATACCTCTATCTACCCCTG